>VZSE01006608.1:522827-763918 GCA_013398275.1 Promerops cafer
CGCCGTGCCCGCCCGCGGAGCCGCGTCCGCCGCAGGAGCCGCCGCGGCCCGACCGACACAGCCTGGCCGGTTGGTCGGGCGGGGGCGAGACGAGGCGCTCAGCCGGCGGTCATGGGTCCCGAAGCGCTGCCGCGGTGGCGGTGGCGGCGGCTGCGGCTGAGTGACTGAGGGGAGACCCCGCCAGGGGAGGGGGCAGGCGGAGGGCGAGGCGCGTGTGGCGTGCGCGGTGTTGACGACGGTGTTTTTAACCCTTAGATGGTCTCCAGCGAGCCGCTGCTGCTGCCGGTGTCACTGGAGGGCGAGTTCTCCAGTAGCATGAAGGAGATGATCGGCGGCTGCTGCGTGTGCTCCGACGAGCGGGGCTGGGCCGAGAACCCGCTCGTCTACTGCGACGGGCACGGCTGCAATGTCGCAGTGCATCAAGGTGAGCGGGCAGGCGAGGGCAGCGCACCCGCTCCGGCCTCCAGCCTCGCCACTTCCTTCTTGGTGCTCCCTGTCTTCTTCCCTTGGGCCTGCTTCCTTCTCCTCCCCACCCCCCGGCCGTTTTTCCCCCCTTTTTTCCCTCCCCCTCTCAGCTCCTTCTTTTTACCCATGAAGCCTGTTTCCCCGTTTCTAAGGCCACGTGCTTTCTGGTTTGACTTGCTCTGTCATCTTCTTTCCTTCCCGTCTGTCTGTCTTTTCCCTCATGTGAGACTTAGTATAGTATGTTCTCCTGCAGTGTGGCTGTGAGAAAGGAAGAACTCTGCTTTCCAATTTTTTACCCTTTACTCTTCTCCTGCATGTTTTCTGTGTCTGTGCTTCCCAGTCTGCCTCTGCACCCTGTTAACAACCTCAGCTGCAACGTTTCAAAGACTCTATTGCTTTGGGGCTTTGCAGAACTTGTTACTATATTCTGTTCTGGTGTTATTGCTGTATTTCTTTTTTCCCCTATGCGATCCCTGTTGTCCCTGCCTTTCCCAAGTTAGAAAGATTTATTTGAGGGGCAGTCAGGAGACAAGGAGGGTTTAGGATTGGAAGAGAAGGGTGCGTAGGAAAGACTTAGCTGTCATGTGATTTCTATCTCTGCCTGCTTTTCCTTGAATGTCATCTGGGTAATGTTTCCTGGTAGATGAAGAGACTTCCTGTTGTGATTTTGCAGGGGGAGGGTGCTGTTTGGAATGGCTGATGCTGGATTTGTTTGGCTTAGTGGAGGCTGGTTGGTTGGTTTCCAGCTCAGTTCAGGAGCTGGCATGTTCCCTCTGTGTGATTGTTTTATTTCTGTCAGTGGGTTGACCCTTCATGTGAGAGCAGAAGAAGAGACGATTCTGCTGCTTACATCATAGGAAAGGAAGTCATCATAACTTTTCCTTTATGGTAGCAGAAATAAGGAATAAGATGGTAGTTTTTCTGTATCAGCTCCTAAGCAGTCATATGAACTCAATGACTGGCTATTTGGCTACTTGCAGGTGATGGACAAATTGGAGGAGACAGAAAATGCTAAATCCAATTCATTAATTTGAATGCCTAGTGCATGTGTAAGTGCTGCTAATGTGTGTCTAATGCTTGGTCTTAAATTGTGCTGAAGATGATGTAATATAGTAGTTGGTTGTTCCAAGTATATGGTCCCTTGTAAGCTGGCAAATAGTGAGAAATAGTAATAATTTAAGGAGATACACAAAATAATTAAGTTATTTTCGTTAACATTGAGTTGAAAACAGAGGGGAGCTGACAGGATCTCTGAAATTAATCTCGTTTTGAATTGGTTTTCTGTCATCTCAAGAGTTGAAGAGTTGAAGTTGAATTCCGTTCTTACGGAATCTTAGGATCATGAAGAAGAACACTAAGACGTTAATACTTCTAGAAGCCATACCTGAAACAGCTATTCCTTTTGCATTATCTTGGACATCTTCCTTTGTATGTGGAGCGTTGCTGATATTTTCAGTGAAAGAATTGGATGATAGCAGCAGTTGGAGCTGAAATAGCAGGAACAAAAGTCAGTTATAGAAAGTATTCCTAGTATAGACACACTTCAGCAGGTACAAGAAAACAAACTTTTTTTTTAAAAGTCATATCCAGCCCTGAATTGGAATATGTCAGGAAGTATGCAAAGTACTGCTTGGTCTAAATCCAGAAGCTGTTATACAGATCTTAAGAAGAACTCCATCTTTTGATATACTGGACCATTGATGCTTTCCATTTTTGGATTTGATATGTCATGTGAACAAAGGTGGTGGAGGAGGCATGTCCACTCTTTTTGTAGCCTCTCTGTAGTAGATGTAGTAGTCCTCATGGTCAAAGCTGATGGTCTGTATTTGAAGTACGAACAGCAGTATTATCCATAAAGCTTTATTAACTGCTTTGGTTTTGTTATTATAATTATTCTTAGTTCAGAGGAAACTTCAGTTGTTAAGTATTTGGCAAGTTGTGAAGGACAAGATCTCTTCATGTGCTCAAAGAAGCTTTCCTTAGTAGTGGAAGTATAAACAACACTGTAAACGTTTTGGTATCATGGTGTATCAGAGCACAGACCTGTGATGAACTCTTCTAGGCTCTAGGTGTGCTCTGTTACCCTGGCAGATACAGAAGTACCTGAACTTTGGTCTTTGTCCAGCTTGTGTTGCCTTTGGATCTACTTGCCAGCCCTGTCTCTGAGTTGCATTTTATACCTGTTTCCTCTTCTGCACTGTCACTTGCTACCCTAAATGTTTAATTGCACATTTAGAATCTCTTAATATCTAAAGAGAAATTCAGAGTCCCTCCATCTGTGGTTATTATAGATGCAAGGAAAACAAGACTTTTTTTTCCTCATGTTAAAGAATTTTATTGTACAGTAGAAAGGGCTTATGAGAATAGTTTGGCCTGTAGGTACTTGAATAAAGTATTTGAAAATCTGACAACTGATCTTAATATGAGTACATGTGTATATATAATGGGAAATGATTTCATTGACTTTCCTTCATGGAAATGAAGGTATATGAGCCAGATGTTTTTTGTATTACTATTGCATTACTATTTTTCATCTCCAAGCTATCACAAAATCAATATATTTGTATAGTATAACTCCAAGTTACTAATTTAATCTCAGCTTTCTTCATAACTTTAAATTAATCATATTTTTTTTCTACTTAGACACTTAAACCTGATTCTTGTATTTAAGTAACGTGATTGTTGAGAATTGAGTCTGACTTACCTTTAATACTTCGGGATTATCTTTGAGCAAAATGTTTGGCTTTTTGGTTCTTTGATATTTGCTACACCCATACAAATATTAGGGTATACTCACAGCACTTGTGTTCTTGTATTTTCATTCCCTTTGTAGTTCTTAAGGTTGCTTGATGTGTGCGTTTTAAGCATGAGCAGTATTGCCAAATTGCTTAACTCTTTTTCTGTGGAATTTCGTAACAAACTCTTGGGGTTGCTTTTATATAATGTAAAAATATAGATGACTGTCTTGCAGATAAATCTGCATGTCTGAAAATATCTTTCCCAGGGATTTATGTTGTAGCCTGGCTCAAGTTGGAACTAATCCAAGTCCTGATGCTCAGTTCAGTTTGTATTTACATCTCTGTGAATTTTCTGGGGTAAAAAAAGCAGACTTTGTTCAATTCACTATGGATTGTCTGCTTAAGACCAGTTAATTTACTTGTAAGAGTAAGAAAACTGGATAGTAAGTATGTGAATAAATGCCTTAGGAAGAACTCAGGTTTGTTAGTTACTTTTAGTATTCTCTTAAAACAGACCGCATAATAACAAGCATCCATCATTTATAGTGAAGTGTCTCACCTGTTTTGCAGGTAAATAAATAGCAAAATGGGTCATATCTGAAACATTGCTGCTTTTGAATGGTTATGTTACTTATCAAGCTAATGTGTTCTTTTTTCATTTAACAAATTGTGCATAATTTTTAAAATCTAAGCTTGTACTTAATTTCTTGTACTTCTGTGGTAGGATTTTATATGCAATGTATCGATGTCAATTTGGCTTTCTTGATAATTAAAATTATGTGAGATCAACTAACAGTAAGCTTCTTTTAGAACATATTATTAGTATTGTAGTGCTATTTATGTTTGCTGAAACGTTTTGTCTTGTTCAAAACAGCTTGCTATGGAATTGTTCAAGTACCCACTGGACCATGGTTTTGCAGAAAGTGTGAATCTCAGGAAAGAGCAGCCAGAGTGGTATGTGTTTTGTTTATTAAGTAATGCTAGTTATAATCCTTGTGTGGATAATATTTACCCAAGTGTTACAGTAATAACAGAAGAGAGCTTTGCTTTCTGTTGTAATTAATCTAAATGCTGTTCAGAAAGACTGTTTATCTTCTTATTTTTTTAAAATGGAAATATGTAACTGTCTCTGAAGTATTCTGACTTGTTTGGTTTTTATCCTTTTCTTTTTTTTGTCCATGGTGTAGGTTTTGGTTAATTTTGTCAGTTTAACACTTATATAGTTAGGTACAGGAAGTAAATAAAATCTGTGTCCAATTTTCTTTTACAGAAACCTTAGGTTGCCAGTTAAAAGCTTCAGTCTAGGAACACTCCCAATAAGTAGTGTTGCTAATTTCAAAAACGAATGCTTACTTGGAGTGTGATACTTAGAATTGAAGAAGTATTTTCTTTCTGTTTTTTCTAATCCTTTTATGGTACATATTGGGGATTGAGATAATAGTTTTCTTTTTTTTACCATGGTTACATGAGGTTTTGTTTTGGTCAGACTTACATGTTTGTTAGATGAAACTGGGTGATGTCAGGCATTTTTAGAAAAAGAGAATGACATTTCTCCCTACTTGGCACTTGTTAGTTTGTCTTCCAGCAAAAGATAAACTGAGAGAAGTGAGAGTATTTAGAAAGACTAAGCTGTTCATTTGCCTCTGAAAAAAATTTAATTGGAAGAGAAGGTGGTGCAGCATCTTAGAGCAGTGTGTAAACTGTTTCTAACTTTGATATCTAAAAACAAATGAGGAGTCAGAGACCAAATTTTTAGTTACTGTCAGTGACTATCAGTGTGTTAACATGACCTGTTTGCTGTACCTATTTCCTTTTCTAATATGAAGTGCTACAGAAATGGTGGCAAGCCTTTCTCTTGAATGAATTTTTGGCACAGGTCTAAAGAATCTCATTCCTCTGCTTTTTCGCTCTTTTTGCCCCTAATGTGTTCATAATGCCCAGGGTAATCGAGACTGGCTTTGTACTTCCAAAGCAAACCTGTTGGTGGGAGCACGAAGAGATTGATTTTTGTATGCTCTTCAAGTATTCGTCAATAGAAAATCAAAACCCTTTCTAAAGAAAGGCTGTTTCTTTTCCTGGGGAGACCATCAGCTGTGTAAAGTTTTAAAAGTAGCATTTTGTAATGTTTCTGAGTTTGATAGGTACAGGTTGATAACAAAGTTAAAAATACAGAGGAGAGAGAAAGACAGCCGGTGACTGCAAGAGGATTTTCCAAGAGTATTATAGAGAATCCTTGTGGTTTGGGATATAGTTAATCCTGGCTTCTTATGACATAAGAAAGGAAAGAGAACTCTCCAGAGTTCTATAATAAACAGTGTCTCACTGCATGATGATAATTTCTTGAGTTTACCAAGAGAATGGCTTTGGTAGACTACTTTACTTTGCTGTTTGAAGTGAAGAAGGAATTCAGTGATAATTGAAATTCAGTGATAGCTGAATTTTCTGCCTGGTGTATTCTGTTCTTGTTTCCACAAAACAGTATCTGTTTAGTTCAGCAGGTTGATTACTAATTTTGTTTTGAAAAAAGAAATTGCATTTGTAATATAGTGTATGTTTAAGTGGTTCTCAGGTAAAACCGATTGAATGTGAGCTGAAGTTTTAACAACTGTTTGTATGTTAGCGAGTTAGAAACATGCTGGCTGTATCTGAGGTGTCTTGGAGCAGCTCTTGACATTCAGAAACTAAACTCAAGCCCTGACCTCAGTATGGAAACTGGAGCTTTACAATAAGCAGTTTACCAGACCCAGAAGTTTTAACACACTTGCTTAGAAAAGCAAACATCCTTATCATCACTGTATGAGACTGAAGCTTAGTTTTTCTCTTGGCCTTTTTACCTATAAACAAAACCAGAATTAAATTAACCATATTACATTGACTATGCTTCTGCTTACTTTTAATCTTTAAAAAGACCTCAGCATTGCGCTCAAGGCATATTTTTCCATGCTGATGCTGTCTGTGTTGTGTGTTTTCAGGGTGCGTTTCTTGATTGTTTTGCTTTTTTAAGCTTCAGTTGCTGGGCAAATAAATTCATTCTGTTAAGCAACTGCAGTTAATTGCTCACACTAAAGTTAGCCTTGCTTTAACAATGAAAGGAAATGGACTAACTCAGGAGCACATAATGCAGGTTGGTGGGTCACCAGAGAAGTTCACTAAACAGCAGACTAGGACAGGCGGCTTCTGATGTACTATCAAGTGTTATGCACCGGTGTGTACTGTGTTCCCTTTCTTTTGTGTGCTGCCTCTAGGCTAGTACATACTGGGTAGGAGCCAAGTGGTGGCTGGGTGACTTCTGTGTTTTTGTTGGCGGGCTGGGTGCCAGTGTCTTGGCTGTTGAATGGTCAGTTACTTGTTGGAAAGCTTCTCCATGTTGGACGAGTCATACTGAATTTTGGTTCCAGCAGGGTCATGTTTTTCTCTGTGTGTGAGAGAAAGTGTGACTTTTCATAAACCAGAACTGTTTGGATAATGGATATATTGAGGTGGCTGGTAATTATTTGACTTACTTTTTCATCATGCTTATGTAGTACATAATTGAAGTAGTATTATACTACTGCGTATTACCAGTCTGCACTTTTTACATCACTGTGTAAGTTTTTAACTATTGCTTGAAAAATCTTAAGTTTTCTCTAAATCAGCTCATTTATCTTAGGTGACCTATGGTGAGCTTGAAATTCCAGTCTCTTCAAGATGGGTAGCGACTGCTCCCAGCTTTGCCTGTGTCAGCACCAGCTGTTATTACCCAGCATAGTGGGCCCTTTTGGTGTCTTCAGGTGTACCTGAACTTCTGAGTCAAAAAGCAGGGCAAATACATATTGATGTAGAAAAAATAATTTTGAGGTCTATGTGAGGTTGTATATATATGGACTACTACGTAAGGGACTTCGGGTCCTGTCTTAAGAAATTGGATGGTTCATGTATGTTGTCCAAGGGCTGATAGTTCTGGTACCCAAAGAAAGACTGGAGAACTAAGCTGAGGATTTGTAGCACAGCTGTTGTTCAAAAAGACTTCCCCATAATCCTGTTATGTGTCAAACATCTTCTTTGATGATCTTATGTTAAGAATAATTGAAATATAGTATATCGTGGGGTAAAAATAGACCTTGTGTTTATGGTTTACTACCAGCTACTACTCTTCATACTCATCATGAAGGAGCTGCAGTAATCTGTGTTAGAGATCCCAGACAGGAGTTCACCATTTGTGCAGGTAGCTTGGTCAGGCTTTTTAGTTCTGTGTAGGTCCTGTTCTTCTGAATCCAACCTGATTCAGGGAGACCAGGAGATCTCTGTACTGAACTTGAGTGTTAAGAATTCCAGGAAGTTTTGCTACCTCAAAATGTCGGTCAGATGCTAAATGTGAGGTTGGATTGCTTGAATTGCAGGTGAATCACTGCTGTTGATCTGTTTCACTGGAATATGAATATTGCAAGCCTGTCCTTGCATCTGGAAGAATCAGTTTGGACTTGGTACAAATTACTCTAATGTCATAACAGTGGTGTTTTTTTCACTTGGCATTTCTGTGGTTTTTATTTTGGTGGGGTGGCTTATGAAGTTAAATACAGTCGTGGTCCAGAACTGAGTCAGCACATTTGTGTGACACTACAGCTGGTCTAATAAGCCACCTGGATTTTAGTCCTGGGAAATGTGCTGAGGAGGCTGTGACTCCCTGTGGAGCCGCATAAGACTTGAGATAGCATCCATCTGGATCTCAGCTCAGTCTGGCATAACTGTAGTCTCTGTGCTTGCACATGTGTTTCTTGGAACTTGGGGTGGAGACAAAAAGACTGTCATTGCAGAGTAAGTTTAGACCATACAGTACTCGGTACTTAAGGGTTCAGAGCAGTAGAGATGCTGCTATACTGTTTACCCAGTTCAGGTACAGTGTGTGCTCGTAGTGATGGGTTCCTGCTGGTTATCCTACAAGACCTGAGCTGCACCTGCATCTGCTGCACAGATGATCCAGAGTCTGAACACTTGAATTTTAACTTTTTTAAAAAATCGTTAATATAACAAGAGTTGGAAGTCTCTCCAAATTCTTGGTTTAAAAAATGTTTCAACACATTTGTCTACAAATTTTTTTTGTAGAGTTGCTCATAAGAATTGTTTGATGCATGCATATTTTTACACCTCACCCCCCAGCATCTACGTAGTATAAAATAGGCATAGGTGCAGTATTACTTGCCTTTTGCCTCAACAGAAAGAGGCAAAGAAGGAGGAACTAGGAAGGCAGCCTTTTGATATGCAGACACTTTTGTGATCAGAGCTGTGACACCTCTGGCTCAACAGGCTGCCTGCAGGGGAGTGGGATCTGTACTTACTAACATCTGTATCTGTAAATTAGAATGAGTGTTGATAAATGGTCACAATATGGTCACAATACAGGTGAATTAAACATTATTTTAGAAGAAGAAAACTTGCTGTGTTTTTTTTTTCATTTGAATACTGTCCATCAATAAGGACTAATATACTGTGTAGTCTCTTTGAAGATATCCCTTGAAATAATTCTTAAAGAAATGTTGAAATGAATATTTCTTTAATGTGTATCCATATTTTTCCTTAAAGGACAGTTTATGTAAGAATATTACTACAGCTACTTAAGGAATATTTTAACAAATATTACCAGAAGAATTGCTTTAGTTTTGAGCATACTACAGAAAAATTGATCTATGTGCTTTTGTTATTTGTCTGGCTTTTATGAATGACTGTGCAGTCTAGAAGGCATTGAATATTAATTTGTAGCTGGATATCTTGAATAAAAAGTCTGCCTAAAGATGCTTAGGGAGAACATATTGTATTGGGTTTGTGTGACAAGGTTTTGTTAATAAGGGGACTACAGGAGGGATTTCTCTGAGAAACATCCCGTGTCTGACGGAGCCAATGCCAGCCTGGCTCCAAGACAGACCTGCTGCTGGCCAAGGCTGAGCCAATCAGCAACTGTGGCAGTGCCCCTGAGATAACATATTTAAGAACAGATAAAAAGCCCTGCTGAATAGAAACTGCAGCTGGAGAGAGGAGTGAGAATATGTGAGAGAAACAACTCTGCAGACACCAAGGTCGGTGAAGAAGGAGGGGGAGGAGGTGCTCCAGGTGCTGGAACAGTGATTCCCTTGCAGCTGGTGGTGAAGACTGTGGGAAGACAGGCTGTCCCCCTGCAGTCCATGGAAGGCAACCAGGGAGCAGAAACCCACCTGCAGTCTGTGGAGGACCCCATGGTGAAGCAGGTAGATGTGCTGGAAGAAGGCTGTGACCCCATGGGAAGCCCATGCTAGAGTGGGCTCCTGGCAGGACTTGTGTAGAGAGAGGCCCAGGCTGGGGCAGGTTTGCTGGCAGGACTTGAGACCTATGGGGATTCCGTACTGGAGCAGTCTTATTATGGGACTGCTCCCCACGGAAGGGGGGGGCATGCTGGAGCAGTTTATGAAGAAATGGAGCCCGTGAGAAAGACTTCCGTTGGAGAAGTTGGTAGAGGACTGTCTCCTGTGGGAGGGACCCCATGCTGGAGCAGGGGAAGGGTGTGAGGATTTCTACCTCTGAGAAGGAAGAGGAAACAGCATGTGATGAACTTACATGGCCCCCATTCCCCTGTGCTGTTGGGTGCTGTAGTGGAAATGGGGAGTGAGGTTGAGCCTGGGAAAAATTGAGGGGTGGGGGGAAGGTATTTTAAGATGCAGTTTTTATTTTCTTATTATTCTACTCTGACTTGCTTGGTAATAAATTAATTTTTCCCCAAATTGAATTTGCTTTACCCATGATGGTAACTTGTGAGTGATCTCTCCCTGTCTTTATGTTGACCTAGGAGCCTTTCCTTCAATTTCTGTCCCCTGTCCAGCTGAGGAGGGGAGTGACAGAGTGTTGGTGGGCACCTAGTATCCAGCCAGGTCCAACTCACCATGGTGTGTCTTTGTGCCACAGATGGGACATAAGGAAGTCAGGATAAGGAAAGTAATTGGGGAGGTAGCAGGCAAAACTTGGACTGAACAGAATTAGAGAGAAAAGTGGAATGATTGTGGAGACTTTGTGTTGTTCTGATTGTAATGAAGGTGAAAATTTTTTTTTGAAATACTGTTGATGGAGAGATCTGTGTTTCTTGTCCATGACATAGATGGGTGAATGTTGTTTGCTTTGCATTTCATGAGTGTGAGAAAATATTCTTTCCTGTGCACATTTTGTTGGTGTATGTAGTGAATAGAGACCTAAAACCTTATTGTACTGCAACTCAAAAGATGACAGAATTGCTTAGCATTACAGTGTCTGGTCTTCAGGGTTAGGAGTACAATAAGTGCAGAAGGTGCTGCAGAAGTGCAGTGTAGTTTCTGTGTACTTCCCCAACGTATCAAAATGGGAGTATTAATGCCATTTCTGATTGTGCTTCCTTCATGCTTTTTTTTTCTTCCTTTTTCTTTGTGTGCTGTATTTTTCCCTGCTTATATGTGTACTTGTTACTTGGTTTGTAAAAACACAGATGAGTTCTTGAACTTATCTGAAGCACTTTCCTACAGCAGAGAAAAGATCTGCTACTTCTAAGTTTTGATTAGCTACAGTCTACTGAAATGTACATATAATTTGTGCAGTAGTTTATAATTACATTATGCAAATCATGGTTACATAGAGTATTCAGGCTTTAAAACAGTGTTACATCAGTCAAGTACTACTTGATCGAAAACTTTTTAGCATGGATGTCAATATGACAGGTACTTCAGTAAATAGTCTAAAGGTTCTTTGGCAAAATTACTAACCAAAGCGAGGCTAGAACAAAACATTTTCCCTTACAGGAATTGCATAATACTTATGTGGAAATGTTTTATGAATGTTTGTTTCATTGTATTCACTGGCAGAAGAAGTCTCTAAAGTAAGCAAGGGGTTCCTCAACTTGTGAGAAGCCTTGCTTAGAATTGATGGTAACATTTTATAGCTAGGAATTTTTAAGATGAAGCTGTGATATTGCAGAAGAACATTGAAATGAACCATTGCATACTGTATTTGCTTCATGCAGATTGAATTGGGTCAGTCGCATACTTTCAGGCTGATAAAAACATTGGATGTTTAGTTGGAAATACAGCCAAATGTGACAGGCATTTCTCATAGCCTTCTGATGCTTTATATTGAAGATCAATGTGTGAATCTTAAACTTTTTGTATGTTTATAATTCGGAATCTTGCAACATCTAGCAGGGCTTACTAGTCTTAAGTATATGGTAGGAGATCTATGGTTTTGGACTTCAAAAGTTGGAGTAGCCAGATCGTGATATACCTTGTGTGTCATCACTATGCTACATTGTACTCTACATTATCTCACTTCTAGTTATCTTACATACACTGAGTGAAAGTATGACTTTGTCACCTGTAGTACTTACTGACTGGATGGTGTTGAAGAATGCTGATTTGCATGTTGAGTGCCTCTAATCTTCTTGTCATATTCTACAAATTTATTATCTATAGTAGATGTTTTTGAGAGAGCTAATTGAATCTGCATATATTTTTATCTGATGCCTTGATAAAAAGAGCTAGGTTGAGTCTCTTTAATTTATCCAGGTATAAACCCCAAAATGCTTCAGGTAGTCAGTCTGTTTTTCTTTTACCTGTCAATAGTCTGCTTTAAAAAAAAGTTCTTTCCTTCTCCTGGGACAGATGACTGAATAGAGATGGGGCAGAGATTTGGCAAATTTGTCAGCATCAAGAAATGGTTATTTGAAGATGAAGATGACTTAATTTCTTAAGTTGTCAAGTTGCAGAACATAGCACTTTGGAAGAGAAGTACTGACAGCATGCATTCGTTTGCTCTATTAGTGATGTCAGCCAGTTGGGGATTCTTGGATGTGGCAGAAGATACTTTGATTCCTGTTGGTTCTTTGTTGTGTTTTATGAACACTGAAGTCTGGTGTGAATCATAGTGAAACACTGCAACTTTAATTTGCTTCTTTTTGGATATTTGAAAAATTGTGTAGTTGGCTCCTTGCTGACTTCTGCTTCAAATCCTGGCATGGTTTTAAGCTATCATTTTTAGAGTCATTTAGATCAAAATAGTGAAGGTGAGTATTTTGTGAGTTTATAATGTTTACATAGGGTTTATAAGGTCTGAAGACATCATAGGTTGAGAATATTGATAAAGTATATTGCTACCCCACTGTAGTTTAGAAACTGATAAATAAAAAAGTGTGGATTTGGTTTTGTAGATAGAAGTCTCTTCTTTGGCTATTTTTTTCTTTGGCTGTTTTTTTTTCCTAAAGCAGCTCATCCTTTTGGCTGTATTGAGCAGGGAAAAAATGAACTTCTGACTCTGGCAAGTATTACAGAGCATGGATGTTAAAATAGAAAGAAACTCTAACAGGAATTTTCATAGTACCTAATTGGTTTTAAAGAAAAAGCATGAAAGAAATTATCAATAAAATATTAGAGTAAAAACATTTGGTATGAATAGATAGCCCGAGTTTGGTGTGAGTAGAGGTTTAGTAATTTTCAACAGCTGCTGGAAATGCTTGTGAGTTTTACTGGACTTTCTGGAGGCTTCAAGGGCTGAGATGGTGATCTTCTCTGGTTAGTCTTTGTACATTGGCAGTAGCGATCTTGCTTCATTGAAGATGGCTTGAAGCAGGGAATAGAAAGATGAGATGTCACTGCTCAGGGTGGGGGTAAGCTGTTGCCAGCAGATATGGATGTGGTCAGTCTGGTGCATGTCCTGTTCTGGGTCTGTTCTTGTGCTGACTGCCTGTAAATTTGCATCTATTGATAGACTTTATGCAAAGATCTAAATTTCCAGATGAAACGTCTTGGCAGCAGGGTACTGGTTTGTACTACTCTGCAAATTGTCTGTGGGTTTTCCTTTTGTTGTCTAGTCTTGCAAAAACTGTTCCTTTGTAGGCTGTAAGATACTTGTTTTTTTGTAGATAGCCTCTGATTAGCTGAATTGATGTTAGATTTTCTATTAACTATAATCTAGTTGTCTGTGGTTCTTAATTTCAGTTAGCACACTCATGGAAGTGTCTAGAATATGGTGTCTCTTCATAGATGGAGCTGTGTTTGCATTGGTTGTTCAGTACCATATTTTTCTGAATCTAACACAAATTAATCACTAAATTTACCCCAATTTTTTTCAGGTTTATTAGGGGGAAAAGAGAATTTTTCCTATTTTCAGTGTTTTCATTGCAATGTACATGTATTATATTCTTACTTTTATTTTGTTTCCTATTGAAGAAAACACACCAGGGTAACAGGAACGTGGAAAGTATAAAAGGAAATTAGAAAATATAGGATTCTTTCCCCTGGAGAAAATGAAATACTAATTTCAGATCCTTTAGGGGACAAGGAAGATAAATAACAAGAAGGTTTTGAGCTTAGAAGATAATTTTTCTTTGAAAGAATCGAATAAACTTCAAATAATTATGTATAGGTTGGATGACATATGTACAGCATTGGCATAACTGAAACTCTAAATGTGATTTTTAATAAACTTTGTGTTCAGAGTGGTTTTCTAAATAGTCATTTTTTCTCAGAATATTTATGTTTTTGTCAGCAATAGGTATGTGTCTGCCAGCATTAAATTGTTTTGCTTTAACTGAAATAACTACCCATGTCAAGATTTTTACCCTTCTAAACCAGTTTTTAAGTCCATATTAAGATGTTATTAGGGTATTATTATTATTATGAAGGTATTATTTGAAGTAGTAGTATTTAAGCTTACCTAGCATATTTGAAGTCTGTAGGATTGGGAAACATCATCCTAGATATAATAAAGAATATTATAGGTGTCTTCTACAGGTGTCTTTTTTTCTGGTAACACCCAAGAGTGAGACAAAATGTTATGGAATACTGGTGAAGGCAGTTGAAGCTGTATCACAGAACTTGGGATATGAGTATCTGGACACAGTCAGTTGTGCTGCAAGCTTCTGCAGCTGCTGATACTGGGAATCAGGGTTGATGAGAACATCATGGGCTGCCAGTTGGAAGGCCGTCGATTGGAAACTAACTCTCTGATCAGCTGCTTTGCTTACCTTTGTAAATCTGTCCATGTGCTTTGGGAAAGTGTGTTGAGTTAGTGCATTTTGTTACGCACAGAAATACCCAGTAGCATGGTGTGCTGTAAAAGAAATGTATTTGAAAGCAAATTCAGAAGTAAAGCAATAAAAGGCTTGGCAATTGACTCTTTCCTCCTAGGTTAATTTGTAAAAAGTCATAAGAATTTGAAGTATTCTTAGAATCATCTAATAGTTAAGATTGGAAAAAAACTCTGTGATCATTGAATCCAGCTGTTAACTCAGCACTACTGTATTCACCACTAAACTGTGTCTCTAAGTGCCACATCCACATGCTTTTTGAATACTGCAGGGGTGGTGATTTTGCCACTTCATGGGCAGCCTGTTCTGATCAACCTGATCACCCTTTCAGTGAAGAAATCTTTCCTAATATCCAATCTAAACCTCCTTTGGTGCAGTGTGAGATAATTTCCTCTTGTCCTGTCACTTGTTACCTGGGAAAAGAGACTGACACTCACCTGGGTACACCCTTTTTCTGAGAGCACAGAGAAGTGGAGCTGTAGATAAGCTATTCCCTGGCCTCGTCCAGGCTAAACACCTCCAGCTCCCTCAGCTGTTCCTCATCAGACCTGTGCTCCAGACCTTTCACCAGCTCCATTGCCCTTCTCTGGACTCTCTCCAGCACCTCAATGTCCTTTTGGAATTGAGGGGCACAGAACTGAACCCAGCATTTGAGGTGAGGCCTCACCAGTGCCGAGTACAGGGGGATGATCACTGCCCTGGTCCTGCTGGCCTCTCTGTTGCTGATCCAGGCCAGGATGTCTTTGGCCTCTTGGCCACCTGGGCCCTCTCTGGCTCATGTTCAGGTGCTGTTGGCCAGCAGCCCCAGGACCTTTTCCAACTTCATCTTTCCAGCCCCTCTGCCCCAGCCTGTAGCTGCAGGGGTTGTTGTGACCCAAGGGCAGGACCAGGCACAAGCACTTGGCCTTGTTGAACCTCAGAGCTCTGGCCTTTCCCCATCAATGCAGCCTGTCCAGATCCCCCTGCAGAGCCTTCCTGCCCTCCAGCAGATCAACACTCCCCCCCAGCTCAGTGTGTCTGCAGAGTCACTGAGGGGGCCCTGGATCCCCTCATGTGGATCCTTGCTAAAGATATTAAACAGAACTGGTCCCAGCACTGAGCCCTGGGGAACACTGCTGGATGTAATTCCATTCACCAGCACCCTCTGGGCCCGGCCATCCCAACAATTTCCTACTGAGCACCTGGCCAAGCTGCAGCCAGGTGAGCAGCCTCATGAGCAGCCAGTTCCTGCAGGAGATGCCGTGGGAAGTGGTGTCAGAGGTCTTCCTGAAGTCCAGGTAGACACATCCAGAGCCTTTCACTCATCCACTAAGTGGGTTACTTTGTCACAAAAGGAGATGAGGTTGGTCAATCTGGACCTGCCCATGCTGGCTGGGCCTGATTTCCCTGGTTGTTCAGCATATGCCCTGTGATGGCACTCAAGGTGATCTCCTTTATGACCTCCCCAGCACTGAGGTCAGGATGATAGTCCTGTAATTCCCTGGATCTTCCTTTCAGCCTTTCTTTTAGATAGGTGTCTCAGCTGCTGATCTCCAGTCAACTGAGACCTCCCTGGTTAGCCAGGGCTGCTGGTAAATGGCTGAAAGTCAGTTGGCAAGCTCTCAGTACCCTTGGGTGGATCCCATGCAGCCCCATAGACTTGTGTGTGTCTAAATGGCATGGCAGGTAACTGACAATTTTCCTCCTGGATTATGGGGACTCCATTCTGTTCTCTGCTTCTGTCTTCCAGCTCATGTTTTCACTAAAATGTGAACTAAAATTGCAGCAACAAGTGGATTTAACCATTCTTCTGTTTGTTTAATGATTAACAGGAGCAGCAGAATAAAATGTTTTGTCTGATAACTTTTAACTCCTGCTGATGAAAAAAATTGAAAGAGGTTGAATGTCGGGTTTCAAGAACTGTTATGCTGATTGTGTGTAACTCGCTATTTTTGTTATTTCTAACTTCATGGACCATGTATTGCAATCTCATAGAGTTGTTTCTTTCAGTTAAATACTGTTGGGGCTTGGGGTTTTGGTTTTTTTTTGTCTGTTGTCAAGCAGTATGAAACAGTAATTCTGTGAACAAAATGTACTTTGGAGAATAAAAACTGTTCTGGAAGTGTCATGCTGGGTCTATGCACCTTGACAGGGAATTTAAGCTTCCAAATGCAACATTTTGCATACATGGCTGATGCCTGTTGAAAATCCTGAAATACATGAATGTTAGGGAAATATCAAAACAAAATTGAGCAAGAAATTTGTCTGTATTACTACCAACATAAAATTAGTCTGTTTCAAGCGTATGCTCCCTTTCCCTTTCCCTTTCCCTGGTGAGGCCTTTGGGTGGACTTCCACTCTGATGTGTAGCCAGTGTAGATAATGCCACCTTCCAAATAAGGTAGCTATATCCTTTATATCCTTTCCTGACCACCTGTCTGTGTTCCTGTTACATTTGCTATCTGGTGTCTTTTGTGTAGCCTTATGGAAAGGTGGCTCGAAGAAGTGATTTGACTGAAAAAAAGTATTTTAGATTGCTGGTTAGGATTTCCATATAGTCAATTGAATGCTTTTCCCAGAGCAAGGAAGGCAGTAGAAAGGACACAACAGGGGGGGGATGGTCAGTGATCTTCTTCTGGCAGCACAATGCAATTATGCTACCTTAAAGTGAGCCCGTAGTAAAGTCAGCTGGAACTGTAGCCTGATGTCTTGGCTAACTTTAAATAAGTGTGGTCTGTTTAATCTGCTGTAGATCTTGTGTTATTTAGGTTAACAGGTCACATTGAAAGAAACGTTTTATTGCCTCATTGCAATGCTGGGAGTCCTGCAGTCCTGCAGGATTTTACTTGGTTGACAGTCATTATTCAGGTGAATGGTTCCAGTGGCCTAGCTTGGGCCACAATTCAGTAAATTACTTGCACAAGAATTCTTTGACCTTTGTTTTCTTATAACAAGAGACAGCATATAATGGATGTCTGCAGATGATGCTTTATGAATGTGCTCCAAATTTTCAGAACCCTGAGGGAAGAACAATGTTATATTCCTATTACTATTTTTCTTCTTCTCTCCTGCTTGTGTAGTCTTGTCCCTGTCTCTTTATCTTCCCTATTTACCATGTGCCTTTTGCTCTTTCCCTTAATTTCAACATGAATAAGGTAGTCTCTTGGATTGAATCAGTTTCTCTATGCCTTTCCAGTTGAAAAATTGGTAGAGCTAGGTTTACCAAGAAGACTTGAAAAAATATTTATATAACGTTACCGAATGCTGGTTAAGGTAGCTCTTAGTCCTGGTTAAAATGGCAAGGTGTATTTATCTAGAAGAGAGGAAGAACACTTTATACCACAATGCAGTGGAGCCAAGTTGGACTGTAACTGATTCAGTTTGGGAAGCTGGAATTATTTAGCTCCTTGTTTTACTTTGGTCTTCCATTCTTGCAACTTTTTTCTGATGGGTATCTTTAGTGAACACCTCTGTTTTTTCTTTTCTTTTGTTATTATTTCAGTTCTTTATTTCTTCCTGGTTATTTTTACTTTTTTAATAATGTTGAAGGGATAAAAAGTTTATTTCTTTTTCTGCATGAATCTCTCATGCTTCTGGTTTTAGTTCTCTGCCAGGTGATGTTTTAAAGACTGGACTGCTCAGGAGGCAATGGGTTTTTCATCAGACCCAGTCAATCTCAATTCGCCTGAATGCTAAAGGTATAGGATCAGTCTTTGTTTACTTAATTAAGTTGCTGTTTATGTAGCTCAGAAGTGAGTTGTGACAGTCATGCTGTCAGACTCTTCCAGCTTCACAGCTCTGAGATTGGTTTCATTTTAGTCCTCTACAGGAGACCTTGTAGTCCAAAGCCATTCCTGCTGAGAGTTCACCCCAGTTATGCATGGACAGAAGCTAGATCCATGAACTTAGTCTCTTCCACTAAAGAGCTGCAAAAATGAGATGTCCTTACACTCTGTAAGGACAGGAAGGAAAAGGATGATGTAGTTTTCTTCAATTTCTTTGTGTTCCTTCAGCCAGTATTTGTCTTCACTCTCTTCAGATCGAATTCAGCTGCCTGTACCACATGTGCTGCTGTGCCTCCCTGTATTCGGCTAGTGTAGCACACCAAAGGATATGATTATTCTCTAGGGTCACAATCTGCCTCTGTAGTGTTCACATTTGCACTGCTTAACCCAGTGATGTTTATCTGAATTGTTGATCAGTCATAGCAGCTTGCCCTGTTTGTGCTATAGTCTCTTGTAGGTGTTGTGTCTGCCCCTGCTACCTACTCCCTCTGCCCTGCATAGCTGGTTTAGAAGTTCCCCACAGTGTTTCTGAATGCTCAGACAATAAATTTGTGTCAGAAATCCTTTGCCAGAGTTGAGACTTGTAACACACAGCTGGAGAAAAGAGCCCTATCATGGTCCATGTGCTCAAATATTAGAGACCATCTGTATGGATCATCAGATTGTTCCATATACTATGTTGCATCATCAACATGCATGATAAAAAGATGAAAATTATTATATTCCATCCATTTTAGAACTAGTAATAAAATGTTAGTTTAAAGAAAAAAAATTCTCTGCTAGCTACTTGTCTCAAGGCATGACATTCACTGTTCCCACCTGGCAAAGCTCCTGGTTTTACTACGTAGTGTGTATGGAAACTTGGCAGAGCAGAAATGGGTGACAGATTCTGAGTGTGCAGGCTGGGAAGGAGTTAGGTTCCTAATGCAGGGAAAGGGAGTAGAAGGGCTCCGGGTGTAGCTGTCTGCTCTGTTAGCATACTAGGGTGTTACTTTATTGCAGATTGTAGCCACATTTCATGGCACCAGAAGTGCTCTGTGTCATTGAAGTGCAAATATCCCTGCAGAATTACCAGTTCTCAGCACCATGAGAGATCAGTGCAATTCTTCACTCAAGTTTTCTTCCACTGTCAAAACTTCCTCCTCCACTTCAGTTTTCTGTCTTGCATCCTTTCTGACTGGTTGCAGCCAGGACTGCAGAGGATTAATGAGGGACCTGAGGCCTTGTAGACGTGGGGAACAAAAATAAATCGGGTGAAGCTGATGAGACTGAATGGAGCATGCTTAACTCTTCTGCATAAAGGACTGGCTCAAGTCATTGCATCTTAGTGTCCTGTGATCATTTTGATTTATTTTGTGCTAAAGTTTGCACAAGAAGCTTGCTAATTCTTTAATTACTAGTGCTGCAGTGCTGTGGCTCCCTGCCTTCAGTTTTGCTGGTGCAACTGTTTATGGGATTATACTTAAATTGCATCAGTGATATGACCTGAATTAAAAATGTTAAAAAGTTTATTTCGTTCTGTTTCACTGATCTGTTCTAAGGGGCAGCCCTACAGATAGTTGTGTTAGTAGCTGAGGGAGTGGTGGAGGGAGAAATTAGTGAGGAGGAGGTGAATGGAAGAAGAGAACCTCCTAAACTGGTTTTGCCACCAGTGAAAATGTATGTCAGACTTCCATAGGCTTGCAGACGTGGGGCAAGGCAGAAGCTGTTAACAGCTTCTCTTCTCTCAGTTGCATCATCTTGTCTCATTGGCTTTAAGCTGCCAGCTTGCAGCTTTGGGATGGGAGCAAACTTCATTGCACTGTGGCCGTCAATATATACCAGGCTTCTTTCTTTAGGAAGCTGGTTCAGTTTATGAGAAATTCACTGAAATGAAACTGTTGCTACTGTGTATCTCTCAGCACTTTAGTATTTAATATCTGGAGAGCTGAAGTGTTGAGATACAGCTCACAAATATACTGCATATGTAGGATTTTGTTTAAAATGAACTAATCAGTTCATTTCAGTGTCTTGACTAAAAAAAAAGTGTAATGATCGAAGTCTGCAGGCAACTTGCAGAATGACTAAGATGTTTTCAGCCACTTTTTTAATATAAATTTCACCATAGACTTAATGCTGACTTTGAATAAATTGCTGATCATTTTAGTGAGTGTGAGAGAGAGATGAGTGAAGCAAAAGACAAAAGGCTACAATCCCAAAGATTCTTCTTTCTTTGTGCAGCTCTCTATACCAGTGCACTGAGAAAAAATATGTTTTTTTTTCTCTTTTACTCTCCATGAAAGCCTCTTTGCTGCTAATATAAATTTTTTTACAGGTTAAGAAAGATAGTCTTTCAAATTTCTTACAGGTTAAGATAGTTGTTGAGGTATTCTTTAGCCATATGAATTTCAGGAATGGAAGTTCTAGTTCCTCAAATAAGTTTTCACAATCTGCTTCTGAGGCACTTCTAGCATCATAGACTCACTTATCTGCTGTCTTGTCAGTTAGCTGGTAATAGAGAACAGCTCTGTTCAGGGAACAGCGAGAACAGGTGTCCCACTCTGTTTGAAGGATATGGTGTTAAGTTTGCATCTGATGATCTTGATTTGCTTAAGATTATTAGGTTTGTATGCTTTGAGTTGTCCCTAGTCTGGAAATATATAAAGGTTGTAATATGGTGATTGCTAGGTATAGGATCCCTATAGTGGTATTCCTGTGCTTGTAATTTGGAGCACTTGAATGGAATGTGTGTCAAATCTAGTAATTTCTGTCATTTCTGGTTTGGAATTGGTTCACATGCTCTAGGACACTTAGGGATAAACATGATATTAGGAACTTGATAGGAGGCAGTGATAGCAGAAAAACTTCTGTTGTGATCCTGGTGTATGTTGGAAGAATACATCATAGATGACTTCGACCCAGGACTGGAAGGGATGCTAAGCAAGTTTGCAGATGTTACAAAACTGGCAGGACCTGTTGAATCCCTTGAAAGCAGGGAAGCCATATAGAGAGACCTTCAAATATTAGAGGGCTGGGCAATCACCAACAGTATGAAGTTTAAGAAGGGCAAATGCCAGACTCTGCACCTGGGATGGGGCAACCCTGGATGTACAGGTAGCGTGGGGAATGAGAGGCTGGAGAGCAGTCCTGTGGAAAGGGACCTGGGGGTCCTGGTCCATGACAAGTGTAAGATAAGCCAGCAGTGCCCCAGTAGCCAGGAGGGCTACCCCAGGCCCCTGTCCTGGGGTGGGCATCAGGAGTGTCCCGCTCTGCTCTGCACTGGGGCAGCCTCACCTCAAGTGCTGGGGGCAGTTCTGGGTGCCACATTATAAAAAAGATATTAAACTGTTAGAGTGTCCAATGGAGGGCCATGAGGATGGTGAAAGGCATTGAGGGGAAGCTGTGTGAGGAGCAGCTGAGGTCTCTTGGGTTGTTCACCTTGGAGGAGGCTAAGGCAAAACATCATTGGAGTCTACAACTTCCTCATGAGGGGAAGAGGAGGGTCAGGCACTGATCTCTTCTCTGTGGTGAGCAGAGACAGGACCCAAGGGAATGGCCTGAGGTTGTGTCAGAGGAAGTTTAGGTTGGATGCTAGATAAATGTTCTTCATCCAGAGGGTGGTTGCACGCTTAACAGGCTCCCCAGGGAAGTGGTCACAGCACCAAGAGTGCTGACAGAGTTCCGGAAGCATTTGGACAATACTCTTGGGCACATTGGGATGACTCTTGGGATGGTACTGTGCAGGGTTAAGAGTTGGGCTTTGATGAACTTTGTGGGTCCCTTGCAACTCAGCTTATTCTGTCATTCTGTGATCAAACTGCTTATTTCAAGACGTTGTTTTGCTACAGTTGTCAACTTCTGACCTCCGTTTTCTGAGACAGAAAGTGAGGTTGGTTTTTGTCTCTCAGGATAAGTGAGAGTCAGCAGAGACTGTGTAACCAGCCATAGTTATGTGCAGCTGTGCTGATCATCTCCACAGCACTTCTTTGTGATTGACCATCTTGGTCAATACAGAGAGGCTAGGAGAAGGAAATACAGTAGGGAGTTTTGGACTCTGTCCAAGCTTCTTGGCATTTAAGTCTACCCTGTGCTATGGTTTTTGGAGGCTTGTCTCCAGAATGCCAGGGTGTGGAATCCAGGAAGAAAATCTCGGTGGTAGAACTGTGAGTAGCTTTAATGTGTGTTGTAGTTTCAAGATCTGGAGGAGAAAGCTTTATTTTTCACAAACTAACATTAATATTCAAGTAAAGATTAAGGGAAAACACACCCATTCACTTTTAGAGAATGGTTGCTTCCTTAATATTAGATAACAGTTTTTTAATGTGTGTGGTTTCTTTTTCAATGCTTCTATGATCATTCCATTTTTTTATTTTATTTTTGCTTTTTTTCCTAGAGATGTGAATTATGCCCTCATAAGGATGGTGCTTTAAAGAGAACAGATAATGGGGGTAAGTTTTATTCTTGCTTTTTGTGAACTCTCTTATTTTGTATGAGGGAAATAAATCCGTGGAAAAGAAATTATAGGGATCCTAAACATAAAAGAAAACCCTGACTACTTTGGAAAGAGATAACTATTTTACAGTAACCCTTACTTGTCCACTTTAGGTTCAATTTACTTTGAGGACATCTATCATTATTCTTAGTTTCATATTTAGGAAGAAAGTTACAATAGAAAAACTGCATTTTAACATAAGATTTAATGGGTAAAATGGATGAATTTTATGTGTATTTAGTTAGAGCCTGAGCATTTATAGAAAGCTGTTGAAAGTGCACCATTCATGGAGCAAAGTTGAATTTTTATGTCTATATCCCAGACTGAATGCACCAGTGCATTTTCAAAGGTTGACTCTTTCATGCCCGATTTACTAATAGGTTCTGTTACAAAGAAGTTGTAGCTGGAAAGTTGCAGTAGTGATTACCTCTTCCTTGCATCTTTCTAATTTCACTGTTCAGGTTATCAGTTCTGCTCCTGCTGAGTAGAACTGCTACAGAAAGTCTCCACTGAATATCCTGTCTTGATTATGTTTATACTAATAGCTGGGTGACATGAGTGAAAAATTTCAATTAACTTTTCAATCACTTTTGGAATGCCGCTTTCTCTCTCTAGTAGATACTTCTAAATTCCCATCCATCATCTATCTGTAAATAGCCTGGTCATTTTGATACTGAGCCCTTTCTCTTGTGAGAGGAGAAAGTATGATCTGTATTCTGGAATTCACTTGGACAGTCTATGTAAATTGTATTCTGCAGATTCTATGCTGTGTACGTGATGTTCTAGCTAATTTATATCTTAGCTTAGTGTTGATGCAACTTTGCTATTTCTGTTGCAGTTGAGTTGCAGGAACACAAGGCCTGCTTATGTTTGTGCTGATCTACCCTTTTGTACCTTTGACTGCTCTGTTCAGATATATATCTGTGCTCTAAGTTTACCGTTTTAGTGTCAACTGACTCAAACACATCACTGAACTTATTGCCCAGTACTTAATTCTTATTCCTCTTCTTTATTATTCCTCTCATGTTGATACATGCAATGTTGAATTTATTTCTTTAGAAATGGCAGCTGGACAATTTCTTTTTAGAAAGTAGTAATAAGAAAGCCTCAAACGTCTTGAAATATACAGCAAAATTTGTGAAGTATGAAGTAGCTGAAGTGTTCTCTGGTTTTATACTTAAAGTAATATTTGGGAACACTTTGCTGTTGTCTGTGGTGGTCTTGAAACTTTTTCTTTGCATGAAGTCTTGAGAACTTCGATAGCGTGCATCAAAGATGTGAGCATCCTATTAGTCTCTCTTATGTCTCTATTAATTGTAATTATGAGTTCTTGTCTAAAAGTGAATTACTCTATAAGATTGAAATACTTCAAGTTTAAATAGCAAAGATAATGCTGTACTATAATTTTAATACCCAAGTGTTTTCATCAGTGGAAGCTTCATACTGAAAATTTCATAGCTGAGAGGCTTAAGAATTTATATTTTCTTCTGAAAACACCCAGCCTCTGTAACAGATCTTGTACATGGTGTTGTGTGGGAAATAGAAAAACAGAAACCTCCATAGACACTAATGGGTCTGATTTACAGCCTTGGAAGGAGCTTGGGTTGATGTAATGATAAAGGTATACAGACATTATAGCAGAGAAATTACCAGTCCATGTTCCTATAGTTGTAAGTAAGAATATACTGTAGATAAAAGAGAAACTGTATTAGGTGATATACTGAAGGGTTTTTAAGTGTAGTAAAGTGATTTTATAGTTTAAGTTAAGAATCTAAATGTTATAATAGAAGCATATGTGTGTACATGAGCTAGCAAGCTATGGAAGGAAAGACAGACACAATGCAGCAGAAAGTAGAAAAGATGATAGGTGGTAAAGCCAAAATAAACTCTGTGTCAACTGTCCATTGGACCAAAAAGTTACATATTGGCATGTAACGTAGAAACTTGTGACTATCTCCTTAGGGATGGACGACTTCCTACTCTAAATCTCACAATCTTGGAGACTGGTGCCTTATCTAATGTATTTCTGAGTAATAATTGTTTAATAGCCTTCAATAGTCCCGTCCCTTCATTTCATAAGCGCCGACAGTGTTGAAAACAGCAAATTCTACTTTGTGGACTAAATGTCCTTTAAATAATAGCTTTACAGAAGGATGTGCACCTTGGAAAATACTTCGACTGGTGTTGCATTTCAGAAGTCTGCATTCTTACCTGAAGCTTTCCTTTCATAGAGTTGCCTAACAAGAGATTGTGCCAGAAGATTTTTAGAAATAAAGAAATACTGTTGGAGATCAGATAATGGGATTGCCAGTTGAAAATGGCATTTTCAGTAGGTTAATACTTAATTTTTTTAATGCTGTTACACCTTTTGTTGCCAAGCAAATAATAAAAAGATGCAGGTATTTGAGAAGGAACTTGGAAACAAACATTTCTGGTAAAACCTTGTAAGGATCTAGCTTTATAAATTTGTAATTATGCAGTTTTTCTCGAAGTATAGAAATAATTAAATGGTCTTAGCTTTTCAGAACAAGAGAAGAAGTTGCTGATTTTAAGTCAGTGGTATAAGGTCTATCTTCTTTCTGTCTTTTGGCAACAAATAACTTCATTTTGTAGCCAGAAAAAAACCAGTGTGCTTTTTCTTTTGAATATGCAGATAGCTTAGCCCATACATGGCCTGGTGCTCCTGTAGTTATTTTTTTAACAGTCTTCTGGATATTTGCTTTATAATAAGGTGAAGGACTGTGTTTTGGGCATTGAAGGTACTGTATTTTCTTTCATGTTCGGAAGATTAATGGGCTACTGAGCTTTTACTATAGTGATTTTCTTAATCTGCAGTAAGATGCTGTTACTGCAGTCATGGTCCTTGCTATACATTGTTTCCTCCTCCTTTGTGAAGGTACTAGCTTTTAGAACTTTTCTTTTTTTCTACCCCTGCATTCCTTTTCAGCTACATGAAAACTTCCCTGACCTAGCTGCCCATGATAATGCTTATAGAAGGAATGGCCAGGAGTGTTCTTTTAGCAGCAACCCGTACGTTAGCTGTCTCAAGTCAGTTGCACAACTGTAACTGAAGGCAGCCTAATCTTAGGGCTCTTCTGTGATGGCGATATCTTGCTTTAAGAACTCTGGGGTGCTACATGTATGGCAGTAGTCTGGGAATCAAACTTGTGTGGTTTATAAGTATTATTAACTGACTATAAGTATAATTAATTGACTGTATATTGTGGTATCAAATGGTGTGGTTGTGTTGGTATTTTGTGAGTTTTTGTCCCTCCCTTCCACCCCCCCACATAGCGTGAGGTTCCTTTGTGTGCATTACTGGCCTGTTGCTGCTTACCTGTCCTTTTGGAAATCACCATTTTTTTAGATTGGCTTTTAGATTTTGTATTTCTGTTTGCAGTCTGTTTGTCTCTGCCTTAGTTGTGCTTATCAAGTTAATGTGGGTCCTCTAGTGTCATCTATGGCAAATACAGAATTACAATTTTTAATGATTCCTGAAATATGGCATTATTGGAGCTGTACTGTCATGGATTTTACAGAGAACTTAAAAGTGACAGCCTGAGATAGTAATAGGAAAGGAGCATATCATGGAGGCCAAACAACATTTGTCCTGCTCTCTTTGTCATTATGAACTAGATTCTTGAGAAGGATCTTGTGTGCCTTCTCAGAATAGTTTCCCAGCCTACGAGTGTTTATGCTTTGGGACTTCTTGCTCCAGACGTGGTATTTTTGTGTTTAATGGAAGATGAGTCCATCACACTATTGAAGTGTTCCCTTCTATATAAAGTTTAGTGTCCATAATGTTGCGTGGCAAGGAATTTTGCAGTTGATCAGTACAATGGGTTTCAGTGTCCATGGGTTTCTTTTGAACCTGTTACCTCATGGTTTTATTTCATGCCACTTGGTATTTGCAAACTGGGGTGACAAATGTCAGTTACTCTGTGGTCACCTTACCAATACCTCTCCCCGTAACCTTTCTGGGTACACTGGAGAGTACACAGATGCCTGCCTCTTCTTGGCTTGGTGATGGTGGCTACTGGTGCTGTAACCAGAAACTGAAGTGAGCCCAAAGAGACAGTTCTGTCTGGATTTGTGTGGAATATGTCCTAGTCTGCTTCAGTGTCCCTCTTGTGCTTTCCATTGTCAGGGATGTGAACTGACCTTGAGCAGGAGCAGCTAAGATCTGTTTGCACATGCTTGTTCAGTCTCTGCACTGTGTGAAAATGGCTGTTCTGCTCCTGCACTTCCACGGATCTTGAAAACAATACTCTTGGATTTAGCTGACTGGAGTCTGGACTAGTATCTGTGGTGTGGCTTTTCTGTCAATAGGTTTATCTGTCCTAAGGATTGTTAAGAGCTGACTGTATTTAGCTACACATTTGATTTAATTAATTTTTAAGAGTAATGGGACATTGCACAGTTATGAGCAGGGTATTTGTAAGAAATTTTAGGAATTAGGTTTGAATAAGTTTTAATATTTTGTCTGCCTAATATCTATGACTGTCTTAGGCCTATGGTTAAGTTCTGTGAACAAAACATAATCCTTCCTGCATGTGGACTTTGTTTTTACATAAACATTAGTACCTTTTCAGTGTTCAGAGACCAGAACTATATAAATTCCGTTAGGCTGTTACCTGTTTTTTAAAAAAATTGATTTATACTTTTCTTATTGATACTACAAGTAGAAAAGGAAAACTGAATTGGAAAACTAACTTTTCTCTCTGAATATATTTGTTGACAGAATTCCTTGGTAAGTTTGGTACTCGTGTTTATTTAGGAGAACCGTTGTGGTTTTAAACATGACAATATAAAAGTTCTTTAAAATGAGAAAACCTGATACGTATAGGAGTTGCTTATTGATTTGCTGTCTTATGTGTAAGAAGGCTTTTGAAAGATTAATTTCCTTTAGCTTGGTGGATTCGTAAGTGGATTAGTAGTTGGACAAAACATAAACACATTTTTTGAAAAACAGAGAAGTAACAAATGAATATTTGTTTGAAGATACTTGAGAACTGTTGGCATTTGACAGTTTTGGGCCTTTCAGTTCAGTAATATTTCCTTAACTGTTGCAGTAATTTCCTTTGGATTTTTGACACTCAGTGAGGAGGAAATAAAATCATGACCATTTGGACTGATTATAGTTTTTTGAATCCCATTTTTTTCATCTTCTCGTAATACTGAGTATGCATTCTGTTTTTTTAAGCAAATTGTTCAGTTGTATCTAATATAATGCGTCTTGCATTTAAATAGTTTTCTTGCAGTAATCTTTTTCCACAATTTTCTGTAAGCTTAAAAGGCTTGATTTTGCTATAGAAGTTGTTACTTTGAAATCTGATTCCAGTGGGTGATGATCAGGAATGCTGTGTAGCAGCATTCTTTGTATGACTTTTCACCAAGGCTTCTTTCATGCAGCTGCTTGGGGAAAGGCCAGCTAACAATGTGGTGGTTTTATGTCATGGTCCAGACCCTCTTTGCACCCCCTGGGTTTAGTGGCAGGATCTCCCAAGTCTATAAAAACATTATATGCTAGGCTTTGCCGTTGCTGTTGTTATTATTAGAATCTCACTGTCTGGTTTACTGTTCTGATGAGTTTTCTTGGTGTTAATGTATAAGAATGTGGATGGTATAATGTTATATGTACACACTGAGATGTATGCATTTTGCAAGAGCTTACCTACAAATGTTCTGGCCTTTTTGAGCAGTTTACAGCAGTGTGTGTGGTTTTTATTTACTGGGAAAGAGAACAAAAGATAAATATAAAATACTGCTGTAATATAAATGCATGTATTACCATATAAAGTATTGTGTATTTATGGTTTAGATTACTGATAATCACAGTGTATATGTAGAAAATTTTTTTTAGAGTTTTAGGTGCTTATTTATACATTTCTTCCTTCTGTTGTATTGAAAGGATTTCTAGAGGGAGGTGGAAGAAACTCAGTAATTCCATAGCATGCCAGATAAAATTGTTAAAGCTATTAGCTTACTCAGTGTCCCAATGCAAATTTCATCTGTAGCTGTTTCAAAAACAAACTATTTGTTGTGCTGCAGAGTGATGATTCAAAACAAATCAATTCTTTATGTGAGGACCAGATTTTTCTAAATGGAGTATTTTGTGGAATTCATTAGTAGGACTTTGTAGAATGAAGCCTTTTTCTTCATAGACAAATAGTATTTATTTTACCTTTTTAGCAAATTGTCCATTCTATACCAATGACGAGGTTGACTACCAACCACAACAATGAGAGCTCTAGTGGTTAGTGTGGCATCTTCTTTTTACCCCTCTTCAAAGAGTGGATCAAACAATATAATATGAATAATGCTGTATTAACTATAGTAAACTCTAAATCTTTATTTAATAGAGTAAGGAAAAGAGAGTAACTTCAGCTGATGGATTTCTTAATCTGCAAGTTTTCTTGTTTTTACAGGAAAGGAAGATCAGGGTTAAAAGTATATGGAATGTCTTAATGAACAGACACTTAACTAAAGGTTTAAAATAGTACTTGATCTTTCCCTTTGGCAAAGAGTAACCATAATGGTCTTAAGTACATGTTTGAAAGGTGAATCCAGCAGAATTGGATAGAGCTCAGCCTTTGGGTCAGTCAGCAGATCTGATAGTTGTGGAAATGGAGGGTGCAATTTCATGTAATCTAGGACAGCTGTTGACCTCTGCTGAAAGGAGGGAACTGTGGTTTTCCCCTGACTGGGTGTTTCTGCACTGATGGTTTTGTGTATGGTAATCGTGTGACCTCAGTGTGGATTGCTTCAAACCATTGACTGATCTTGCTCAAAGGTAAACTATTAAGTTTCCCGCAAATTTAGTAATGAGATAAAAAAAAATTATTTGCCCATTTTGCCCTGCTGCATAGCAAACTCATCCAGCAAGGAGAGGGCAAGGATGTACGGTTGAAAGCAAAGAGTGAGGTGAGATCCTGCTTTTCAGTGACACTCTACAGCTGAAATGGATTGAGGTATATCCTTAATTGATAACTTGAAGCAACCCTCATAAGAAACTAACATTTCAATAAAGAAAGGTTTTTCCATGCTAGAATAATAAATACATTCTCTTGGTTTGAGAATGGCTGTAGTTAGAAATAAAGTAAGACTGCTTTAATGAAATATAATGGACTCTTTAGGAACTTAGAATGCATAAACAAATTTTGCTCTGACATTGATGCATGGTTAGGGGACGGTAATAATATCCCAGATCTCTTGTGCTACCAGGCTGGTCCCGTGGCTGGAGTTCAGCGTGGCTTCATGACTCTGGTCTCTACAGTGCATTAGTGCTTTGCTGCACAGCTTCAGCACTGACCGTGGGTTGTAGTGCAGTCCCTACTCTGTGTCTCTTAGTTCATAAGCAAGACATGGACTTCCCTTGTTGTGGATGGTAGGATGGATCATATGTTTGTTGCTGTTATTTTATTATGAAGTCAAAGACTATAAAAGCAAGGCTTGAAAATTTGCACTGGAAGGCAGTTGAAAAGTACTAATGAGTTTATTTATGCAGAAGGTGCTTGTGAATCAAATTTTGGGCAATTAAGCTGTAGTTGTAAAGGCAAAAATTTAGTTAGTTGAGTAAACATACTGTATATTATTTATCTTCCCGGGTTTTCTTTTTTAATTTACTTTGGTAGGGTTTACTTCTAATTATAGAGCTCTTTGTTGGCAACAGTCTTGTGTTTGCTGATGGTGGAATTGGTAGGAATTACTTTTCTCTGTCACATTGGGATAACAGATCAACTATTTATTTTCAGCTAGGGGTCTGAAGTCTGAGCTTTGTTACTCTGAATGTTAGTGAACAATGTACATTAAAATGATACCTGCTAAGTATGTACTGCTAGGTTTGCCCTGAGTTAAAAATCAGTAAGGCACCAGAAATAAAAATCTCAGTGAAAGATTGATAACATTCGGATAGATTCTATGGTGGTAATTAAACATTTTGTGAACTAGAATGAAACATAAAAATTGGCAAAACTCAATAGTGTGTCTTTCTAAGAGATAAATCAATGTAAAAATTAATTTAAGTGAAATGCTACAAGTTTCATATGGTGTATTTAAACTTTGAAGACTTTTCAGCATGAATTTCCAATTTTTGATATTGGAAAAATTTGGTTTCATTATTGTTATCAAAGCAAATCTCAGAGTTGCCTTATATGTGGTTTTTCATGTTGTTTGAAAGTTCGTAGAATTTGTTTTCTAAGAACTTTCCAAAGGAAAATGTCTTAGTTATATTTGTGTGATGTTTTCTTAGAAAGCACAGTGGATTTTTTTTTAAAAGGTAAGCATCATTTCCCAAAGTTACTGAACTTAAAAGTGCAGTTGAAGTAAGTATTTTTAAATAAAAAAGTAAAAATTAAAAATGATGTTTTACAATTTCTGGATGGAGACACTGATTGTTATAGAATACTGGGGTTTTTTGAAGCAAAAGAGGCAGTGAATCTGTCATCCCGTTGTAGCCTGAGGGGTTTTCTTCAGCAGTTTCAGACAAAACAATTCTAATAAGAGTGCAAAGAAACAAGCAAACTTGATGGCTAATTTGAATCCTTATGGTATGTTTCATAGGCTTTCTAGTTTAAAACAAGAAATTAAGTTCATTTTGAAGTAAGCAAGGCAAGCAATATCATCTGGTAAAAATACTATTATTGAGAAGGCACATATGTCAAAAGGCCACTGTCTCAAAGATTGAAAAATAAATAAAATGAAAAAATCTGAGTATAGGGGAAAATTCTAAGAACATTTTACAAGCTGCCAGTATCTCTATTTGCAAAAGCATGTGTCCTGCCCTCTCTTCCAGTTAAAGTTGTCCTGAAAGTGAGATGAAACTAAAGGTAAATTGGTTATAAGGAATTCAGTGGGGATAGTAAGAGTTTGTTAGCAGTTACTTCAAGTTTCATAAGTAAAATTTAAAAAGCAAGTAATACATCTGTGGCCATTTGTCTGGATTCAAAGCATAACAATTAAAGTGAATGGAGGCTTATCATTGATTTAAAGAGTAAATTAAATGGTTTAATGAGATGCGTTTAATGAACTCATTTGGAACAAAAGTGATCTCAAAAATGGCAGGAGTTCCTGGCTAAACTTTGAAAATAATTAAGAAAAAATGGAATATCTTGCTGTTATTTCTGTGCAGTGTTTGGGAGAAGAGGAGAGCTGATAAAATAATTTGAGTTGCAACAGAAACTAGGGAGAATACTTTGAATGTTTTTGAATATGTAGAACAGTGCTGTTGGAGGTTTTTATTTTGTAATCTAAAACATGGGTGTACAACGGTATTTTTCACACTTAAACATTGGTAAAGCCTAAAAGGACTAAATGTAGTGATTTTTTTTATTCCTGGGTGAGAAGGAGGGAAAAGATGTATAGTTGCTGATGAAATTTTAATTGCCCTAGAATAATGCAGTAAGTGATTTGAATAGGAAGTTTATAGTGCAAACTTTTTATGGCTTAGATGGAGTAAATGGAAAAATATGTATTTTAAGGTAGTCCTAAATACCACACATCCTTTTAAGTTCTTGCTTCTCATATGGGCTTCTATGTACAGTTTGGATGGGTGTCTTCAGAATGTTTCATTGTCCCTGCAGACAAAGAAGGTAGTTATCATCCAGTAGGAAACAGACAAAAGCATTCAACTTTGAACGTGGCAGTAGGTCCTTTATTCTTCTGGGACTCTGAGCTCTGTGCTCAGCCTGAGTAGTTGTCTAAAAGAGAAGGAAATGTCAGCAGAGGATCGGGAAGGTGTGTTTGCACTGTGCTATATGGTCAGGAACACTCTCAGTTGAACAAAACATTACAAGTAGAACTGTTTATAGGTTGGTAGCTTGTTCTCTCCTCAGCAAGACCGAGGACATATATCACGCTTTGGCTATAGGTGTCCTTACTTCCATGCTTATGCTTTGTAGCAATAGTGGCTAGTCTCTTGATGCTTAGGAAAATGCATCTTGTTTGCCTTTTTCCTGTTTTCCTTGTACTGTCTGGTTCTTATATGGCAAAACAGAATCTTCTTGACCTCCCTTAACTATTGAAGTTTTGTGGAGGAGTCTACAGACTTTGAGTTCTCAGAAGGTGGAGATTGCAAAGCACCTTTAGACAACTGGTTCTTAACCACATTTGTTATAGAAGTATTTTCCTTACTCTTCCTAAAGGGAACTCTCCTTGATATTTCCAGGTCAGCTGGTTGTTGCTCTCTGACAATTCTGTATTTCTTCACTAGTTAAACTTTGGACAAAAGAATATTTAAGAACTTGTGTACAGGGTGTCTTGAATCCAAGTGGATGCTGCTGCTGGAGTTAGGCTTCTTTTTTGGTGTAGGCATTTGAGGCAAGTAACATAAGGGTGCTACAACCACCCTTCTGGTTAAATTATTGTTGGACATCATTGTGATTTTATATTATTGTGATATATTATATTATTGTGATTTTCCAACAAGGCTAGATTATCTGGGATCCGAAGGTGCCAGATGGAAACCAGTGGAAAATGTCTCTTGTCCTCAATTCCATGGGCACTTCCTAACCTGTGTTGAAAAAGTGTTTCAGTGCAGTGGTGCTTCATTTGTTTCATTACATGGATACTGGGTTTGGTTTCAGGAAAGTTAAAAGCCTTTTACTGGCCACAGCTGTCTTGGATGTGTACTTTCTATTTGTAAATAGGAATATATTGCAGTGTTTTTTTTCTTTTTAGGTAGAGGTGGAGCACTCTTCAGTTAAAGTTACTCATGAAACTGGTTCCTTATAGTAAAAATTCTTTACCTACCTAAATTTCATTTAGTGATTTTTTTTTCCCCCTAATGTCTCTGGTATATTTTGTATATTTACATAATAATTTTCCATTATATGTAACTAGAGTACAGGTTTAGTTACATATGAGGTAAAAGCTTTTGCCATCTGATTATGTGTAGCCAACTGAAGAAGGTTTTTTTTTTCAAAATTTCAGTGTCACTTTTATATTGGTTTAATGGCTTTATTAGATAAGTGGTGTTTCTATTTGAGTTAATTTTTTGAGAGAAGATTTAAAGATAAATATTCACCATTAACACCATGTTAACATTTATTTGTCTTTAGTAAGATGATTCTGGCTTAAGGCAGTTTGCAATTCTTAGAAAAGCCCTTATAAACACTCTTTTCCTGAAGATATTTCAAGTAGCCAAGTGAACAAAAAAGGTTGTGGTTTTTATAGTTTTTTTTTTTTCTCAGTCTGTCTGTTAATGATAATTTTAAAATGGTCTCTTGGAACAGATTTTAAAAGTAGGTCAAGTTGGCAGTTTATACTGTTTTTTAACCCTACACTTTCATTGGTCTCATGCCTTTTCTGTACAGAATAATTCTAAAGACTATTTGTGAATAAAATTACGGAGCAGCACAGCTACTGCATCTAGTTGCAGTTGAAATACTAGAATGATGTGTGTAGTGTTGACTGTGGATGTTGACTATAACTGTTGTGTGTGTGTGCACTTTTCGTTTTCCATAGAAATTGTAACTACCAATTTAGTAAATGGAGAGGGGAGAGACCAGATCCATTGGCAGAAACATGAGAAGATTTGTGCTTTAAGAAAAGTATCTGGCATTGCATATGTGCTTTTTATTCTAAATACCATTCCAGAGTCTCAACAATACTACTGTGAGCAGCCACAGCTTTGTGTTTAGCTCAGTTTAAGTCAGAGTACAGTTCAGTGAAGAAATCAAGGACTTTTAGATTCTGTAGTTGAAAGGAGAAAATTCAAGATGAAAGCTCAGAAAGGTCTGTGGTGAGATAGTATATGGTGGGTTTTGTGTTTAATTTTTTTTCTGGTGTTTTTTGGGGTTTATTATTATTGTTGTTGTTTTTATTTTTATTATAGCATGCATTTGCACAATGATAATTTACTTTGCTTGCCTAGTCGAATAATTTGCTAGATTATCTAATTATGTAAGTCCGTCATTTTATGTTCTTAATGTTTGCATACAAGTAAGCCTGGGTAGGAGGAAAGCAGGATTATTTTTAAAGTATACTGAGGGTCTTGTGACAAGAGACTTTAGTTTTCCTCTTGGGGAAGAACAGAATTTGCACCAAGTGATTAGCTGCACCAAATTCACTTTTAGATGAGATGATCATACTTTTAATAATTCTATTATTAATGTCAGTATAGCAATATGTTGGATTAGCTATGTAGCAGCTTCTGCTAAGTTTACAGTTATGGCATATGGTCCTCCACTGAAACAAACCAACAGCTCTCAGTATCTCTGTGTTGAAAAAAGGCTTCAAATTAGTAGGTTTGTTTCTGACTTGCTGTTTTCCCCCACCTCCATCCAACCAAATGTCAGACAATTAAGAATGTTGGCTTTCTTAAAATATTCTTAAAGCACAGTATGGTAAGTAACTAACCATTTATTGATGATCCCAAGTTAATGAATTAGAATAGGACTGGATATAGGTATTTATATTCCTATGAAAAAACGAGCTGGCCACAACTTTATAAATGGAAAAGCAAAAGATTTCATAGAAGGGATGTGAAAATGTGCATATGTGTTGCAGTTTCTTTCTGCAGAAAGAAACAGGAGTCTATTCAATTCAGAACAACATTTTTAAAATAAAAATTATACACATAAGTGTTCTGTGATGCTCTGCTTGTAAGAATACCAGTTTGGTCAGATAATGCTTCCTTTTTGCGGGACTTTGCGTAGCTTTTATGCAAGGACTGTAATAATCCAAGAAATTTTAAAAAATAATAATTTTTCTATTTGTGTGTCATTGTTTGTATAAATCATTAGTATTTGAATTTCATGGAGTATTACTCATATATATTCTCCCTGACTACATTAAAAAATGTATTACTGATCATCTAAACTTTGGATAATAAAAATGAAATGTAAACATGACTTAAGTGTAATTTATGTCCTTAATATTCTAAACAGTTAAAATAGTTGGTGGAAAAAAAAGTGTTGTAAAAGGTTCTTTGTACTATAATTGTACTACATTGAAATGTCCTTTAAGCTTCTAGAAAACATTAAATACAATTATAACTTTTTGTAGGTTGGGCTCATGTGGTTTGTGCTCTGTACATTCCCGAGGTGCAGTTTGCAAATGTTTCTACAATGGAGCCTATCGTGTTGCAGTCTGTTCCTCATGATCGTTACAATAAGGTATAATTATATGTCTTTTTATATATAATGTATTTATTTTAAAACTTCTGAGCTTTAATAATATAAAACTACACTTCTTAGAATGCACTTCATATAAAATTCCTAAGTGTCTGCAGTAATGCTGTAGGTTTTCTGCAATGTCTTTATGGTAAATTGAAGAATTAAGAAAGCTGTATTATTAAATTAAGCTGTAAGGTTATCTGCCATGTCTTATTAGTCTTTTACAGATTAGGGACTATTTTGTTAATTAAAAATATCATGATCTTTGAATAACAGTTTATTTTGAAAGGCATCTTAAATATTTTTCCATAGGTTAAAATACTATTGCAGCTTATATGAGATGTTATTATTAATTACCACAAAGTCCTAGTGTTTTAAGTGTTGATATTAACATAAACATGTTTATAAACATTTCTTTTAGGACAGGAAGGTATGCTAATATATTAAGGCAAATGCTTGCAGACTTTTGCCTTTGTAAACAACATTCACTTTAGTGGGATTATTTGCTTATAGGAGAACTGCTGCTAAGTAATTGTCAGCGAGATGGAATGTTTTATAACGTGTGTTGAGGCTTTAAATAAAAAAAACCCCAAAAGACAGAGCAGTAAACTAGTAGGTTGTTAGTGTTGTTTATTGATAGTTACATTTTTCTTATTTGACTTGTGTTACTTTCTCCTCGCTTAACTACATTGATCTTTGTACGTTCCCTTCTGCAGATGCAAACTGTCTGAATTTATAATTAGTTGTGTTACCTATTTTTCTTGTGTTGTTCTTTTAACCTCTAGTTTATTTTTTTTTAACTTTATTTTATGGTAGTTTGTGGACAGTGGAGTAAAGTAGGAATAGCCTGTGTTATAAAAAAGAAAAAGAAGAAAAAGACATACCACCTCTTGTGTTCTTCCTACGACGAGGCCAGTCCTTGTTCATGTTGCCTCTGTGACTTCTCACACCCCCCACATCCCCTTTCCAAGTTTCCATCTTTGATTTATGGACTGCCCCTCCATTTTTCTAGCCTTTTTCCTTTTTTCTTTCTTTGGTCTTCTCCTTTTCTCTTTCACTTTCTCCAGTTGCTGTCAGTACGTTTTGTCCATCTTATTTGCTAGTGTAGCTGAAAAACCAGGAGTCAAAGTCTAGGTTTTTCTCAAGCTTTCTCATTCCTACCTGAGAATCTCTGTTGCCATCTCACTATTTCCTTCCCTCTGCATTGGCAAGAATGTGCAACAGTGAGATTCAGTACAGAACTAGTAAAACCTTTCTGCTTGGACACAAAGCAGTAAAGATTTGCTATAACAGATGAGTTTATTTCCTCTCTCTCCTCAACTCTGTGGAAACAGAACATCTGTTTTCTTTTTCCTTGAGTAGTAGTCAGTCATAATTTTTTTTTAATTAGTAGTGGTTCTCCCTTAATGTACTTCAAAAATTTCATCGAACACTTTAGATTTTGTTTTATCTTGCACCATTTCCATTGATGGTAATTGGATATTGGACGAGTAAATCTTTGTAACATCAAAAAATGTAGTCTGCATCTTTTATTATTACTTGTTGACAAAATCCATTGTTTGTCTCTGTCTTTAGTCTTTAAGTCCTCTTCATCATAACGAAAGCTGCTTCTTTCTCAAACAGTTTTTGTTCTAAATATATGACAATACAGTTGTGTTTTGCTGCTAAAATTCCAGTTTCCATTTCTGTTGGTCTGTAGGTACTGGGATTTTTTTCTCACTAGATAGTTACTAGCACCATACAGTTAATGTAAAGAGAGAGTTCCTGATGTTGTCCAGCTCTTAGTTCTCTGTGCTCTGGGCAGGTGTTCTGATTGAGGTCTATTTTCCATGTTAGCAGTCAGCCTAAAACTACTTTCATCAGGCCACTGCAGTTTATTGTGAAGTACAGTGAGATCGGTGTCAGAATTGAAGCCTGCAAATTATTATTATTTTTTCTCTCTCTCTTTTTACAGAACTCAGATTTCACTGTCATTATTTGGTCTTTCTGGGTCAGGGAGATGGTGGCTGTGGATTTCAGGGGAATCCAAGAAATGGCTGTACTGCAGTTGTTACAGCAAACCTTCTGAAACCAATCTAACTGCAGTGCCAACAGCAGTGTAGTTGTAACAGTACTGAATTTAAGAAGTATTGGCTGACAGTGAACTCTCAACTCTTGCTAAGGCTGTAGCTGGTGCTGAGTTCAGTACTGCTGTGGTTAAACTGCCAAGGGTTCCCAAGTAGGCTATTCTTGAGCAATACCCCCCAAAACCAATAAAGTTCCCTTTTCATGTGGCCTGCAATAATTTCACCTTCTATTCCTATTGTTATTCAAGAAAAATTGTGTTTATTTAAATGATACTTTTTTTAGATCAGGAATCTTGTAAAGCATTTCACTCTGACTTTATTAATTTGTGTAAAAATGGGAAAGAAAAGCTGGTTTTCTGAGAAGTAGACATGACAAACAGTTCTTGAAACATTTGTTGCACACTGAGAACAAATGTAAACATGTAATTAGGAAAAAATTACTGGAGTAGTTTATTTTTCTAGAGAGGCTTAGTGATAATGACATTCTGTTTGTCAGCTCAGGTTGTAATAAGATATTTTAAGTAAGATATTATTTCCTGTCAAGTTCTAAATAATTCTGTGTGCATGGCTGGATCCATATAGAGCACTAGCATATGGAATTGGGGGGAAATAGAGGCCAAAGAAAATTACCATGAGGGAGAAATACTGTAGTCTTTGAAGTAAATATTGTTGAAGTTCTGCCAGGACATAGTACTTAATTTAATGTTTGGTTTTTTTCCCCTATGCACTTGTTTCTTTACTAGACACTGCAAAATATGCAGTATTACCAAGTACAGTCATCTTAAATGCAAGAAGAAATGCTGTAGATACCAGAGCATGGGGCTTGTCCATATAGAGACATTTGGCTGCTGTTTCCCTGAAGTGTGCTTGCTTTGGGGATAAAAACCATCACATTACAGAATGAATTCACTGAATGATTGATTAATGAGTTAGCTATCAGGAAAGCTCTTCTTAAACAGTTGCTTCCAAAAAAGAAATGGACTATTAGTTGCTCTTCTTTTCAGAAATAGGTGTTTCTTATTCCTTGGATGGTTATGCAGGAATAATATCTTTTTATTTTATGTCAGCTTTATTTGTCTTCTTCAGGTTCATTTGAAACTATGTGATAATTGTATATAATTACTGCTTTTAGGAATCTCTTTTAAGAACTGATTAAAAGATAAGTGCATTTGGAGTTTCTGGATTTGCCTCAGAGCGAATGCAGCTGGCAAACTTCTCTTTCTTTTGCTGCAACAATGAGAAATTTCTGTAGGATTCCTAGGTTTGATTTTGTGATCAGAGAATGCCATTGGGTAGCTGTTATGAGTAAACTATTTCTGAAATTACTTTTTGCCTTGTAAATTTTTTTTGCCTCATCTTCCCTTCTGTCTTTGCTTTTGCAAAGAAGCTTTACACTTTGAAGGGAAAATACTGACAGTAACATAAAGACAGCTGTGCAAAATATATATTTTGCCTTTAAAGAAGTAAGATGTTTGTTGGGTTTTGAGTAAAATTTCCTTGCTGAGTCAAAAGCTTTTGCTTCTTTTCCAGTGAATTTGGGAGAGTACTCTCTTCCCTTAAGAGCTTTGAAGAAGAGTGCAGCTGTAGGTGGTGGGACACATTTTTAAACTTCCACATTTCAGAGGCTTCAGAGGTATAGCCTTTGTATGGATTTGCAAATACATGCAGGTCTTCCTTTATGAAAGAAAGACAAAGGTTCTCAGGCTTCTGGAATTGTTTGTGTGTCTAAGAGAAGGTAGAAATATGAGAAGCTCAGCTGTAGAGAACTTAGTGTCTATTGGAACAGGAGGATGAACCTTCTTTGTCCCTGTTTCTTATGGAATACTAGGAAACAGGTTTAATGCTTCTCATGACTATTGTAGGAGCTTCTTAAAATGAGTAGTCAGTCGACCATGTTGTGTTTAAGCTTGTTCATAATGTAGTTTTAGTCATTTTTCAGTCCTTTCTCTGTAAATTGCTCTAAGAAGTCCTATAACAGAGACCTTACATGTAGGGTAAATACTGAAAAACGGGGTCTACATCTCTACTAAGTGGAATGCTTGTATTGCTTTTCTTTCTGAGCTTTAGTGAGGAAAAAACTTAAAAGAACTTGAGACAAAACTCTGAAAAAAACAGAAGGTAATTGGAGATTGAGTTTTATGAGGTTTACTGAACTCTCTGTTTATAGAAGTATCTTACTTTGAAGTTACTTACACTTAATATAGTGACTCAGATGAGGTTAATAGATCATGACCTTGTTCGTTCCTAAAATCTAAATCTGTCAGGTCATGGTATGGAAAGCTAAAAAGCAGCCAGTCTCAGACCCTGTCAAACATCTGAATTATCAGTGTTCACCACCTTGATGTACAAAAGAAAAGAAGCAAGGCAAAGAATTAAGTAGGATTATCCTCTTTCTGATCTTTTAAATGTTATGTTATAGGGTATGATTTTAGGATATATTAGCTTTTTAAAGTAGTGTGGAAACTGTACAAGAGTAACTCTCCTACCTTCAAGTCTTGCACATTAACAAAAATGCTTTAGTTAGCTGACACATTCTGTAAAATGTTGTTCTAAAAACCTCTGTAACAGGCTGTTCTGGTCTCAGAATTTCACTCATTTTCCTGTCTAAGTAATACTGGTTTTGCATTATGTAATTTTTTTTTTAATTTCAGTGGTCTCTTGGTCCATTTTTTCCCACCGTGTTCTCTATTACCCATGGTTGATGTTATTTGTATTTATTATTCTACTCATTCTCTGCCTCACTGAAAGGAGGTTGTGATAAAATTGTAAGTCAGTTAAAATAGAGACAGTTTTATTTTTTGGCATAAAGAAATTTCTCTTCTCATTAAGGATCTTACAATGGGGTTTCTGTGGAGGTAGGAGTGTCCTTAATATTTAATACTCAGTGAGGTTCTCTCATATAAAAACAAACACTTAATCCACCTCCATGCTGGATGGTACTTTCATTAAGAATCTTCTATTAAATTGTTAAATTTTACACATTAATGTGATATGATATAGAATCTCTCCAAATGCTGTTTCAGTAATTAGGACAGGAAAGAGTGAAAAGAGATTTAGTTTTGCCTGATGTTTTTCCCTGGAATGCTGGTGAGAGATTGTAGTGACGCCTAGTATAGTAGTGAGCTTCCATACAGTATGTATCCATATTTATTGGCCACTTGTTAAAAAAAAGAAAAAACATTGAATAGTGAGGAAGAATTTGGATTTTTTGTCTTAATTTCTTTCTTCTGTTTTACTAAGAATGTTTTTGAAAATATTAAAAATCGCTGTGGCATCCCAGTAAAAGAAATAAATTGACAGAAATGCTATGAAAAGATTTCCAGGTACTAAATAGGTTATTTTCATTTTAGCTTGTTTTGGAGGTTGAAATGGGTTTGGTATACTCATTCAAGCTTTTTTACAGAAGGTTCTTAATTGATTAATTTACAAGATGTTTATGCGCTGTCCAAGTCATACTAAAGTAGTCATCCAAACAAAGCAGAGTTCTGTTAAACACCAATTTAATTAAAAGTAGCTGAGCATCATATGAATATTGACACATGCTGTGACACTTCTGAAAATTCTTTGCACCAAATAAAATTTCAAGTTTGTGGGTTTTTTGTATGTAACTGTGTAGATAGATATGTATACCATATGGCATATTGTACCATTAGGCACTCAGTCTAATCTGATGTTTCTGAATGCCGTGAATACAGGTTATGTTAAATGAATATGAAAATGATTGAGATTTAAAAGGACATAAACAAAACTTGAAAGCAGGAACAGTTGGGAAGCCTAATGCTCTTAACCCTTGGCTGTTTAACCCTTTGGCTGGTTGACAGTGGTATGAAATGTAAGCAAACTAGTATTTGTACTGCCTTAACATTGGTGAAATGTTGCACAAATCCCAAGAGTCTACCAGGTGATCTCCTTTTGCTAACAAGCATGATTAGACATGCATAAGGAAGTTCGTACACCAGCTTAGCTGCAAAATGCGGTAGTTCTCAGCCTAGAATCTCCTGTAACACGGAATTTATTTGTATGCTTCTTACCAAATTAAGTATTTTCTCTTTGATAGACATGCTATATTTGTGATGAACAAGGCAGAGAAAGTAAAGCAGCCACTGGTGCTTGTATGACATGTAATAAACATGGATGTCGACAAGCTTTTCACGTAACATGGTAAGTATATTTTATTATTTAATATTTCTGATGTTCCAGAAAGAATCAATACACGCAGTGTAGTGAATAAACTCCTTATTTAGTACATCTTTGAGTAAAGAAATACAGTAAAGTGGTTTGCTTTTATAATAGTGTTTACTAACAATATGGCAGTGGCAGCATAGATTTTGCTGTGAGCTGCAAAAGCTGTCTGATAATATTCCCTTGCGTGGTATTAAATAGTGTATGGTCCTGTGAATAAGAATAGGGGAGTTAGTTTTTTTTTTCCCTTGGTCTTAGGTTATTTTTCTTAGAGGATGTTTAATAGGATAGGGGAGTGTGAAGACATTGTTTGTTAGCATTGCCTGCTAACTGATTTTGATGTTTACTTTTGGTAAATCAGTGGGAAAATTACTGAGCTGTATGTAAAAATGCACTAGACTCACCCATTCCAGTATGGATTACGAAACATTTGGGAGTAACTCACTTCACTGGTTTTATCTAAATGGTACAGATCATCCTGACCTATTCAGATTTCATGTGTTACTGCTGGAGAAGAAAAAAGCTGTGTCCTCCACCATATGATTAATTTGACTTTAAGATACTTAGTTTTCCTTGCATTCAGGCGATACTTGTTTCACTTTATGGACTCCTAAAAGAGGCTGGATAATTAGATTAAACCACATGTCAACAGGTAAAAGGAAGCAAAAAAGTTCCACTCCAGAATTTGCAGACATTATTTGCTTTTTCAATTTCAGCTGGAGTTATTTTACAGTAGCGGGCAGATTTATATGGCTGTCTAGCTACATAATCTGTGGATTTACCTGTCTGTTTTATGACTGCCCCAGTATGCTGCTTCATGACCGGTTTAGTCAGGGTAATGGTATTTGCACATCAACTTAAATCACTTAAATGTGTTTTCCTCAGTGTACCCAAGTGATAATTTGTATGTCTTGAGGAGATCTTGAAGGGTTTAATTCCCTTGTTTTGGTGCTGATAATCTTGGCAACTCTGCATTTATTTTTTTCTTTTAATTGCTTGACTACTTTGAAGGTTTTATTCTTTCATAAGCATCTAATTATTCATTGGATGTGATCAATGTCAAGGTTTTTTTTTATGGTGAAAACAGATTGTGTTCCTCAAAGCATTCGTATCATGTAAAGGGATTACTTACAGATGTGAAAAAATGTGTACATCCAAGTGCTTGTATGGAAATGTCTCTTTCCTTTCAAACACTTGGATACATATAAGAGTACTTTTCATCTTTCTTCTTTATTCTAAAACCCTGTTTTCAGTGAATGCTGAAGCATGAGACTTCAAGTTCAAAATTAAAACAGCTATCTTGCCACTTTTTAGAATGTTTTGGTTCAAAAACATGGTCTATACTACAAAATGATGTATAGCTGGAGAGTAGTATGGCTGGAGATAATTAGAGGCTTCTGTAATACTTAAAAAAAACGGAGGAAAAATGTGAAGACTACCATAAATCCAGGGCAAAGTGTATCAAATTGGGATTATCAGAACTATTGTCTAATGAAAAATGAGCTGGAGTGCATGTTTTTTGTAAGAGAAGCTTAGAAACAATAAGTCTTTGCTTAAAGACATCCTCTTAATTATTTTTTCTAGTCGGTATCAGCTGTAGATATGCATGTATTTAGTATTTCTGGATTTTCCAAGAACATATTTTTAAAAATCTGTGAAAATGAACCACATTATATCATCTTCTTTCATTTAAATACTCCTGTGTATCATTTTGACTGTAACATTGCATTTTTATGGTGTCTTGGTTTGAAAGACAGGTGTCTGCCAAGGAATCAGGAGCCTCCCTTAGAATGGAGAGTATGACCCCCCCCCCCCCNCCGCAAATTATTATAACTTTGGAATTAAGGGTCTTTCAGGCAAAGATATGGGAAAAGGAATAACAGTTCTTTAATAGTATATATGTGGATAACAAGGCAAACAAACAACAACAATGGCAGCAACAACAAACAGAAAGAGAAGAACCAACCGCAAACCCCAATGAACAGTCTCTTCTCACTCTCCAGCGTTTCCCCTTTGGTGCAGTTCCGGTCACAGCCGGCAGGGGCGCTGGTGGCTCCAGCCCGGGCAGGGCAGGTGTGGTGATTCCCCCGCGGCTGCAGGGGGCGCTGTAGCGTGAGCTCGGGGAGCGCATGGTAATGGCGGCTTGGCCGAGATGGGAAGGGATGGAAGAGAGGCTTTGCTTCACAAACCCTGCTTCACAATCGATTCTGGTGCCCCAGCATGACCCTCAGGATCAGCAAGCTGTAACAGCAGGGACGAGCACAATCCTGGACTGGTAGATGAGATGTATCAGAAACTCTGCGAGGACCTCGGGGCAGGCTGGGGCTGTGGGGCTGCAGTGTAGCAAAACCGAGGAGTAGTGGCGGAGAAAATGGGCGGGCGGCCTGGCAGTGGCAGCCCGCCTCCCAAACAGGAACACGGAACACCGCAGAGAGAGACTCCCTTGGGGTCGGGATGGGGCTTGAAGATCCCAGGGTTTCCCCTGAGGCACCTGAGCAGATGGCGAAGGGTCCTGTTCGGTGAGGTAGGGTGCTAACAAGGGCTCAGTGCAGCAGCAGCTCTGAGGAGCAGAGCTCCACTCTCGGTAGGAGAAAGCAGCAGGAGACTGAACCCCACAGTGGTGGCGAACTCTCCCCACAGCGACTGCAGCCTCTCTCGCCTCCCAGTGCCGAGAGCTGAGCAGAGCTAGCAGCTGCCCCAGCCCCCTTTCTCGCAGCCCCGTTCTGGGTATCTCTGCCCCTCCGAGGGAAACCCTCACATAACAGAAGTGCAGCCAGGTGCCTTCCTACTGGAGTTTGGCAACTTCTGTTGTCTCTCTTAAGTACCCAGTCCTTGTTGTCTCCTAGCAGAGTATGGGAGAAAATTCCCTAAGAGAAAGAAAGAAAAGGAAGAATCCTAAACCCTGACATACGGGAATGAAAATTTTATGGAAAATATAACAATATTTGGTTTGTCAATATCTAAGTTGGTTTTGATAAAGAAAACACATCAACATTACAAATGGTGAAAAACAAAATTGTTTTGAAAAAATTGTAGGAGAATGAGGTAATAATTAGTCCAGTCAATGCAACTAGTAAGTGTTCATCTTAAAAGAAATTAGCCCGCCACAGTATTTTAAACTAGTAGGTACAGTTTGATTTACTATATAATTTAAGTTAGATTAAACAAACCCAGTTATTTTCATGGCAAATCAGAGAAGCATGTATGCAAATTCTGAAAAAACTCTTCTTTGGAGATATAGTATGGTTTTATTAATAGCTATTCTTTCCTTAGATAATTTTTTGGCTTGAATTTGAGCTAAGAGTCATTGTAGATTGCTTTTATTTATTTGCACAAATAGCTGCATAGTGAATGTAGATTTGCTATCTGTAACCTTGTGTGAGTAGCTTAAAGATTCTGAAAAAAGGCAACAGGCCAAAGTATGAATTATACATGTTTTTCCCTGTCTTTCCCTGCAAAGGTTGGTTATGTGTTCACATGCCACTGGAAGTTATTTGTGTGGAAGTGTCTTATTAATTGCAGATATAAGCATCCATATGTTATTAGCTGTGATATTGTGGTACAAACTGGTGTAAAATGGCTTTCCTTGAATGTTGTTTGGTTTATTTTTAGTGCACAGTTTGCAGGACTTCTTTGTGAAGAGGAAGGCAATGGTGCAGATAATGTCCAATACTGTGGCTACTGTAAATACCATTTTAATAAACTGGTATGTATTTATTAAATTCTATAAATAAATGTTACTGATTTTTTTTATTCTGAATTGACATTAGCACTAGAAAATATTTTCATGTAGTTAAAAAAGTAGATTGTATTTCATTAAAACAATGTTTTAATCAAAGTTACAGAAGTACTAGCTAGAAATGTTTTTATAAGTGGTTACTTTATAGATGTGTGGGTTTTCCCCCTCTGCCAGAAATAGCATGCACATTTAGTGTTTTTGTTTTTTTTTTTTTTTCATTGAGTTCCTGGAATGTTTTCTTTTGCTATTTGTTTAGGTGCCTTCTAGGAATTCAGTCCATTTCGGAATAAACTAGAAAATACTACTTCTAGAGAATAAAGAAGCACTTCATTTCTTTCTGCTTCTGTTACTCTTCTGCCCAGCCTCTTTTGTTCTATCTCTCACTGTGTAGCCAGTGAGTATTCCCTCCTTGTAAGTTCTCTGAAACACAACCTTAAGGAAGTAACTTGAGGTTTGATTTTTAAAAAACAAACAAGAAAAGAAAAACATTGAAATTTTTCAGTTAATGCAGTAGGTTTTGGATCAGACCTCTGGAGTCTTTCCTTTCAGTTCCTAACAGTTTGACAATTCCAGATACCGGTTTCTCTGTACATGTGCAAGTGTGTGGACTTAAGGGGCTTACTGATGTTTAAAAAAATGTTATTTATTAATACTAAAATATACAGACTTATGTTCAGATACTGTTGTAAGTATAGTTTAACTTGCAGATTACTTCTTTTCACTGCTAAAAAAGTTGAATACTTGGTGTGACTTTTAGGTAGCAAGGCAGCGAGGTAAAAACACAGGATCAGTCAACAATTTAGTTTCTAGAAGATAAACTTGGTGAGGTTAGTTTTTTGCTTTTGTGAATACTGATGAATTTGTTTCATAATGAAGATAGGTCAGGGTTTTCTAGGTCCTTACTAAGCTAAGATTGTTTTTTTTACTACCTTGAGCTAAGTATTTACAAAGAGAGCGAAAATGGTTTCTTATTTAGTGGTGAAGACAAACCCTTACACTATTATGCCTTTGATTTGAATGTAGCAGTGCTGCTATGATTGAGAACAGGTATGTTTATTTAAAAACCAAGCTTAATGGTAAAGACATAACTGTATTTGACATATAATTAGTTAGCTTTCCGTTACAAAGCTATAGTGGTAAGAACAGTAAAGACTGGCAAGATTGTCTTAAGTGTTTCAGTTTTTCTTTAGGGTTGTTGTGACTGTGGCTGCCTGGTAAATACAGGTGCTTGGTATTTACTGCTGAAGATGGTGGTTTTTCTACATGTACTATCTACATCCACTGAAAACTGGTTAACAAAAGAGTGGCCTGAAGTGTCTTTAAATGCTTCCTCAGTTAAGAGAAAACCAACATTTAGAACACTGGCCCAGCATAACGTATTTGCAGTCCTAAACTAGGCTCTCAGACATTACAGAAATACAGGCAATTACATCTGCCACTTATCATCACAGACATGACTGTAGCATTCTGTATCCTGGTTTTTAATCCATTTAAATGAAAATATACCAGACAGATCGCTTGAATAATAAATAAGTCATGAAGTCACCTTACAATGCATTTCAAGCATGTGTCAGAGCATCACTGTGGCTTCATGTGATACTCATTTGAGCAGCATCTTTTTTGTTTTATGTTATGAAAACTTGAAAATGTGTCTAGCATCTTTTAACCTTTAAAAAGTGGCATATTTCATTTCTCTGTGGAAAGCATATCTTGCAAATTTGTGGGAGGTGTAAAAGCTGATACAGGGATAGGCTTTTTTCCTGGTATACATTCAGTAGTCTTGTGAATTTTAGTGTCAGTAATTAGTCAACTTTCTAGTAACTGAAGCACTGAAGTTTTTTTCCTCAAGCAATAAGGCATCTTGTCAGTGGAAATGCTTTATACTTTTTATTTATTCAAATGGTTCCTTTTCTCTGTCCATAAATATATTTTCTCTTTTTAGAAAAAGAGCAAACGGGGATCTAATAGGTCATATGATCAAAGTTTAAGTGATTCTTCCTCTCACTCTCAGGATAAACATCATGAGAAGGAGAAAAAAGTAAGTGGATTTGTCATTGCTAATTATGTGGCACATCTGCTTAAAAGCAGCCCTTTCTGGTGAATTTAATTTTTGCTGAAAAGCGTGAAGAAAATCTTGTTCTGAAGCACTGAATAATAAATAACACGCGATAAACCATAGGTACTGGCATCCAATGAGGAAACCTCTTCAGGTGCATTTGTATAGGCACTTTTCTATTTCTGTTTGTGTTCAGTTTTGAGATACTGAAACCTATCCACTGGGAAGGCTGTTCCATGCAACTTCCTTTGCTTTAATTTTCTGGTAGAGCTTTTCTTGTATACCCTTTGTGACTACATGGAGAAGAAAACCAGCAGTAGACATTTTAGCAACTGTGTGGCTAAACATGTGCATCTAAATTCCTTAAGTTTCAGCCTGTTATATCTCTCTCATCAAAGAACTGGCATCTCTTCTTGACACATTTTTCTGGTACCGGTGGTCAAGCCCACTGTGCTGGCAAAATACCTTGTTACTCACCTGGGAAATCTTGCTGTGAGGGTACAAAGAACATAACTGCTGGCTTCTAATGTTGGTATATTCTTTTAATGATTTGACTTTGCATATTATTAAAAAAGAATTTCAAATCTATGATGATTACTATTTTAGGTTTTTACTTCTGCTGCGTTAACAGTTGTCTGTAGGAAATTTGTCATCTAAATTCAACAGAGGGTGATAACAGACACAATAATGCAAATATACTTTGGCAGTTTTTTTAGGCCTCTAAGAATACATACAAAACTGCTCACTAGCACACATGCTGTACAAATAGCTTAGTAGGATTTTGTTTGGATGTGGTTAAACTTAGTTTTACATTATTAAAAATCATTACATAAAAATTGGAATCAAAGAATCTTTTGACCAAATGTGTATTATACAAAGGAGCTATATTTATAGAAACAGGAAATTGAATAGCAAATCTTTAGACTCCTAGTCTCCTTAATATTTGATTTGGATTTTAAGATCCCTTCCATTTTGGGTGGATATTGATTGCCAGTTGTTCTTGTATAATCTTCTAAAAAGTCTAATCTTTAGACTTGCTAATGGTGTAGGTGAATCATTACGTCTTTATCTGGTAATGCAGAAAAGAGTGTGCACTGTGATGCTGTTGTACCTCTAAATCTAAATTTAGGGCTAAAATAATGAAAGTATGGGGTTTTGGCAGACATTTTTATTTTCTTAGTAACATGTTGGTAGAAAAAACAATTTTGAATTACAGACTACAGAATTAGCTGCATGGTAAACCTTTACTAATATTTGCCATATTTTTTCCTTAGTTTTTCACTACTATCATATTTTATGTCATGTTTTATCAAAATACATGCATGGATTTTTACTTACATTGACAAAACTTGTAAGTTGGTGGGTTTGTGGTTTTTTGTTTTGTTTCAGGTTTTATTTTTTGTTTTTCTTAAATGAATTTGACTGAAGATGCTATGCTTCCCAGGTCATACCTGTGAAATCTACAGGTTGCACTTGGAGGGACTTTCAAACTGAGTGTGTGCAGTCCATGGTGTCAGCTATTTTTTCAGCTTATCCTGTGTATTTGATATACTGTATTAAATATCTTGGAATAGTAGGGCAGTTTTTTAGGGTGACTTTCCTTATTCCCTCTTTTGTAAATCCCATGAGAATCTAGATTTTTGTCATATTATAGTAAATATTTATATCTTTCTTCACAGATACAGTGGTGTTTGTGTGTGTGTGTGTGTGTGGCACCCACATCTGCCTCAAGACCACTGTTGTTTCTGCTTTATCTTTCATCTTTGTTCTTTGGAAATTTGGATAATCTGATCTGTAGGCATCATTAAAGCTTTCTGTTTTGCCAAGCAGTGGCTGTATGAGTTGTGGTTTGGAACCACTTTTCTTGCTGAGACCTCAAAAGCTGTCCATTTGTGCATGTGGAATATTACACTGGGGTAAGAAGCGGTTGGTCTGAAAATGTTAGTGTAGGTAACTGTCATTTTTACAGACAGACTCAGCTGAAAGCCCGTGTTTCCCTTCCATAGTATGTATTTAGTCTCTTCTGGGCACCCTGCCAACAAAATTGGTAACAAATATGTAAGGGTATAATAATAAAAAAACCTGAACAAATCTAACCAAACCTTAGGTATGATTTAATTTTCATGATGATGTTGAAGCTACAGAATAAATAGCTTCATTATGTTCTGATTACTACTGCCTAAGCATTGTTAGCTTCTATGGCAGAGATGCTATTTAGAAATGATTAGTGATGAGGCTATGTCCCTTATAAAGAGGATTGGTAGTATATCACTTGACATTCCATTATAATATCCCTTTTCTTCAGGGCTCAGGTAGCTTTCTTGGGAAAACTTAGGTCACCATGAGGCTGTGGAAGGACACCTTGCTTTAATGTTACTGTCAGTCTTATATTTGGAAGGACCAAAGAAGGAACTAAACATATCTGGAATTGACCTTTGTATAATAGAAGGCTTTTTTTGCCACTAACATGAAAATTAGGCAACATTACTAGCTTTATATGTTTATGACTTCTGAAAAATGTGAATATATTATGTAGTAAGTAACTACTATATAGTAACTGAATTACATAGATACCTTTTCTAGTAGAAGTGGTTTGGGCTGAGCTGAGCAGGAAGGGAAAATTTAAAACTGCTGTAGTGGCTCATATAATGTAAATTAAACAAAAATGGGCTTGTGACTGAAGACTGCAGATATCTAACAAGTTGTGATTGAAGAGGCAAAAAGAATAAAATAGTGACAAGGGGCCTCTTGTCACTGTCACAGAAGTTGGAGAGCATCAGAGGAGAACCTAAAATGCAGGAGCCAGGATAAGTTTCCTGAACACTGAGCTTCTAATGCATTCTGGACATCTTTTTGCTGCTTGTCTTGTTCTTAAAGAAACATTACAGTTTTTCTGATTCTGTGGGTAGAAACTTGAACACCTAAGAACAGGTTGTGGCAGTACATCACACTGTGTGTTCCACTGTAGGTGGGATTTTGGTTGTTAGGCCCATGGGAAGGGAAGATTTAAATCATGTGTCTGCATTGAAAGTTTCCATAGGCTGTGTGTTGGTTTGGAACTGCCCAGACTTAGCCAATATGTTGAGCAGGAGTCTGTGCTCATGTGTCGGCAATGAATTTCATTTGGTAGAAAGGTGCTTGATGCTTTTTAATGAATTTAATGTGCTGTGTAAGCTGTTACAAGGTGAGTTGTAAACACTCAGATCAAGTGTTCCTGGGGCATTTCCTCACTGTCTGAACAACTGATTGTGAAAAGGTAAAATGGACCTGCTATGCATCACATAAGATTCTGTGATAAAAATAGGATCAGATTGCAGGTTTTTGGGTTATCATTCAGCTGCATAAGCAGTAGTTTATTTTTCCTCTTTTCCTAAAAAACAACAACAACAACAACATCTGTTTTAGTCCTGAGGAGTCACTTTATAGTGCTGTATGGAGTGTTTTAAAAATGATTCTAATTGTGTCATTCCTCTTTGAATTGCCTCATTTCGTAAACTAAGTGATGCTACTTGAACATTGGGGGTTTTATGTAACTGTTCAGGGAAAAAAGCTCCAAACTCATCTCAGTAATGCAGTATCCCGTTGCATTTTTGTTACATTTGTAAGTTATGTTAATCAGTTTAATATATTTGACGGCTTAATCCTTTGAACTGCTCTTGATATCTGAAGCAAAACTGTAAGAATGCTAAAGATAATTAGAAGAAAAGTGACTTGCTACCACTTTGAAATTATTTCAATTTTAGTAATTAAAGTAATAATAGTTAAGTATTATTCGAATAAGAACTGTGTGGTATAGATGCTATTGGTGATGCGTATCCGTGTTAACTTACTCCAAATTCTATTCAGTCAGAGGGAAAGAAGCATGCCTCTGAAACACCTCTAAAAGCTGGTCAGTAAATATAAACCACATGTATCTCAGTGTACAGATACACTAGTATCTATCTAAGATGCAGAACCCAGTTCCTGTTTCCTAAAACTGAATTTTTGTGTGAGTTCCATGGGTTCAAAAAGGAGGATGTCTTCATCCTTCAGTGTTTACTATTGTTGCCAATGAATAGCATTTCTCTTTCTGGACACCTGTTCTGTACTGACTTCCGTAGGAGTGTAGATTTTTCTTTTTTAATATATCTCTTCATGTCAAATTCTGTTGAAAGTCTAACTATTTGAGAATACTGACAGCATGTGGCTATGTAAGCAAAATTCCATGAGAAAGCTACTCTATCTATTTAGTAATAGATACTTTTATCTGCAGGATTAAGAGGAAAGGTGACAATCTTGTTTGACTTGTTGCTCACTAAAATTCTCTGTTAACTTGTGCTGTTTTCTGTGTATACAACTGTCATCCTTGATAACCAACTGCATGACATTTACTGGAGCTGGCACCAGCACAATGATCTCTTGTGGAGGTCAAGAAAAAATACATAAGAATATAAGGTCATTTAAATCTATATTTTCTTTCATTTTAGTAAGAGAAAAAGTAGGAACTTCTTGTGTCAATTCTCAAGATTATCATGGAATTACTGATTTGACTACCTCATTTTTTTAACCTTACAGTAACACATCATATATATTACTGAAAAAAGAGTAATGCTTTTAGTGTATGTTAGCATGGCAAACACCTCAATAGTATTAAGCTTGTCAGCTGGGATTAGTTAATTATTATAAAATCAAAATGACAAACATACCACCTCAGGTATACCTAAAAACTGCTCTGCAAGGTGTAGAATTTTGTGAGGCTGCCTAGGTTGCAAGTGTCTTTTTCCATCTCAAAGCACACATATTAGTCTTTGACTTTTAATGTGAAAGAAAATAAACTCAAAACCCCTGGCCAGCAGCTCACCCTTACACAGCCACTTGCTCATTCTCCTCCCTTATGGGATGGGGGAGAGAAGCAGAAGAGTAAAAGGGAAAAAACTTGTGGGTTGACATAAAGATAGTTTAATAGGTAAAGCAGAAACTGTTCGTGCAAGTGAAGCAAAACAAGGAAGTCATTCACCACTTCCCATGGGCAGGCAGGTGTTCAAGCATGGCTCCATGTTCAAGCCAGGGCTCCATCACTTGTAACTGTTACTTGGGAAGACAAATGCTGTCACTCTGAACATCTCCCCTTTCTTCTTCTTCCCTCACTTTTATATACTGAGCGTGATGCCATATGGCATGGGATACCTTTGGTCATTTAGGGTCAGCTGTCCTGGCTGTGTCCCTTCCCAGGTTCTGGTGCACCTCCAGCCCACATGCTGGTGGGGTGAGAAGCAGAAAAGTCCTTGGCCCTGTATAAGGGCTGCTCAGCAAAAATGAAAACATTCCTGTGTTACTAGCACTGTTTTCAGCACAAATCCAAAACACAGCCCCACACCAACTAGGTGAAGTAAATTAACTCTATCCCATTCACAACCAGCATGATTTAAATTCTATAGCTATTACTGTGAGAGATGAAGAAGTAAAAGGTGCTTTGAAATATCTTTTTCTTGGCTTTGGATCCTGGATTAATGCAAGATTACTAGTACTTTGACTTGGTAACAATGTTTAGAAGGTAATGTGATATTTTTAAATGAATATTTTGTATAATGAATAATTTTGTATATTTCACCTGTACCATGTTTTGGCTTCTGGTGGACCAAATGCAGTTAAAGATGATCTATGATGTTAGGCTGACTGAGACAGGAAAATGGAATGGGTTCCTTCTGTATGCCATTCTGCTTGCCTATTTCATGATATATATTTGACAGGTATCTTTAAGTTACCTTGCAGACAGTGGAGCATTTCACAGTATGTTACATAATACATAATTTAAACTTCTAATTTTTATAGGAATTAGTGAAGGTGAGCACTGACAATACATAGTTGCATTGATTTAATTAATCTTGCACCATTTTTGAAGTTATAAAGTGCTGCTCAGGTGTACAGCACTGCATATCCATTACTAGCAATTAATATTAAACTGCAAATAACAGAAGCAGTGTATTTTAGTGTTAAATATCAAAGGACTAGCTCATTTTGGATAAGAGCTGGTAGTCTTGCACCTCATAGAAGCTTTGGATGGCATTTTTATCATTGATTCTTGAGTCTTTTTACCATTGACAGTTAAAATTATGACCATTATTCCTGTGTTTAAGTGAGGCTTTTGAGTATTTAAGTAATTGAATCAAGAAGTTGTTCTTAAGAACAAGTGCTATGCTTAGAGCTCTATGTGTATGAATAATGCTGGCAGTAGTGTCCTACCTCTCCCTATAAACTATCTCTTGCCTGTATCCTTTTATTACTGTGAGTACAGCAACACTGCTGCTACACCAAATTTTTCTGCTGTGAGTTCTGCTGTTTGAGATGCTAGCTAGATGAATGCCTGAGCAAGGGCTGTTCTTATAAAAATAAGATAAATTAGGATTTGAGTGTGGAACTTGGGGACTGTGGTCATCTTTCATTCTGCAGTTGTTATAATGGTTATATTACTAATAGCTACTAGTCCTAAATAAAAGGCCAAGCAGATCTGGCCTCTTACTTGGGACGAGCAAGAACTATGCATAGCTTTCCATTGAGGATATTAGTTGTGATGTGACAGCTCAGAATTTATAGTCTTTGGTGACACAAAGTGCAGAAAATCTATAAATGACAAAAGAACTGATATGAGTACTCTGTGCTAATAAAACATTCTGATACATTGAAATTATTTGAGGAAGTCAGCAGCTAAAAAATGAGGGATTTAGGCATTCAGATGATTTTGCTTTCAATAATCAATAAGGAAAGTAGATTTTAAAATGTTGAGGTTTAAAAACTTGGAACAGCCAAAAGTAGTGGAGAATACGGATTTTTGTAATAGAGAAGGCATAAAAATGCAGTAATTCAAGGTCAACCCAAGTGGTTTGTTCTTGAAGGACTAAGCACTGGTGGTTGCCGATAGTGTGCATGTGTTTTAATCCTTCCAAAACAGAAGCTAGTCTCCTGTTCCCTGCACCCATGAGCTCTTGCTTCCCTGTTCTGCATCTGTCTCTTGAACCTGTTACTGTCCGTCTTTGATGTTCCTTCACAGAACTAATGTAACTCACTAAAACAACAGCAAACTCTCCACTTGCTTTTTTGTTGCTGCTGCAGCAGTTTGAGTGGGCAGACAGGAGGTCTGACAAGTTAAGCACTCTGAGAAAGGTGAGAGTGGGGTCAGAAAACCTTTTTCTTCTTCTGTAACAGTGTACTGTTAAATGCTGAACTTTGGAATGTATTTTAATCAAATAAACTCCTGTAGAAGCCCCTTTCAAGAGGGCAGTGCATTCCTGAGACAAAAATGAATTGCAAATTGGTGTAAATACCTTCAACAAGTAAAATGATACTTCCGTGTGGAAACGTTATAAATTATTAATACCATTTAAAAGAAAAAGCTGAACTCATTCATTTTTTCTGTACTAGAAGAAATTCTAGTTCACTAGAAGTGAACTATTGTTCACTTGTATTATTAATTTTTTCCAAATGTCCAAGTCCGAAGTTTTAAAAGATACATTTTATAACATCTCTTCTGCTGGTAACAGATCAGAGCTGAAATGTAGGTACACATGTATCCTTAATTCAATATTTTGATGAGATACTGGTCTGACAAATGTTTCTCTGAAAGTAAGTTAAAGAAAATGAATGAACAAGTGCTGATCTTTAGAGTGATGAAACAAGTAAATGAGCTAAAAAAATTAAGAACCGGAACCAAAGTGTATTTGTGAAGTCATATTATGTAATAATTTTGTAGATTGAATCTTTGTAGGAGAAATAGAAGCAATCAGAATGTATTTCCATCACCTTCTTAATTCCCCCACCCCCTGCTCTACAAGAAAGCAGTGCACAGAAGGTGGTGTAGAATTCCAGAAATCTTGCACCATATTTTTGTTATCTAGCAACATGTAGCTGTTGGAGTTAAGATGGGATTATATAATTTTTTAGGTAAGAAACAAAAGCCAAAAATGAGATCCCTGGTGAGAAATAAAGCTTTCTGATTAATCATGATGCACAAACTTGAGGTGTTTTGTATTGGTATTTAGCTGCACCATAAATCTGGGCTCTTCGAGTTGTTCGGGACGAATATTGTTACAGGTGCTTACCCAATGGCTGCATGGCAATCACACCTTATTTTTCTTACAGTAAGAAAGATTTCAGGAGATGCCTGAATCTGGTCTTGTGAACCAAGATTAAAGTTTCCTTTGTCAATTTTGTTGTTGACCCTTTGTTATTTTAATATATTCTTCCTTGGAATTGTGTCTTCTGCTAAATCTTGGTTTTACAGAATGTACAGATTGCATTTATCACTCTGCACAGGAGTTTGGAACATCTGAACTCATTCCTAAGTATATAAATGGGATATGTGTGTTCTGCCTGCCATTGATGCTCCCTTAGCTTTCACTCACTGGCAATATTATTTTCAGTTTTTGTTAAGAGTAATTTCTGTCCTTTATTTTCCTTACAGTAAAGCTTGTAAAAGATCAGACATTTGATATCATTACCTTCCCTAGAATGGGGGGTTCCCATGTGGTTTTATGGATGAATGTTTATCTTGGTGAGCTGTTGCTACGCTTTTTGGAGTTTTTTTTGAGCTGTGACTGAATAGAGATCTTACAAAAGTGAAGCATGCAGAGTTGCCCATTAGGAGCTAACAGTTTGTTGGTTTTGTGGCGGTAGGGAAGATGGCTAGTTTGTGTGGCCTTGGAGACAGACTTGATTGAAAGCTGTCGTATTTGTTAAATATTGTGGGAATTCATGTCCCTCTGTTAATCCTTTTATGAATTCCAAAGTGGATATTTCAGAACTCTTCTTATACTTTTTATGCATCTTTGTGGTAGAAGAGGGTGCAACTGCAAGAAGTCATTTTGTGGGAGCTACGTCTCTTCAGCAGTCTCATCAGCTTGTTGTTGAAATGTGTATTCTTATCAGTGTAAAAGCTGAGCATTTCTTTCAGAGACTTTCCTGCAGTGTTCTCCAGTTCTTTGATGTTGTATGCATTTGAAGTCAATTCACATTCAGAAGTAACACTTCTCAACTTTCCTTGGGAAGAAAAAAGATAATTAAAGAAAAAAAGGGAAAATGGTGAAAAGAGGTATAACCTAAAAGGAGGGGGAAATGTAGAGTTAAGGACAGCAGATGTCTTGTGAGTGAGATATTTGTATGCAGAAGGCCTTTGGATGGGTTACCCATGCAGTGGCTTTGAGTGGAAAGCTGTAACCGTGGTAAGCTGTCCTGGCAAACTTTGTCTTGGTGGTTTGGATCTGGAAGAGGAATTTGATATGGTTGCTGATGCTTCACTTTACAGAAATGAAGTATATTCTTTCCAGACACTATGTTGTTTATGCCCCCTTCCTTGCTGCTGTTTTTGTGTCCCTTGTCCTTCCTGACACCTCTTTATGTGTAGGGACATACTGTTGATTTCAGTATGTTACAGAACGTAATTTGAAGTCCTCCTAAGTGTTCCTTTGGTTAGAATTTTATGTTTCTTTGCCTTTTTGATGAAATTAACACTGGAAGTAAAAGAACACTAGAAATTCAACAGAAAAGATTGTAATACTTGTTCAGGTTAAAGCTTTCTTATTGTTTACTGATACTGTTGTGAAGTTTCATCGTAACGTGTATTAAGGTCATTGCCCCTTGGCTCCAAAATTATAAATAAAAAAAATTCTTTAGGATGATTTGAATTTCCCAGTAGAATGATGAAAGCCAAAGAAAACTCAGGCAGTGGTTAGCCATTCCATAGCTGCCCTCTTGAAGATTGTCTGGGGTTCAATGAAATTGTTACTCAGGTTTTTCTAAACACATTCACTGATGATGTAGTAAGTGTGGTAGCTTAGCACTGATGAAAGTTCTTTGTACCAGCAGAATCGATGGATAACATGGCAGTCTTGGTGTAGATGCTTCTGTTTTTCCTTCAATCCTGCTTGCTTTTCTCTTAGTATGCGCAGCGCTTTGGGGACTGTTAAATTTAAAACGCAATTGAAAAGACTGTGCAGTGCATTTGAATCCTTCCTCTCCATAGTAGTTTTTTTCCTTTCTAATGTGTTTTCCAGGTCTAAAAAGAGACAAACAAACAGTCTCCCCTTGAGAAAAACACAAAAGAAAACAACCACAACCTTCCTGATCTAAAACTCCTTCAACAAGCCTATATTAGGTTTTAAAAATTTAAAACCTGCCTTATGGTGTATGTCATTGTAATTATAACACCTGCTCACTTTATTATGAAGGGAAAAAGTCCAAATTTCTATCCATGTGGCAGAGTGGAAAAAAACCCCCAAGTTCACTTAAGTGTGTAAAAACCCCAAACCTAGAAATCCCTGTCAACTTTTTAAAGTGTACCCATCTTTGAGTTTTAAGAAGTGTACAGTAATTAAAAGGACTTTATGTATTGTATCTAGCAAGTATAGTTTTACATAATGTTTTGGTGCTGATAGCTTTTTTGCTTGATTAATGAACTTTCTTAGTTAAACTGTATTTCATTCCTGGCAAAATTAGTTTAGTTAAATAGATTAGGGCTGGTTAGAGACAAGGTGATCTCTAAGTCAGTCACAAAGTATTTACCATTCATAAAGGTAGAGGTAAAAGTGTTTTGCTTTCAGCTTTGCATCTAGGTTGTCAGTTAACTGATTCTACTTTACTTGAGAATTTGAGAATTCATTCTCTTACTCTCTCAGGCTGATTCCATGAAATAAGTTTCTGATAGTTCTTCCATTGTGACTGAAATAGAAAGGTGATACTTGGTCATACCTGAATAGAGTATGCACATACTGCATCTCGTCATAGTGCGTGATGAGAGTGGCTGTGCAGTTGCTGTTGAACAAATGATGTTCTTTTGAAAGTTTGGACAATCATTTTGATAGAGAAAGATCAGCGTGGGTAGTTTTTAAGATTCAAAACATACTGAGTTTTCATATGGGTATTTAGACTTACACATCTTTTCAAGCTGCTCAACGGGATTTTTAAACCCCTTGTGTCAATCCATATGTATGCATGTTTTTTACTAGCTCTCTGTAGAAGTAGTCTGAACAAATAGCCATACATTGTGCTGTTCTGCAGAGTTTCGTGTTAGTTCACAAAAATATAATTAAAGAAATAAAATACTGGAGTGCCAGTAGCTTGTAAGTAACTTTCTCTCACAGCATCTTCTGACAATGACTGTCTAAGTAAACCATATTACATTGCTAAGGAGAAAATGTTTATGATTAGACTGGAAAAAATACCGAACCTCTGTGTTCTAAGTTTAATTGTTGGTTTTGTCAGACTGGCTATTTTTGTACAGTATTTGTCTAAACTGTTCAAAGAAATACAGTTTGGGTCTGATTCTGTAATCCTCCAAAAATTTATTTCTGCCAGTATCAAAGATTTCTGTTACACTATAAAGGCTCTGGGATAAGAAGTTATTTTCTTTCCGTTGGCATAATTTTGTTCACACTGCCAATGCTTCATTCATGTTTAAAAAATAAAAATTAAAAAAAAAACCAAAAAACTGATTACATTCTCAGCTCTTTTAGGAAGCACATTTGATTTGTATAGCTTTGGATATTTTATTCAGTTTACCATGGAAAATACTTATTTAGTCTGTAAAATGTATGTCCCTTTTTTGGAAATGAAATCTAAATCAGATTTCACATTCTTATGCATGAAGATGTCAGTAGGGGAGCCAAAGCTAAACCCTTGCATTATTTTACATTAGTATCCCAACAAAAAATACTGTGCAGGTGCAGAGATGCAGATAGATAGAAATCTGTGGTGAAAAATGAATGAAGATCTTTGAAACAGAAGCCATGTCTCTGTTTGTAGTCCCGTTTCTTTTGTTGATTAAGTGACTATTGTACAGATGGGTCATACTAACAAAAGTACATTCATAAATGCTGGTTATAATTGAAGAATTTCAGTTTGTGCACTTTGAAAACAAATATAAATACTCAATTTGCTTTATAAAATTACATTATAAAACATTCAAAACATTAATGTGTTTTCCAAATAGCACAGGACATTATTGCCATCTCTCTTCTTGATGCGATGCAATATAGAATGGGTTATGTTAAAGGTGAAGCTGAACTGTTTTTATTGTCTTTTACAACTTCTAGAAATATAAAGAGAAAGATAAACACAAGCAAAAATACAAGAAGCAGTCGGAGTCCTCACCATCTTTGGTTCCATCTCTTACTGTAACTACAGAAAAAGTAAGTCAATGTGTATTTTCTCCTTTTCCACTTAAATTACTTATGTCAAATTTTCATGATGTAATCATTCCACTGTATATACAGGAACTTTATAATGGTATAAATTCTATAATTATCAAGCACTCTTGGTATTTTTTCCTGTAATGTAAAATCCTAAAATACTTGAAGGTTTATCATATGGAGAAAAGCTTAGAGTTTTGTACTTAAATTTTGAGTCAGGTGTGAGTGATATATCACTCCAGTAAATTTTTCTTAATTGAGGCATATTTAATAACTTGAGAAGTTTTAAAAAGTCTTTTCTTCAAAATTTACTTGTGTATGCTGAGCTGACACTGAACCTGTAAGCATTTAAAACTGGTAGTTTAATGCTTACAGCTCATACTTCATATACTTATAATTTGCCCTTTTAGCAAAATAGGTTGTTCTGTTAGGTTCTCTGACCTTTCCTTTCTGTTGATGTGTTAGAAAATACTTAATTCCAGCAGCAACATACAGAGTTAAATAATGGCAGTTCTCATTGTACTCAGCAAGAATCACTTTCTCTATCCACCAATAAAATGACACTGATGTTGGCATTACAGAGTGGGCAGTACTATTCAGAAATGGGTTTTCTGGTTTCAAAGTTGGAAAAAATGTGTCCCATTCATGAGGAGATGTTTGACATCAGAGTCAGGGAATCATGGCTTGAACTGAGTTGTGCTTAGTACATAGATCATCGTGTTTTAGCAGAGGTGTTGTTGAGGTTTGTGTTAACTGTGTGGTTTCATTGCTGAGGGGTTACATTCAACAAATGTGTGTTTGCATATGGTGCACCGAGACCTCATCAGGACGGGGTGAAACAATTGAAACAGCAATTTTCTTTGGTCTCTGGAAGTATTCTCTCAACTAGTGGTATCAATTTCAAGAATAATCTCCAGGAGAGTCAGATTTTTAGTATGCTTTGCGTATTTCTTTATTTTCAATAGTAAGATTAACTTGAGAATTCATACCTACTAACATCCCATTATTTGTAGCTCACACTTATGTTTAGAGTCTTGTTTCTTGTTCTGCTGTATTCTCTTTGGTGCTGTTGTGTCAAGTGAGACTTAGTAGTCAGTGTTTTTCTGAAACTCTCAATAACTCTCTATTAAAAAAATAGAAGAAAAGGTAGAGTCAATTTACCACTTTGCTGGTTTGATTTAAGAGCAGTTGGAGATTGCAATCAGAGAGTGTGACAGTTTCTATTGAAATTAGGTTGTAGAACACTTTGAGTAGTATTGCCTGGACGACATGATTGGTTATTTCATTTTATTAATTTGCCCTAAACATACTCCTTTTGAGTCTGAGACAACTTCTAAAATTCATAGCCTGTAAGAGAGGCTTTGTGGAAACTTGTGTGGAAACTTCTTTAAACTTTACAACCTTTGTTTAGGTTTTTTACCTAAATCTTGATCATCTTACCTTTCTTGAATTACATCCCTCTTGTACTTTGATTATCTACTCATCATAAGTTTTTACAAAAAGTGATACTACTGTATATTTCTGTAAGAGTTAAAAAGAAGTATATGGAAATACTGTGTTTTGCATCCTGCCTATTAGAATATGCTTTTAATGCCAAAGACACAGTTGGATTCTGTTTTTCTGCTAAGCTTATTTCTAATTGCTTTGTCCTCCCGATCCTTTTCCTAGTTACAAGGTTTACTCCTATGGATAGTCACAAGGATAAGCTAGAGCAAACACTAAAGTGAACAGAAAATCTCTAATTCTAGAACTTAAATTATAACTTAATTAAACTAAAACAGAATATTAATTGTGGAATTTGAATGTCGTCATGCCCTTTTAGTTTTTTTTTTTAATCTTTTGCATGTGAGATTTCTTTAAGTAACCTGTTTGCTTCATTTATTGCCTTTTTTTTATAGTGCTTCAAATTATTAGGAAAATTTATGTTCAGTTTTTTGTTGGTGTTTTTATTGGAAAATTGGTGTTCAGAGGTTCCTAAGAGTGATTTTGTTTTTTTTTTTTTTTTAAGTATCTACTGGATATATTGAAGTGATTTTCTTTTTGCTGTGGCTAGTTCCTTCAGTTAATTTTTTTTTCCTAAGTCCTTTTAACACCATTTACAGGCATTTGCTTTTCTAGGTTATAAATTCATAATGTGTTCCTCAAAACTTTGAAATTTTAGTAATGAAACAAGCTTTATTTTTTTCTAAGATGAATATTTGGTTCAGAATATTGTATTAATGACTTACTTTTATGTGTCCTTTTACATAGAGTTGGTAGAATTTAGTTGAAATTGATCTCTGTTTCACAGCAGTCTTTCTTTGTATTGAATGCATGACTTTATTGAGGTATAGAATCACTTCTACTACTATAATGTTCCTGTATGGGGAACTGAAATTTGAAATGAAATTTGTTTTTCCTTTTTAAAAATGTTAAACCTTTGTAGATCTAGTGGTAATGACCATTTATACAGGTGATATCTTAAAGTATGTTTTTATCTGGTTGAGTGGTTTCTTTAGATAGAATCATGAAAGGCTGCACAATAAACTGAATTTACCTGCTGTTAGTGTGGTTAATTTGCCTGTTTGTTCTGCAGAATTTAATTCCAAGAAATTTTACTGAGGTTCCAGCCCCTGCTATTTTTAGATTCACTTTTGTGCATCCCTGTAATGTTGCAGTAAATGTTCAGTCTGAATCAGTTAAGTTTGAAGAAGTTTGAAATAAAAAATGCCTGACTACTCTTTGATTAATGTAGTTGCACTACATTTTTTCACTTTTGGGACATAGATATAGAACGTTTTAAGAAGAACTACAGTAACTTAGGAATTTGAATTCTTTGCTGCCTCTTCCTCTGCCCGCCTTCTTAGTTGGGAAGAGCCATCAGCCCTGTATCTACTCCTGGTAAAAAATTTCTGTCTCATGTTTTGAGCTTTGACTCCCTTCAGCTGTGTGGGGAGATGGAGAGTGAGGGTTATGATCAGTTTGTCACTGGTTGCTCCTGCAGCTGCTTAAAGAGAAGAGTCCTCCCCCAGCTCCAACATCTCTCCCAAGGGAGACAGTCCTTCACGAGCTTCTCCATCATGAGTCCGTCCCATGGGCTACACTTCTCCACAGACTGCTGCAGTGTGGATCACTTCTCCCTAGGGTGCAGTCCTTCAGGCACAGCCTGCCTCCAGTGTGGGTCCCCGACAGGGTCACAAGTCCTGTCAGGAAACCTGCTCCGGCATGGGCTCCTCACTCCACTGGTCTCCAGGTCCTGCCAGGAGCGTGCTCCATGGGATCACAGCCTCCTCTCAGGCATCCACTTGCTCTGGTGTGGCTTTCTTCCATGGGTTGCAGGTCGATATCTGCATCCCCATGGATTTCCATGGGCTGCAGGGGCACAGCTCCCTCACCATGGTCTTCACCATGGCCTGCAGGGGAATCTCACTCAGCTTTGGTGCCTGGAGCACCTCCTCCCTCTTTTTCTTCACTGACCTTGGTGTCTGCCGAGTTGGTTCTCTCACACGTTCTCAGTCTGCTCTTCTCTGGCCGCAGTTACATCTGCCCAATAACCCTTTTTTGTTTTTCCTTCTTCAGTGTGTTGTCACAGAGGTGTTACCACCATTTCTGATGGGCTCAGCCCTGGCCAGCGCTGGGTCGGTCCTGAAGCCGGCTGGAATTGGCTCTGCTGGACATGGGGGACGCCTCTGGCAGCTTCTCACAGAAGCCCCCCCTATAGCCCCCCTCTACCAAAAACTAGCCGTGCAAACCCACTGTTGGTTTTGGGGGTTTTTTGGGTTGGTTGGTTTTTGCTCAGACTCTGCCCTTACCATCTGGCATTTTTGTGGAGAATTACTTGCCGTGATCCTTCCCCTCTCTGTGCAAGGGTACTGCCTGCACCTGCACAGGGCTGAAGGCCACTCAAACCTTGGAATGTACTATGTATACCAAGTCTGATTATTCCACATTTACCATAAATCCCCATAAGTTTTAAGACTTGCTGCAGATGGATTGTGTAACTCTTCAGGGCGCACAGAGTGATAGATGGAGAGCATAAAAATGACAGTAGCTCTCTGTGCTTAGGGTATATTTCATCATGTTAGAGTTCATGATTCTCTGAGTAAGCATGTAGATTTCAGTACACCTTACAGCGCCTTTTAAAACGCAAATAGCTGTGGGAGCAAAATTTTCCAAAGCAGAACTGTGTTGTGCATGCATATTCTTCAAAATCTGCCAGGATTCAGACTTGCAGTCAAACCAAATCACAGCACAGTGTTTGCAAATTAATGCCTGCTTGTCATTGCCTGGCCTGATATGCAAATAGATTGAAATATTTGCTTTCCTCAAAGCTTGTATATTTAGTTGTCTTCTGTCATTTGCAACTGAAAAGTAAGGTTTATGTAAATGTCTTAGCTATTTTAGTAAAATATGGAAAACTTTGTATAGCTGCTATACAAAGCTTCATGTAAAGATGAAACATTCTGTTGTAGGCCTAAATTCAGCAAGCATCCCACTTGGGGCAGGGAAGATGTGTGTGTATGCTCAATTTTAAGAGGCATGTGTTTGTGTGGTCTTTAATGGAGATAATTGTAGATGCTATTTTAAATTTTATTCTGTAAAGGACTGAAAAACAGACAAGATCATTTTGAACAGATGAGTAGCTTCTAGGTTTGATCCATATTTTTTTAAAGAAGCTTTTAACAGCTATTTTACTAGGTGTCTTGAGTATAAATAACAGTAGATTTTTTTTTTCTTTTTCCTGATTTTGCTTTCATTTTCTTTCTTATGTTACTAAAATTCTGTTACCACAGCTCCACATTTTTTTTCAGTCATGCGAACAATAATATTCCCTTGTATGGTTTCCTGATGCTGTGCATGCAGTTTCCCTGCCCACCTAATTTCACTTTCTGTGAAACCTCTTTTGACTACTGTTCACCAATAGGAGCAATTCTGGCAAAATTTAACAGACAAATAATGGACCNCCCATGGGCTACACTTCTCCACAGACTGCTGCAGTGTGGATCACTTCTCCCTAGGGTGCAGTCCTTCAGGCACAGCCTGCCTCCAGTGTGGGTCCCCGACAGGGTCACAAGTCCTGTCAGGAAACCTGCTTCGGCATGGGCTCCTCACTCCACTGGTCTCCAGGTCCTGCCAGGAGCGTGCTCCATGGGATCACAGCCTCCTCTCAGGCATCCACTTGCTCTGGTGTGGCTTTCTTCCATGGGTTGCAGGTCGATATCTGCATCCCCATGGATTTCCATGGGCTGCAGGGGCACAGCTCCCTCACCATGGTCTTCACCATGGCCTGCAGGGGAATCTCACTCAGCTTTGGTGCCTGGAGCACCTCCTCCCTCTTTTTCTTCACTGACCTTGGTGTCTGCCGAGTTGGTTCTCTCACACGTTCTCAGTCTGCTCTTCTCTGGCCGCAGTTACATCTGCCCAATAACCCTTTTTTGTTTTTCCTTCTTCAGTGTGTTGTCACAGAGGTGTTACCACCATTTCTGATGGGCTCAGCCCTGGCCAGCGCTGGGTCGGTCCTGAAGCCGGCTGGAATTGGCTCTGCTGGACATGGGGGACGCCTCTGGCAGCTTCTCACAGAAGCCCCCCCTATAGCCCCCCTCTACCAAAAACTAGCCGTGCAAACCCACTGTTGGTTTTGGGGGTTTTTTGGGTTGGTTGGTTTTTGCTCAGACTCTGCCCTTACCATCTGGCATTTTTGTGGAGAATTACTTGCCGTGATCCTTCCCCTCTCTGTGCAAGGGTACTGCCTGCACCTGCACAGGGCTGAAGGCCACTCAAACCTTGGAATGTACTATGTATACCAAGTCTGATTATTCCACATTTACCATAAATCCCCATAAGTTTTAAGACTTGCTGCAGATGGATTGTGTAACTCTTCAGGGCGCACAGAGTGATAGATGGAGAGCATAAAAATGACAGTAGCTCTCTGTGCTTAGGGTATATTTCATCATGTTAGAGTTCATGATTCTCTGAGTAAGCATGTAGATTTCAGTACACCTTACAGCGCCTTTTAAAACGCAAATAGCTGTGGGAGCAAAATTTTCCAAAGCAGAACTGTGTTGTGCATGCATATTCTTCAAAATCTGCCAGGATTCAGACTTGCAGTCAAACCAAATCACAGCACAGTGTTTGCAAATTAATGCCTGCTTGTCATTGCCTGGCCTGATATGCAAATAGATTGAAATATTTGCTTTCCTCAAAGCTTGTATATTTAGTTGTCTTCTGTCATTTGCAACTGAAAAGTAAGGTTTATGTAAATGTCTTAGCTATTTTAGTAAAATATGGAAAACTTTGTATAGCTGCTATACAAAGCTTCATGTAAAGATGAAACATTCTGTTGTAGGCCTAAATTCAGCAAGCATCCCACTTGGGGCAGGGAAGATGTGTGTGTATGCTCAATTTTAAGAGGCATGTGTTTGTGTGGTCTTTAATGGAGATAATTGTAGATGCTATTTTAAATTCTATTCTGTAAAGGACTGAAAAACAGACAAGATCATTTTGAACAGATGAGTAGCTTCTAGGTTTGATCCATATTTTTTTAAAGAAGCTTTTAACAGCTATTTTACTAGGTGTCTTGAGTATAAATAACAGTAGATTTTTTTTTTCTTTTTCCTGATTTTGCTTTCATTTTCTTTCTTATGTTACTAAAATTCTGTTACCACAGCTCCACATTTTTTTTCAGTCATGCGAACAATAATATTCCCTTGTATGGTTTCCTGATGCTGTGCATGCAGTTTCCCTGCCCACCTAATTTCACTTTCTGTGAAACCTCTTTTGACTACTGTTCACCAATAGGAGCAATTCTGGCAAAATTTAACAGACAAATAATGGACCTAAAGATGAAATTTTTGAAAGCCCTGTGGAGAGTGTATGAGTGTAGGAAAAGGGCCAGAATTCTTGGGGGTGGATAGAGGTTGAGGAGGAAATTTGCATTGGGAGCTCAAGAGTGTTTTCCTACCTGTCAGAGAGCAGGTTTGAAGTAAGTGTGTCTCAGTCAGCTCTCTCGTGTGTCTTCTTTACTTGGTGATTCTTAAGGAATTGGATGAATGGAGGATGGTTCACATGCCAGGGAGCTGATTTTGCTTTGGTGTTGAGGTTATAAAGTCTTAAAAATCCAAGTTCTTAGGTTTTGACGCCTTCAACAGTTCCACTGCTGATGGAACAACATTTCCAGTTTAACAAAAAAGGCATAAAATTGTATGTTCAAAAAAGCATGAAAAGTTCATTTTCTAATTTTTAATTTTAAGCATAAAATAACAATATCCTATTTAAATAGACTATAAAGACCATACCTATGAGATTTTTCCATTTACCTCAGTGAAGTAAAAATTTCAAAAGAAGCCATTATGCATTTTTTTGCACAAAATGTTTTATGTATTTCAGTTGTTTGCTGAGAATCTTCACAGTTCAGCTGCTGTAATTCCTGCTGTTTCTAGTTACAGTAGTATTTGAACACTTCTGTGTTTGTTTGAAAGAATGAGGTCCTTTAAACAGTCACTAGAGTTTTTTGTGTGACTTGTTTCTTTGATTTCTTCTCTCTTAAAATGCCAGACATACACAAGCACTAGCAACAACTCCATGTCAGGCTCCTTGAAGCGGTTGGAGGATACCTCAGCTCGATTTACAAATGCAAATTTCCAGGAAGTTCCTACACACGTTTCAAGTGGAAAAGATTCTTCAGAGGCTAGAGGGTCAGAGAGCAAAGGGAAGAAATCCACAGGTCACAGCTCAGGTCAGAGGGGAAGAAAGCCTGGTGCTGGAAGAAATCCAGGAACAACGGTGACTGCAGCTAGCCCTTTTCAGCAAGGTACTGATTGTTAAGCAGTAACACAACTGTTTTGACATGAATTAGAAATTTTATGTATGCAGAGCTTGAAAAATAGCTAATCTTTTATCCTCAATACTGAGAATATTATTTCTCTTTAGGGAAAAACCCAACATTTTTCAGGGTAAAAATGTTTGTTGCTATAACATGAAAAAGAAAGTTGCACATTTTTAAAAGGCAGAACTGATGCTTTTGTTCACACTGTTAAGGTATTCTCTTTAGCTGCAAACAGAAGTGTCTTTATGTGCCAGAAAGTCTGGGCACAGACTTTAGTGTGGGATAAACCTTAATATGAATTTGAGTCTAGAGGTCTTAGCTCTTTAAGGGAGTAATACTGATGTTTTTTAGTCAGTGCACTGGCTAAAGTGCAGAACTGGACTACCAAATGCATAGGATGCATTGGCCCCTCAATAATTTTTCAAGGTGCAGATATTTAAAGTATACCATTTTCTTCAGAGTGAAAGACCTTTCTACTTAATTGTTTTGTCATTGAAATATATAAACAGAAGGTGAGTATGTAAAAAGTATGTAATGTATTTACCTTAGGTAGTGCAAAATCTTTTACTTTTTGAACTTGTTAAAACCCACTACATGCACTATGAACACTTCCAGAAAGCAAATTTTATTATGGCATCTTCATCAGAGTTGAAAAAATGATTAAAAAAATTAAAAGTTTTTTTTAAAATTTCTAATTATTAAAACATATTGTTTGGAAACACAACAAACTAGGTCTTCTATAAAGTGATTTTAGTAATATTTACTGTGGTGTCTAGTAGCTGACAGTTCCTTATGCTTTGTGATCTTGATTTTCCTTTTGAGTTTATTTATGCAGTGAACACTTGTAAATTTGTCTAGAGCTCTTTCAATATTTCAGTCTTTCTTACTTGAAAGAAGAGGAAGGTTTTTTTTTTGTTTAAATTCTCAAAACTTTGAAAATTGCCTTCTGGAATTCCTCATTTAAAGAAAAATCTTACTGCAGATGGCAGAATAGATCTTTACTATTTTCAAGTATTTTCTTTTGGGCTGCATTAAGTGAAGTTGATATAACTTATTTAAAATACAAAACAATGATATTTTAATTTTTTTAAATAGCTGTATTTATGTAAATTGTATTTTAAATGGAATTCTTAACAATGTTTAGTGGAGTACTAATGATAAACTAGTTTTTAAAGGACATGGGTTTTTTAATACCTAATGTCATAGTTAGGAATATTTTCTTGATGTTGTCATCAGTCTGAATTCTGTGAAACACTACCCACATACACCCACCTGTATAAAATCAGTGAACTTCAGTGCAAGTAGATGTTTGTATTTCCCAAGAGTGCTTCATTTTCTGCCTTGAATGCACTAATACAGTGATGAAATGACTGCATTCCAAATACAAAGAAGGAATGTCATTCTATTACACAAAAGATCTTTATGGTTCTGTGACAGTGCTAAAGGAGTCTTAAAATGCCAATTTTATACACTGTTTCACTTTCTCTCTTGTACTTTTGAAAAATGTCTTCTATGGAACTCCTCCTCAGCCGGGAAGAATTAAGCCCAATTGTTGTTCCCTTGACCTGTGTCAGACCCTTGATTTTAGGTAGAATGGTAAGGAAGATTGCAGACATAGTGTATATGTGATCATAGCACATTTCTATCAGCTTTCTTTTTATATATGTGTATGTTAAAAAAAAACTGCTCCAATTTGCGCCAAGTGTTTGTTATGGCTTCAAAACATGATGGATATTAAAGGTGCCTAAGCAAGAGAGATGTTATTCTTTGATTCATTTTCACCTTGTTTGTGCCCCAGATGCAAATTTGAATCTCAGACAGGAATCTGAGAATCATATCGAGCAAAGTGAAGATCAGCAGGAGAACCAATGAGTTATTGAAAGAATTCTTTAGCTCTTGGTAAAGCTTTTCTTAAAGTCTTTTCACATTGAAGTTTTTTATTCTAAGATTGTAATACTTCCCACCAGTTTTTATCAACTACAGAGAAAAATGTAATTGTACTTCTTTCTTTTTTTAGGAAGCTTTTTGGGCACTCCTGGGAGCATAAAGTCATCTTCTGGAAGTTCAGTTCAGTCTCCCCAAGATTTTTTGAGTTTTACAGACACAGATCTGCGAAGTGACAGTTTCACACATTCTCAACAGGCTTCATCAACCAAAGATGTACATAAAGGAGAGGCTGGGAGCCAAGAGGGAGGAGTCAATTGTTTCACTTCCTTAATTGGTCTCCCTTCATCATCAGCAGCTGTTTCCCAATCTAAAAACTTTGACAGCTCACCTGGAGACATAAGTAATTCAAGCCTTACTTCTACAGCATACAAACGAGCACAAACTTCTGGACTAGAAGAAGAAACTGTAACAGAGAAGAAACGGAAAGGAAATAAGCAAAGTAAACATGGGCCTGGTAGACCTAAAGGAAATAAAAGTCAAGAAAGTCTTTCCCATCTTTCAGTTTCTTCTGCTTCCCCAACTTCATCTGTGGCATCTGCTGCAGGAAGTGTGACAAGCTCTGGTCTTCAAAAATCTCCAACTTTGCTCAGGAATGGAAGTTTACAAAGTCTTAGTGTTGGTTCATCTCCAGTGGGTTCAGGTAGGCATTTATTGGATTTGTCTTTTTACCTCAAAATACGTTTTTATTATTTTAGCTTTAATTCTGAGTATGCTTTTCAAGAACGTAGTATCATTTAAAGTATCGTGAAAATCACACTGGGGGAAAAAGGACTGTTGGAAAACTAAGTTTTGTTCCATGTATAGGTGCCACCATGCTGTAGGTGGCTGTAGTAGATTGACCTGTGTATTGACCTAGAGACTATATAAATGCAGATTTTGAAGCTGTAGGGGGAAAAGTTGCATGAAAATAGGTTCTTTGAAAATTACATGTGACAGGTTTAGCTAAAAAAAAAAAAAAGTGATAGTTAGTATGGACTTTATTGTCTGTGTGTTCTGTTACACAGAGAAAACAAAATTGGTACTCAGGTATATCAGCTTTGCTGAATGTATCCCTCAGTTACATTTTCCCAATATAGCTTAACTGAAAATCAGAGTGGCTACATGGAGAATGACCAGTTTAAACATGTAAAATTATATTCTGAATCCGGACTTCTGTGCAGCTGGATGACATTTTCATATTCTCGTGTGCTATTTAGCAATTGAAATTGGCTGGTTTGTTCTTCCTCTGTTCTAAATGTTATGCGCATCCGGGGCTGTGAGAGGCTTTCTGTTTCCAGTAAACCTGTATGTGGAATGGCCTGGCAGAGTACTCTTACCTACCAAAGTCTTTGTTGCTCTGAAGTTTCTTTCAAAGCTTTTGTGATACAAAAAATAACAATCTCACTTCTGAAACTTCAAAATTTTGTCCTTTTTGTTGTTACAGTTGGTTTTTTTTGCTTAGTTTTTCTGTTTTGGGGGAAAAGAGAAATGGAGCTTAACTACTTGCTTGTGGGGAGGGTTTTATGCTTTTTGTATTGTATGCTTTCACTCTATAAGCAAGAGATATTTTTAAAATATACATAGTTCAAGGAAAAAACCCCTATATCTCTTTCAGAACAAGGCAGGTACTTAAAAACTTGATGTCAAAGCCACATTGTTTTAAAGCAGTTAGATACAGGCAAATGATCATTTTTATTATGGGTAATAATGGCAATAGCAGTAGCAACTATATTGAAAAATAGTTTTCCTGTATTGAAATCAATGGAGAGAAATGGTATATGACAAAACTTCATAGTTCACTATTTATCTTTCTGTTTAAAATACAGTTTTAAGAACATGTTCACCTCTTATCTGTTATGAACAGTGAGCATCTAACAGATTTACATCAGTGTTCTGATTATTATAGTATGAGCTTTCTTATTCCTTTATACTTTCTTTGAGGTGGATTATGTATTGTTGTAGTTGGGGTAGGAGATAGAAGTACAAGCTCTTGAAGTGAATGACCCACGTTTCCCCTCTTGTATTTGTTGTAGAGTATTCTGCTCTCGTCAGCTCCTTGAACAGGCCTTTCCCTTTCTGGGTCCTTTCTTGCTTCCTTTGTCCTCTTCACTACATCTCACACTTCTCTCTAGAAAATGCCAGTGATAAGGTTAAACTCTTCGTAAATAAATACACGGATGCAAATACTGTGTTGGTTTTATTACTTTTATCATGATATTCAGCCTATAGTTTCACATCTATTAAGTATATTTAGATTCTTGGTGGCCAGCGTTAGACCTGTCCTCTAAAACAGTGGTATTTTCTCAAGGTGCCAGAGAACATGGATATGAATAAATGAACAAACAAAATTCATAAACAAAATCACCCCAACAAAACCAAGAAAACCCAGAGATACAAAAACAAATACGATGTCTTTGAGCACGAGCTTTAAATTTATCCAGAAACTTCCACTTTTTGTACTCTTCTCCCTCATCTCCTGTTTTTTCTTATGGTTTTGGTGCTGCTCTCTTTGCTTCATCATAAGCATTTTCTGATTTAGCAACCCAATAACCCAATTTACAACAATTTTTTGTGTTGCAGTGAAGAAGGACATATGAGTGTTACCAGTATTATCAGAAACATGTATTTTCTCAGGTATAATATGCCAGTGTTTCTCTTTTCAATGTGCCCACCACACTGTTGAGTAACAAGATCCAACAAGTGAATCTAAATTATTTGACCCAAGCCCCCAGATAAGATTCTGTGCATGTAAATGTAGGGTGTGAAAAAAGAGTACTCAAGTCAAAAAGTTTTTATTGCCTCTTACTTGGAATTACCTTGATACCTCAAAGAAGCTGAATCAGGAATGACCTAGACCATACCAAACAAAGCTTCTGAGGCACTTTTGCCAGAATCTCCTCCTCTTTTATTTTAATAGTCTTCCTAACAGCAGCTATCTGAAGCTATCATTCTCTTTCAATTTTCTTAAGGAGTACTTATTGAGATCCATAAAAATTATGAAAAACATGACTTCACAGATGTATGATAATTGTGTTCATAGATAATGTTCAAATGAGATGAAGTGTGAAAGGAAGCTTATTTTGAAAGGTAATGCAGATTCATCATGTGCTATTTATACATAATTAAATGTCTTCCCAAAAATTTTTATTCAGAATAAGTATATTCAGCTAATTAAAAAAAAAAAAAATTGTCATTTCCAAACTTATCCAGTCCAAAGGACTTCTGTTCTCCTGCTTAATAAGAGAGATGTACCACGAATATAGGAATAGTATAAGGACATGTTATTAGAAGCTGTTACATCACATACACTCAGGTTGTATTTCAGTTGCCATGCAACAGATCTGATGTGTTCAAGGTTCAACTTAAATGTTCAATCTTTATGCTCCTTATTTTTTTTTTCTGAAATGTATTTATAACCTGACAGGAAACATTTTATGCATTACTTTAACACTGTATTCAAAAAATTAACTCTATTCTAATTCAAAATTAACTCTAAAAAAATGAAATAAAATTTAAATTGGTAGGGTGATATGGAATTTTTTTAGTAAATTAACATTTTACTAGTACCCTCTTTAAAAAACCCCCACCCAAGTTCTTTAGATGTCGGCTCATTTACAAACTATACTTTTTGTTGAGAATTCACAAGCATTGTAAGTTTGTCTAAAAAGCCCTAAGTCAATTACTGGAGTTATATAGAGCTGATAATGTTTCACCCCAAATCAGGTTGGTCTTTGAGTGATTTCAGGATCCGAGTCTTTTAATAGGGGGAGGTGTGTGTTGATTTCATCTGAACTCAACAATTTTATAGAGCTATCTAACTTTCCAAGTCATGCTAGCTGTATTCTCAGGATTAAGTTCATTCTCAGCATCCTTCTAGGGAAAAATATTTAAAGATTTCTAGTCTCGTATTGTAAAGCACTGAGAGCTTCCCTCGGCAATAGGAAAAAGAACATTTTAAGTGATGTACAGTACCTTCTGACTTTTGTGGAATAATGTAGCAATGTAAAATGGAAAGAATCAAGTATCAGAAGTTAACTGAAATTTCTGTTTCATGGTAGATAAAGTTCATGTGCAGTTGTCTTCCAAGTTCAGCTTGGATACTTGCTGCTGGAATTATTACAGTGCTTCAGGCACTTCTCTGCCTTTCCCAGTTCCGCTCTTGATTTCAAGTGTACAGCAAATTGTATAGTATCAACTTCAGTAGCTAAGGACTTCAGGGGATTATTTGCTTCAATATTTTAATTTTTGTAAAATTGATTTTATGCCTTTATGTGTACTGTAAACCCTAAAAAAAGCTTTTCATTTTGTTTTTCTTTAAGAAGTCTGGAAAAGATTAAATTACCAATTGGGCCTCGAAATGGTTAGCCCATTATTTCGGCACCCTTACTATGTCCATCTTCTGGAATTCCTTTGTCCTGACTGAGGTGAAATTACAATTTGTCTTTCTGCATTTTTATCTCTGCATCATATATATTCTGCCCTTAGCCAATCTTCAGTATGCTCTGGTTGGTAACACTAGGCACTTTTTGGAATAAAAGACTCATCCAAACCCGGTATTGTACTTTATTATAGCAGTATTTCAAATTCTGAGAAACTGTTAATGTTTTGGCACAGGTCCCTCTGGGCTGATCTTGTCTTGTGCAGTCAAGTTTCAGCTTTATATATGAGTTTGCTAAATGCTTCAGATTAGTTCCATATATTTTGTTCTCCTTTCCCATCTGATTCAAGCAGTGCTGAAAACTTAGTCAATGTTACACACGTTATGCTGTGCAAGATCATCATACTGTTAAGCTCCTTGTGCTGATGACATAAGGGAACTCTGAGTTTCAAAGTAGAAGAGTAACTTGAAATTATTCTCCTTGATACACAAAGTCCCTCAGTACTTAAGTTAAATCTTCATGATGCTGTGTTTAAAGTTTGACTTAGTAGCAGAATTTACTGGGAGAAAGAGTTTAGGAAAAATTATTCTGAAACAGTTTGTGCTATTATGTTTATCTGCAAAGTGCACCAAAGCAGAAGTCTTGCTGTGTTAAAAAGCCAGTTTGTATTCAGAGGAGATAGAATATAAAGAACAAATTGATACTAATGGATATTAATGGCCTTTTAGGACTAAGCAAATGGTATAGAAAGCACACAAGGCAAAATCAATGCATAGAGAATTTCATTCTTCATATTTGAGGCTGAACAGAAGCAGTGTTGAGATTGGTGAATGGAGTACAAGATTAAAATGTTAAAATTGATGATTGTTGGTGTAGAAAACATGGAGATATTCATCAGGTAACAGGGAAGCAATCACATGAGGTAGTAGCTTATGAAAATTGGGATTATCATGAAATGCACCAAAGTTCTTAATTAAAACAGTTGTTATCAGCAGCTATAGCCAGAAGTATTGACATTTCCTGATGATGAATACCTTGTACTTCCATGCTTTTAGGCTGTCAGTGTTAAATTTCAGTAAGTCTTTAAAACTTGCGAAGTTGTAAGAGAGACTGACTGACAAGTAGTTAATGTTATGCAATTAGGATGTGTCTGACAGAAGAAAGGAAGATTTTAAGACATACAAACGTGTAATGATTAGTGGTGGCTATTGAGAGTTATGGAAAATAACTTATTGGACTAATTTTATTTTATTTCCTAATTTTTTAATAAAAGTGGCATAGTAGATGTCTACATTTCAATTGATACAGCATGACGTTTTAAATAAAGTCTTGTAATGATAGGAAGTCAGCAAATCCTTGCATTAATTGTAATTAATAGGTAAGTTTCAATTTTATTTTGATCAGAGAATTATTAAACCAGTGTTTACTTTGTTTTGTTATTTCTCCTTATGCTCAGTTGGTCAGAGTGTGGTGCTTATAACACCAAGGTCCCAGCTTCGATCCTCAATTCACTTAAGGGTTGGACTCAGTGATCTTTGTGTGTCCCTTCCAATTCAGAATAGTCTGTGAAATCTATTGGAAAATTCTGCAATTTTTGAAAAACTCTGGTTATGAGGCCAGGGTAAAATGAATCTCTCGGTCAGCAGTACAAACTAAGAGTTATGTTGGTGGAGCTAAAGTAGAAGATTGTCTTTGAAAGATGGATGTATATGTGCAGGATAAGGATGGCCTTCTGGGGAAAGAAGGACTGTAGAGAAAAAGGATAAAGGTGATTAATCAGTTGTGTCTGAGTTTCCAATGCTGAGCTGTTCTTAAAAAGGTTTTAATGCATTAACAGCAAGCTAATGAGAAAGGCAGCTCCACATTCAGTGTGTCTGGTCTTTGAATACTGTGTATGGTTCTGCGATTTGCTCTGTGTAAAGAAAAGAGCCATGAGAAGAATTCAATGACTGGAAAAAGCACGTTATTGGAGAATAGCTAAGGAGTGAGTTTATCAGACTGTGGATATCATATGAGGACCTGTAAACTGGTACAATGATCCTTAACCTAACAAAAAAGTAAAACATGAGAGAAAGCAATAGTTGAAAAAAATCTAAGTTCTGAAAATGTATTTTCTAGAAGATACAGTTTACTCAAACATTGATTTGCAGGTGCAGGAAGTTCTATAGTTAAGAAGTCAATGTGCTTGCAAAGATTCTTGTTTGGTCCTTACCTATGAACCTAATTCTGTGCTGTACTATCTCTTTGATTTTTAAAAGAAAATTTAGCATTTAAAAGAAAGTTTAGCATATGAAATAGTTTGTAACTGGGCAAATAATGCATTTCAAAATACAGTAGTTAGTAGTAAATTTTCAGGCAGCCTGGGTCTGCTAGAATTGGTTCCCAGCATGGTACGGTCTATGCTTTTATCAGAGATTGAGAAGTTAAGTTGTCTTTGCTGCTTGCTCTGAGGGTTTGGGGTGGTTTCTAAAAACATATGTTGTAAAAAATATGCTTGGCTGTAATAAATAAGAATTTCTTGATTAAGAGGGCTGTGGAAAAAAAAATAACTGAACAATGAACCTTCTAACAGAGATGGGTTTTGAAAACAGTTCTGAAAAACTTCTGAATAATGATGGAGAACTGAACATTATTATACTTCAGGGGGAAAAAAAGGCCATTTTAGGCTATTATCATCACTGTGACACTCATTTCAAGAAGGGCTAGAAATATTACATTACAATTAATTGAAATTACTCCATACATGTTGCAGGTAGCAAAGTACTATATTTATTTATGATGCTAATTTCCTTAATAAATATAACTATCAATGTGAAAGTTGAGAAGAGGCATACAATGATTGATATTTTTAAAACATGCTTTTCAAAAAGTGAAGCTCATTGCTAGACTGGAATATCTTTAATTTGAGAATATTTTGGTTCTCAAAAATGTTTAGAAGAATGATCGTAATTATTAAACAACAAGAATTACTATTCCTGGTCAAGATTTTTTTGGTAATTGCATACTGCATACTGGTAATTGTCCTGTTTTCTGGTTTTTGGGTTTTTTTAAAAAGTTAATAGAAAAATACAGTACAGTGCTTAATTGGATGGGCTGCTGAAAACAAGAAATGTTCAGCCTGTTCAACTCTTGAAGTCTCCAATCTGCCTGACTTTCCATGGAAGCAGTGTTTTGTGCATGAGATGCAAATCAGCCACCCTGTGAGTGTTGCAAGACCAGAAACTCTTGGAACATCGCTTTGAAACAAAACTTGATTTAAAACAAGGCAAAGTTTTCCTTTCACAAAAAATTGTAAAGTTTTTGGTTTTGAGTGAAAACAGATGGTAGTGCTTTCTGAAGTGAAAAAAAAAATGGCCCAGGGAAGGGAAGTTCTAATAGCTAGGATAGAGCTTCCATGTCAAGCTGCTAAGGCCTGCTAATTCCAGAGAAGATCTTGGCAGTTGTGGAAATTACATGACTAGTAATTGTTATATGAGAATGTGTCTGTCAGGTTAAAATAGAAATTTTGAATATTATATCTTTAAACTAGATTCCCAAATTGTGGTGAGTCTGGGCATTAGCTTCCATTTAAATTTCAAAAGATGTCATTATTTATTTATTTATTATGCTCTGACAGTCAACAGCAAATCGTATGTTTAAATTATGAACTTGTAATACATTTCAGATGCTAAAAAAACCCACAACAAAGCAAAATCAATATGGGAAAGGGAATGTGTATTTTCTTGACTTCCCTTTTAGGTCTTTCATTTAATAACAAAATAAAGAAAATTTTGGTAGTTATTAATTTCAGGAGAAAGACATAGTTTTAAGCAGGTTAGCAGAAAGATGTAAATATTTCTGAACTGTTTGAAATACTGTTTTTATTCAAGCTTTATGAGTCTTCTACCCAATATTAATTTAATAACAAATACAAGAAATTCTTCAGGGCTAGATTTTTGCCCATAGAGAATTATTTGCGGAATTGGCATCTAAATGCAAACTTTTTGAAACATAATAAGTATCTTTATGAATACACTATTTATTAGTTGTATCTATACTGGCAGAGAAGAAAACGGACTGGGAAGGGCTTAAAGGCTACTTAAGTTTCTGCATTTACTACTTATCAAATTTAGCTATAAATCTGTTTTGTTTGGTAAGAGAAGGTTTTCAGAGAAGTTCATGAGCTTTTTGTAAACTGCTTGCTTTTATATTATATTTGACTCATAAGCCTACAAAGTGCTTTGTGTATATTTGGTGTTAGGTTTGAACTCCTGATAAAAACTAACTTACTTTAGGCCTGGGTAATCTGCATAAACTACGTTGCATGAATGAGATCTGGCTGACAGCTTTGCTACTATTGTTGTCTGCATAGTGAAGAAAATAAATTGCCTGCTTTTCCAGTGGCTGATTGTCTTTGCAGATATATGGAGTAAAAGTATGTGGTATTAGCATTATTATGTTAAAAAAATAAGGGCAGAAAGAGAAAATGTACTGAAACTTCCAGCTTAGATTATGTTAGTTCTTTAACTCTTGTTATAAAACAAAGAATTATAATTTTAAATAGAGGGAGGGAATAAGGAGACACTGTGAAGCAATTAAGATTTGTGTCCTTCAGATGTCTTTGTTGCAGAACTTGATACTTGCTTTAGAAGTGTATCTCTTTTTTGAAGATCAAGGATATATTCCTTAATTCTATTGCTGCTTGGAAAATAAAGTGAGATACAAGTGTTTGCTTACTTGTAACTGTTTAGTTCCCAGAAACGCCTTTAAAATAGCTTAACTTAAAAAAAAAAGGACTTCCAAAATGGTATCAAATTAAGAGGGTTTTTTTATATATGTATATATATATATTTTTTTTTTAAATTAAAATATTCATCTTCTTGAGTGTGAACATTTTTCAGCATCTGGAGTCAATTACAAGAGTATGGCATTCTTTATAAGTCAAATGTGAGATAGCAATCAGTCTTTTAACTCCATAAAATCTGTTAAAGGTGACATGGGAACATGAAAAAGTGCATGTGGGGGAGGGTAGAGAAGAGGCTTTACTACAAAAGGAGCAGTAGGGTTTTTTACCCTTCCTTGAAAATTGTACTTTTCAGATCTTAAAGATCTTTCAAGTCTTTCAGAAATCAAATATAGCTGAAAAATAAGTGATGGGTATGTGTTGATAGTTCTTGAAGCATTTTTGTCCTTCTGAAGACTGTCCAATTCATATGGTAAATTTTTTGTTGTTGTTGTCAGTCAGAGGTAACAACACTACAGTCAGGTTTTTAAAATCAGAAGGAGGTACACTTAGCATTTAAATTTTCAATTTATTTGATGTGAAGAGATGCAGTACCAGAAATTAAACGGACCGAGGGTTGTCTCAGGATTATGTCTGGGGAGAGGCTGTGATGTCTAGAGCTGTTGTTGATTATCATAATAATTTCTGCAATTCCCTTACGAAGTTTCAAAAAGAAAATTAAAAAAAAAATAGAAATGGTAACATAATACAGTGGCATAAAAAATACTAGTTACCTTAAAATAATTGAGCTTTTCAGTGAAACATGTTGCTCAGGGACAAATCCATTAAGACTTAGAATGGAGAGATTCATGTGACATTCATGTAGGATGACACTCACATTTGTGTAGGAGCTATACTGCTTTTTAAAACAAATATAATAGGACTAAGTGCCTGATTATCAAGTCCCTATGCTACCTTCGTATGTAAGTGATTTATTTTTCTTCCTTAAGCAGGCTATATGGGTGTGATAGGACTAAGAACAGCAGCTTTCTGAAGCTCCAGGTCTCCTGTGGTACTGTAGCGTGTCACTTGGCACAGTGCTGCAGCACATGCACCCCAGCAATTCTGGCTCTGTAGTGGAGGGTTTGCAGCCAGGTGGTCCCCTGGTAGCTCCATGTGCATAAAGATGTGCCTTAGGTGCAGTAAGTGACAGTGTGTCCCAGTGCCTTTTCACTGTACGGCGTTCCTGATACTGTACAAACATTACCTGTGTCTGCACAATCTGCATCTAGATCCATCTGAATGTGAGCTCATTTTTGATAAATCTCCCCAACGTGATTAAAATGCATAAAATTGGCAGCAGTAAGCCAACAATGTGTTTCCAGAAGGTTACTCAAATAAAACTCTTGAAAGAGTTTCAGGCATACCTGAAGAGGTGTTGTAGGAACTTGATATACAGGTATGCCATTTACACAAAGTGTGCTGTTAAAATTCTTAGAAGGACAGTTCTTGCTAGGGCTTTTGTGGTGGTAATGCAGGAAATAGTAAGTGAAATAAACTATTTTCTATTGCTAGGAAAGCTATTTCTTATCTGATCCTGAATGTAAAGCCATTTTTTGTCTATTTGAACCAAACTGGGGTTTAACACCTAGTTTAGATGCAAACTCATTGCTTCATATTGCTCTTTATATACTTTTTATTCAGTTTTTAAATAGAAGTCTTCATCTTTTGATGTCAGATTTGGTAGATATGTGAGAAGGCCATAAGTTTAACAGGAAGAAAACTGACAGCGTTCTAGTTTGCTGCATATGTTTTTGTGAGAGAGAATTACATGCAGTGGTAGAAGGTTCAGAAAAGGGTCCTTGCTAACGTAAGTAACAGGAAAAAAACAGAAAATTGTGGTCATAAAAAAGTCAGTGAGCATGTATGTTCTTTGGACCAGTATAGCTCTAGAAATCTGAGTTGAGAAGGGCTTTGTGGAAACTGGTAGTGGAACTGAAGAATACAAACATGTGACTGGGTCTTGTGGATGAGAAATCCTGTTAGATCCTACGTACTTGACTTGGTTTAATTTCTGTTTCCAATTGTTTATTTATTTTGAACATCTGTGAGATAAGACTGACTGGAGATTCCAAGTAAATGAAAAAAACCTCAACAGACCCCTCTCCCCCCCACCAGGAAACAAACCAAAAACCAAACACCCCCCTCGTTCCCCCAAACCATTCACTATTCCTAACCTTTCTTGACACCTCAGCATGTTGAATTTCAATTTGACTGTACATTGTAGCAGAAAACTGGGTGGCTTGGGAGGGGGTACTTCAGTGCAGGAGTCAGGAAAGACGTAGCTGCCAATAAAGGCAGTTACACAGGAACCAAGACAGTAGCTCTTTTTTCCTTCCAGAATAAAACACCTTTTTTCATCTGCCTTCTACTAATTTATGGAGTGTGGAAGGGAGTGGTGGTTGGGGAACAGTTCTCCTTCTGTTCTGTGGAGAAGTTTGGAGGGAGTCTAGAATTAGCTCCATCAGTCACAAGCAGGACTGATCTAATGTTGGCCCTTCCTTGTGTAATTGGATGAGGTCTGTGTTAGAACAGCTAGTGTTTTGTTAGCTCTTTAGGTGCATCTTTTCCTCATTTGTCTATGAAGTGTTATCTTAGAGTAGTAAATTTTGCATTTGGGACATATCTAGTCTATTCTGCTTTCAAACTGTTTCATACCTCTTGGGTGATGTTTGGGAATACATTGTATGTGATTGCTTGGATTAGTGGTGGCTCCTGTTTGGTACAGTTTTAAAGAAACAAAAGCAAAAGGTATAGCTTTGGCAGTCTAGGACTGAGCTCGCTGGAATAAAATAAAAGATAAAGAAGAGAGAAGAAAAAACCCCCCACCATCCCAAGCCTCCTTCCAAACCTACCCCATAATGGTTCCTTAAATTTGAAAGGGACTTTCTTTAGTGTTGAAAGCAAAATGGATCAAAATGGCTGCTATTTCTTGTGCACAAAAATTGAGTATAACTGGAGCGAACTGATACAATTATAATCAAATAAAGGCTGTGGAGAGTAGGTGTGGGTGAAATGATTCTGCACTTAAGAGTGGCAGACTGCAGTTGCACTGTGTCCTCTGCACCTGAGAAAGTGTTTGTCTGTATAGTATAATGTGATTCCAGTCATACTAGCTCTGTGCATTTTAGTAATTTTTTCCGTGTAAATTATGAGTGTATTTTTTGTACTTTGTTAGTTCTCTGAAAACTGTTAAGAAGGTTAATTAAAATGATCAATTTCATTTATTTCAGATTAATTCACTTCTGTCAAAAATCATACAGAATTTTGTACATTGTGTGTTTTTTCTGTACCACGAAATTTAAACTCCTGAACATTAGTATTTATATTTTTTAGAGAACACACTTTGTAATGCTTTAATTAAAATATTCCAAATTTTAGAAGTATTTCCATTGAGTACCTCTGGGTAGTTATTCAATTTAAGTCAGTAGGTAGAAGTCAAAGCTTTTAAATTTTTTAAGATTACTTTTTAGTTAGTTTTGTAATCTTTGAGTGTGAATGACAGAAGTTTAAGATGTCTTTGTTCATTCATTTTTTTTTGAAATTCTGATGTTCAGAAGATCCTTCAGAAGAGTTAAAAAATTACTTAGACAGCAATGTTTAGTAGCTTCCAGTTGTGGCAAGAGTAAAGAAGAGAAAAATAAGGCATTAAAGGTGGTTGCCCTATTGGAACCCTAATAGTTACTGCAGTCAGATCTCAGAGGCTGATGCAGGTAGAAAATTCCCCCATGGGAGTATGACAGAGATGTTCGCCCCACTCTGGCCTGTAAAATCATTAATTCGATTACCTTGTCAAACCAGATGTGTAAACTGAGGACTTAGTTCCTTAGTAGTGTGACAGAGTGAACGAGCAAACTGAAACTAAAATAGTTCGGTAGTCACGAGGTCGTTATCCCAAGCAGGAATAAGCAGGTGGGTTAAGTGGAAGAGGGCTGGCATCAGCATGACTGCCACCACTCTGCAACTGGACATTTGTGCTGTGGTGCTGTGGAGGCTGCGTTGGAGACTTCAGCTGCGTGGCAGAGGATGTGAGTGTGTTCTGGCACTTCAGGATCAGAGATCAGTACTCTAAAAACCCCAACCCGTGAAGGAAAGGAAGTTCATGTGAGCATCTCCTTTGGTGTACCACTAGTTGGACGTTCTTTCTATGTATCTGAGTTGTTCTTGAACTGAGCTCTCTAAAGTCCAGGAGACACAATCGTTTTTTGTTAGACTTGATTGCTTGAGTTCATCTCAATCTATCAGTGAAGCAAAACAGATGCCTTGTGATTGAAATTAGCAAGGCAAGTTCCGTTTGAGTTTCTAAATTTGTTGCAGACAATGAAATTAAAATCAGTCTTTTCTTGGGGGGACTGATTGCCACTGGAAAGAATTTGAATTTTTATTTGTAATACTAGCTTTAGAATACAGCTAGTTGGCATGTACTGGAATGTTCTTATACTCGACATTTAATATCTAACCGACACCGATAAAAGAAATATAAGTAAAAAATTATAGTGGATAGAAATAAATCCATTTTACAATTTATGCTACTGTAAATGATCAGAGCTCTAATACAAGAAAGATGTATTCAGGTATATTATTGTTCACTGAAATTCCTGTCTATACATACATTCTTTTGTGTGTCTGTTAAACATGATCTTAACATGAAGCCCTTTTTCTCCTAACTCAAAAGCTTTCGTGAAGTTGATGAATGCCATACATAATGGTAAGTTATATTAGAGTCTTTTTCAGAGGTTCATTTATCACAAAGGGTAGCCTTTTGTGGAAAAGCCTGATTGAAGGTCTGCATATTCTATGGATTGGGTGAAATACAGGTCTGCAGTGCGTCAATTGTTCAGTACTTGAGTGAAAACTTTTGTAGATTGTCTGCAGGAGCCTGATAGGTCAATAGTTCCTCAGTTCTCTTTTTATGATCTTTTTGTATGTGTGAAGTAAAACGATAACAGTTTTATTCCAGTTCTGAGATTCTTTTCTTTAAGTTTGTGAATAGTGTTTTCTAGTCCTTCTTCTGTGCTCCATTCACAGGTGTGTTATAGTGGTGTCTACCTCAGGCTTTCTCCCACTTCCCTTCCTGACTACTTAAATTACTACAAGTAATGCATGTGAAGGTAGCCTTGTTTTGTCCATTCTTTATTCTGACAGCCTGATGCTGCTCATTTGTGTCACTGATAACAGAACTATCAGTTTCAGAGGGACCAATATTGAATCTTTAATGTATCTAATGGCTGCTTCCTTTTAGTATTCGGCATTGGCTTTGTACCCCTGTTTCTGTATTCACTCATAGCCAGTGGAAATGAAATATCTTATTAAATTAGAACTTGGTTTACTTTTTCAAGGCTATTGTTAGTTTGTAGGAAACAATCATAGCTGTATTCACAAGTTACTGGAAGATATAAAACTCTCTCATGAGGCTAATTTTGAAGATTATCAAGTTTATTTCTCAATGAGGTATTTAATTGGTGTCAGGTGATCTGTTAATAAAAATTGGAAATTTTTATCCATTTGTCCCAGCCACAAATAGAAGTTTTCTTACTGCTGTGCACGTATGTTAGAAGAGCAGTGCTGTATGCATTGCTAATTGCATTGACTTGAAATTCAGCATATCCAGAAGAATTTAAATATTTGGAACTTTGCATGGTCAAGGTTTTTGCATTTTAAGCTAGCAGTTGTTACAGTTTTATAGAAATTTTGCTTTTCACACTGTCAGAGCCATGAATTATACCTGTTAGGCAGATATCTAGAGTGGTGGCTCTCTTAAATAATAAAAAATTTAATATTACATTAACTTTGTTTCATAGTCTACATGTGATGAGAAATGTTGAAATTTCTCTAGATTTGCTTTGCTTTAGTAAAATAGGTTTAGCTTTTTTTCCTTTTGATATAGGGTTTCCCTCTCACTCTCCCAGGTATACAGTGCTCTGAACCAGCTTTGAGATGAAGGAAAGCAAGCTCACCATTTTTCTGAACAAAAATAAAACATCTGAAGGGTATCTGACAAAGTGTGCTGAATTTGGACTTGGTGAGTTTCTGCTGTTTTATAAGCAGAGCCTTTTTGCTGTTTAATGTTGAAGAGGTATAGATTCACAAGAGGGTGCAGAATAGAAATCGATGGAATGCCATTTGTGACTTCTTTCCACATTGCACTTTTTGTTTTTTAAATTAATGGCATAGATAGTTGGAAGGGCATATATTGCCAAACAGTAGTAATGCTTTATATAACTTACTGTTGTGGAACAGCATAATGGTAGCTACATGTTAGTTCTAAAATGGTGTTTGGACAGGATTTATCATCTAATTACCTTCTTTTGGGGTGGTGGGGTGGTGGTGGTGGTGATGTTTTGTGATACCTTCTGAGGTTAAGTTGGTTACTTTTTTCCCTCAGTATTGCCTTTATCTCCTTCCCTTGCTCCCCCATCCCAGTATTGTAGGGCTCTTGTTTTGTCAGAAGCATATATCTGGATGAAATCAATGAGGGTAGGTAGAAATTTTGATGATATGAACAGCAAGAAGAGATCTTGTCATGTGTGTTTATACAGGATGAAAAGAAAGTATTAAAACTTGAGATAAATGTTTAAATATAGGAAGATCATTTACTCCAATAGCATATTCAGATTTTGTGTCAGGTAATGCTGAGGATTGTAAATGTCACTGTCAGTTTTGATGGAGTCTGTGTGAGGAGCTTGTTTTTTCATTGCACCGAGTTTAAGCTGGCTGCACATCAGCAATAAAGTACTGAAAAGAAAACCTGTGAATTTTAGTTTGAGTGGAAACAAATACAAGTTTTGAGCAGAGAGGTTTATTTTTAATAGTTTTGCTATAAAGATGGGCAAACCATGTCAGTTGAAATTTGGTGCTGATGAACTCCGACAGAGGGAAGATAATAGCTAAAATATTGAGCTGGTTTCAAAGAATCCAGTCCTAAAGAAGAGGACTAGAAAATGGAGTAATGAAAGCTGTTCCATTAAGATGCCTGCCTTAATAGTAAGGAGTCAATACACTTCAAGGCAGATAGTGGCACACTGCGGTTTTGCCAGTAGAGACATGGTATGTATACTCAGTGCTATGTTTTGCAGTTGGATAGTCAACTTCTTAAATCTTTGCTTTTTTCAAAACCTTTTTCTAAAAACCACAAAATTTGCAGTTGAGAGATGTAAAGTTGTCACTGCTGTTCACTGTGCGATAACAATGTGCTTTGTCCTTCCAAGTCGTACTGTGGATCTTACAGTCAAACTTCTTTGACTTGACCTTGAAGTCTTGTCTCTTCTTCTAAGGGTCTACCACTGAAAAGGAGCAAGAGGGATACACATATCTGTATATGCATATATATACATATAGAGCAGACATATCTCTTGGCAGTTTTAGTGCATACTTTAAAAGAAGACTATGAGAAGCAATGACGTGATTATTTTATGTTAGAGATAGCTATAAATTGTAATGTTTCCTTGTTGCCATTCTGTGGTTACTTTAGTTCTTGCTTGTTCTGTCTTCTCTGTTTTATTTCATCCTCCTGTTGCTGTTTTTAGGTCTTTGTTATTGATTGTTCTGTCTTATGCTGATTTTTGAGTTGCAGTGAGGAGAGTCATAATACAGAACAGACATCCATTGTGCCAGTCTCAGTGCTGTGATTGTTTTTAGAAGACAACATGTTTCCAAAGAAGCTTCAGTTCTGTAGCCTTGGCCTCTCCATCAGTGCAGGCCAAATTCAGTATATATGGTATGATTTTTTTAACAAGATAACCTTAACTAAACAGAATCTGTACTGAGTGTGAATTAAAATTTTTGAATCTACCCTGAGTTGGGCAGAGTTTTTCAGTGTTGATAAAAAGTCATCTGCCTGTATTGAAGCATGGAGACAGTAGTGCTCAGCTAAAGCATCTAAATCAGTAAAAACAATAGACAAGAGAAGGACAGATTAAAAAGCCTGAAGCAGTTCTGTTATTCACATTTTGAAGTACTGAGCAATTACTGTTTGGTTGTCAGATATTGCAGTCTTAAGTGTAACTATCTGACCATGAGGTTCTAGAATACTGCTTGAAAGCCGTAACTGTTGCTAATTACAGCTATTTGTAGGCCTTCAGAAATTTGGGCAAAAGCTGCCCCATCTTCCCCCCTACCCCCTCATTCTGAAGACACCAGCCTCAGATCACTGGAATCCAAAAGGGAGTAACTCCCATAAAAGACTGGATTATGTTCACAATGAAGAAGAATCTAGTGCTTCCAGTGACTCACCATGCAGCAATGAGGTAGATTGCTGTCAGAATGGTTTGAAGCTATGCTATGTTTTCAGAGATCTTAAGCAAACACAGTAAATTTTTCTGAAATAATTAAGAAATGTAGATCACAAGTCATGCTCCTATTCATGAATATTCATTAAGTGAGCCTAAAACCGCTTTGGTTTTAGTTTGCCATATCTAAGTAACTTAGGCTTGTATGTATTGGCTCACTGTTACAAACGTGAACATTTTAAACTTTAAACCTTAAAAAGTTAAGGTCTTTATAAATTGTTCTTAAGTATCTAACTTTTTCTTTTACAAAGATCTTTCTGTGCTGTGGCACACTTGAAGTACAGGTCTATTTTATGGTTATGAGCATATGTGTCTCAGATATGATCATGGAGCTCTTTATCTTAGTATTCTATTCTAGAAGAGTACTTGAAAACTTTTTGACTCATGGTAGAACAAGCATGAAATTCTTAACATGTCCTATTTCATAAAGCTGAATTAATTGTGAAATGTAAACAGGCAGTTATAAAGCATTTCAAAGATTGTTGTGAGAAGTCAGACCATCTGGAGGAAACAAGTGAAAGGAGTTTTGTCGCTGTGTTGGCCATCTTCCACCCCCAAAAAAGACTGCACAGTTTAACCAAGGTGTAACTTTGCCATGAGATGCGATACCAAAAGCTTCAGCTGTTCAGAAAGGATTGGAAGGTACTCATTGGGGCAAGGCTGGAAGCATATTTAAGGCTGATAATTACAAAGACCGTTCCTCACACTCAAAAGTCATACATTATAGATTTCTAGAGGCTGGGAGAACGTTTGAGGAAGGTATTACTATGTGCTTGCCTTTTTTTGTACTTTTCCTTGTATGGTTGCTATTGTTCACTGTTAGAGATGGATATAGTGAGCTAGAAAAACAGTGCAGTTCTCTCTGTCTTCCTAGTCTAGCATGTCATTCATCTGTCTCCTCATGTCACGTTCAGACCTTTTCTCTCAGAGAGAAAATTTATCTTGGTTAGGCTCTGAAAAATGTGGGTTTGAGCCCTTCTGCTGTGGAGAGCTGCAGTGTAAGACCTGCATCAGCTTGGATTAATTCAAAGTGGGAACCTGACTGCTGACACGAGTGGTCATCAGTGAACGTGGAATCAAGTGTAAAATACCATTGTTCACTCTAGCAGGTGGGACTAGCTGAACACAGTAGACTGTTTCAGTAGCACATGGATCTGTTCTGATCCTTCACCCCCACCCTGTTGTTGAACACGTTTCTGATTGATTATAGATAGCTGTATAATCAGGGGTTTTACTGTAGGGATGGGAGTAGACAGTAGAGATTACCTGAACATCTTTGCTGGCTGAGCTGCCAAGGATTTGGGGTTAATTGTAATGGAGTTTGATAGCAAACTTCAGGTCTTTGCTGTATATATAGGTGATACGATCATGCATTCACCATGTATATATCATATTGCCATACTGGATTGTGTTCCTCAGTTGTGTCAAGGTTCTTGTTGAGTATTTTGGTCTTTGATTATAAATCCACTCTACAGAATATTCTCAAAGGGACTAATTGTGCTAGTCTGCCTACTGTGAATAGGTATGAAACTGGAACAACTGTTTCAGAACAGAAATAATAATAACTGGTTTAGAAAACCAATGTTTGAAAACATGTACACTTGTACTTTGTATCTTCCCTCCTCCCCTCTACCTCCAGCAGTGTGCATTCTTTGGGTATTTTGAGTTTGGGGTTTTTTAACATCTACCTCAGTTATGGAGAGTACTCAGAATGCCCTTTGTGAAAGGAAGCCATTGACTGTTGATACGTGACAGGCTGCTGTGCCTCCATCAAAAAAGGATGCCCAGTCACTGAAAGGGAGGGAAATGTAGCTTGTTATCCAGCTGCTGATCAGTAACTTTCATTTCCATGCACCTCTAGAACTGTTACTGCAGAGTCTTGTAGTAACCTATCTAAAAGTGAACTCTACCATTTGCCTCATCACCAGCAGGAAAATAGTGTGATTATTTGATTCTTAGATTTCAGATTTCTTCATGGAAGAAACAGATTGGTCCTAGCATCCAAGCTCATTATCTCATAAATTTAAGTGAAATATTGTCGCTACCTTGGCACTTTCAAGTGCAACTTTCTTCTCCATTGATAACTGTCAAAAATAACCCCTTTTTATTTGCTTCTGTTTTGCATTAGATTCACTTCAGTTTATGATTATGTTACAGAATAACATAGTGGGGTACATCTTCCACTGTTAACATTGTACTGGAATAGAACATGTTCTTTCCTGTGTAATGGAACTTAATCAGTTTTTTGTACATGTTTAGCTACTAATGAATGGACTGCTTCATGCAAAGACACTTTTTCATTTTGCACTGTATATGAAGTTTCCATGGGTTTAGGGGAAACTTTTTGAGATTACCCCATGAAGTGAAGGTACTAAAAACGCATTTTTAGCTTCAGTTTGTGTAATGAAGTTCTTGTTCTTACAACTCAGAATTTCCTTTTATTTCTGTGATTCCTACTACGAGTCCCTTGAGGTTATTGTCCCAACCCCATGACCATCTGTCCTCCTCCAAGTAGGAAGGTTTTGTAGTTCTGTGCAACTTCTGTGCACCTGCATGTTTGCATTTGAAAAATAGCCTCTTTGGCCATATTCTTCTTATTCCTGAAGCTTTGACAAAATGCTAAGATGAGCAACCTATGACAGATATCACAGATAACTTCCTCTTTTCAGAATTGTTGTAATAGTTTCGAATTTCTGACCTACAAAAGAAAGTATGGCTTTAGGGAGACCATTTTACAAGCTTCCTAAGGAAGCAGTCTAGATGTTTTCTCTCTTGATTTTGGCCCAGAGTTAGCTTTAAGGCTGTTGTCCAGTTTACAGAAAAAAAAGTCTAAAACATGTATGTTCTTGTAATAGGAATGAATGGTGTATGGGACAAAAGTAACCAATCACTGCCTGTTTTTACTCTCTTGCTGAACTAGGCAGTCACCAGCATAAGAAGGGAATGTGAGAGGTGGATAATGGAGGGGGCTGTAGTACTAGAAAATAAGAAGTGAGGATTTCATAGCTAGATACAGAAATTGTGGTGGGAAAGTTTAGTGCATTGATGTCATCTGTGAGATGCAACACTGTGGAAATCCAGGATTTAATCAGTTTTGTTAACTCCTTTGCTCGTTGAACTACTTACTTTTGAGATTTTGAATAAAACCACTAAAATTGTTCTATGTGACACTTGGTATATATTGCTAGTTTTGATTTGAGTCTGTTTTGTTTTTTACTGTTCTTGAAGTACTTTTATATCCTCTGTTACCAAATTTGTCATTGATGGTGCACAAAGAGTGCATTTTTTTTCCAGTCTGCATTATCTGATGTGTTCCCTCCTCTATAGTACTACCTTTCTGTGCTAAGGAGGCAGTTATGTGTTGGCCAGAGATACTTTTTTTTTTTGCAGTTGCCTTTTTGTTAAGCCTTTCGAGCCAGCAGCGTAGGCTACATGTGCATTTTATCTGTTAGAACCTGGAGCCCATGTTCTGCCACTGTAAGTGGTGTCACGAACAGTCAGACTTGACCTGGACAGTGTTACATGTCCAGTTCCACCTGGAGCTGACGAACTGTGTTCTGGTTAATGCTGAAGATGGTATTTGACCATGCTATTTATGCTGCTGGAAAATTACACAATGCCATTCCCCTTAAGTTACAGCTCTTAGGTTTTTCAGTAATACGGGAAGGACTTCAAGGTAGTTTATTTGTTTTGACCATTAATGTAGTTTACAGAGATCAGGTTTTCGTTATCATTCCTTCCTGATCCAGAAAGTGATTTATCTCTCCCGAAACCCCAAAGGACAACTAGCATGTTAGAGACGTTTCAAATTTGTATTGTCTTGGCTTTCTAATATGATATACACATAGTTTTTATACAAGTATTTTTGAAACAATATGAAAATCAATAATTTATTTGAATGTTCAGCGTACAGTTCTTACTTGAATGCTGCATGGAGTAGTATCTTGGTGGCATGACTAGTTTCAGAAGGTGCATGTACTTTTTGTGTTAAGTAAGGGATTGCTGAATGGAAATACTTAACTCAAAAAGAGTGTGCTGATAGGTCATATTTGTCCTGTATTTTGCAACAGCAACAGACAGTGTTTTTAATACTACTACGACAACTGGCAACAAATACAAGCTTACCTCATTCCACTGGCAATCTAGTTTGCTGCTTTTCTTTCTTTTGAAATATTCTTTTGCCTGTGATTTCATAACTATCTGCTTGTATTCCAGAATTTTATTTTTAAGAGGAAGAATAAACCTTATCATTAAAATAGAAGCAGCAGAAGCTCTGCAGTTATTTAATATGTAAGATTTTTAAAAATTAAGCATTAAAAAAAATCTATAATAACTTTAAAATTTTGGAGTTGTTTTCCCTTTCTGGCAAAATATCCTTCATTTTTAGTACTTGTCTCTCACCAAAAATTTTGTTTTCTCCTCTCATTGCTACTGATGTGTTATGAGAGTGATAGTGTTTGTGGTGATGAGCTCTTACAGTTTACTCATAAGTGTTGTGATATTTCATTATTTTTATTCTTAAATTTTACGGTTCCTGAAGCCTGGTAATTCATGAGAATCTCATATTTTCAAGAAGGTTTGTATATTTAAATTTTTTACTGCATTCAAAAAACAAAGGGTCAAATCTCATCCTTTTTATTGATTCGAAATTGTTGATTAAAACAAATGGAAAAATCTTTTGAGGACCTGGGTAATATTTCAGTTTTTGTGGTTGTGGTTATGTCACATTTAAGAGTAGACTCAGTAGCAAGGCTGTTCATTCAGTTGTGTTCATTTTGGTGAAGTGTAGGGACGAGTTAGAGCAGGATCCATAAAATGTGCCGTCCAGTTAGATGATCCAGCTAGAATTGGAAAAAGATCAGCAAAGTGAACACTTCAAGGATCTTAACTGCTGATATGGCTGTAATTGTAGGTTTTGGGGGTGGTGACAAAAAAAACCAAACCCACCCAAGGAGGGGGAGGTGTACTAAATGCAGAAAGATATGAAGGTCAGTAGAAAAGCAGAGCAGATACGGAATTTCTCTATGATGAATAGATTGGGGAGAAGATAAGTCACTAACCTTGGTTAGGCAGGAAGAAAGTGTTGTCACAATGTGTCTTCAGCTGCTTTTTTGTATCTTCTTGCTCTACTGGGTCTGGCTGATTTTCTCTTCCATTTTTCTTGACAGTTAATAGAGTCAGGGAATTTAAGATGCATCAGTGTTTGCATATTATTTGTGGGTTTGGATGATGTTAGTCTCCCTTGACTGCCTGTGCTCAGAGGGATAGCTGGGTGGCGAGTGGTGTTTTAACATTGCGTATCTTCTTATTGTCACTGCCTTCTTCAAATCATTATTTGTATGAGTGACAAACTAGCTCCACCCTATGCCTTCTAACTGGCATTTCAGTTCTGTTGCTTTTTTTGATCTAACCATGTTCATTCTACTTCTGTTTACTCCCTGTGGCACTCTTCCTCTAACTGCAGTTCAGTGCTACCATGCTTGATATTCCTTGGCCAGCTGACAGCTCACTTATCTAATGCACGTGGAGCCTAACGGTTTCATAGACAGGTACTACTTCTTGTCCTGGGCTTCTGGTCAGTAGGGTTTTTTTTCCCAACCTCTGTAATGAACTTTACCCTGCATGTAGATGAACAGAAGTAATGGCTTCACAGAGGGGTGTGAACTCTTCCTATTTAAATTGCTAACTTACAAGTCTGACTAATGTTAACGTGTTTAGTTGTTTAATTGTTGGCTGTTCCAGCAGAAATGTTAGTCAAGCATTCGTATAGATCATGGATGGAATTACAGTTTGTGAATAAATGAAATACCACCAGTTCTATCAGCAAATCTGAGTACCTTGTCCTCAGACTTGCTGTCAATATTTTTCTGAAAAAGCACAAGCTTTAGTTGTCAAAATTACAGTTTTGAACAAATGTATGTTGTTTAGTAACATTTACTTTAAAGTTAAAAAGTATTTTTTTCCATTTGTATGGTGTGTGTTCAGTTATATAGTCCAATACTTCATTCTTTGCTTAACAGTAATACATTGAAAGAACAAACTCTGATACCAGACTCAGTTGAAGGCAGGCATTTTAGCCAAAAATTCTGCCACTGTTAATATTTGAGCAGTTTGTAATGCACATAAATATTTGATTTATCACATATGTTTTACAAAAACTTAAAATCAATCTGTGTTCCCTGAACTGTAGAATGTTAAATGACAAGAGCACTTTTATCAATCAGCATGGTTAGAATTTCTACACGGGAGCTTTCTGCATTACGTATTAAGTGATCTTGTTTGTCTTGATTAATTTTCTACTGCATATTTACATGGTTACTAGTAAACAGAGGGAGGGGGAGAGAGAGAGATGCATGTAATCGTTTTTGTAATTTTTTTCAGGTATTTTTAGCAGCAATGATGTAGCAGTATCATTTCCAAATGCAGTATCTGGCTCAGGATCTAGCACTCCCGTTTCCAGTTCTCATTTACCTCAGCAGGCTTCAGGCCACTTGCAGCAAGTGGGAGCTCTATCACCTTCAACTGCGCCTTCTATAACTACTGTTGTTGCTGCAACTCAGGTAAACTATCACAAGAGTTTAAGATAGAAAACCATGTTACTGACCTGCTTAATTTCAATGTTAAGAGAAACCGTAATCTGTTTGGAAAATAGGTTAATAGACATTACATTTGTTGTGAAATGTTGTAGTGGCTGTAAGTTCCCCATAGAATTACATAGTCTTAAGCTGTAGAGCACACAGATTTTTTTAAATGTAGTCTGAGGAAGTGCTTGTTAATAATAACTATATTATGACTAGTAGCATAAATGCTGGTTGCAGTTCATCGGTGTTCTAACCAATGTTTTATCAGAACATAAGAAAGGATTTTAAAAACTAAAATATGTAAAGTTTTCCGTGTTTTATGCAAAAATAATGGTATCAGTTAAAGAGTAGTTTGTTTGGGAGATTTAACAAATGGACAACTAGGCTAGCCCTGGCAGAGATGGCCAAGGCTGACATCTTGGTAAAAAATGAATGTTGACATATGTGTTGTAGTTTTGTATTTGAAAAGTCATGCAAATGAAGATCAATAGTTCATGTTTGATGGTGAAAGAATAAGGGAGGCATGGGAGAAGTGCAGAAGGGTGGCATAGTTGAAGTAATGAACCAGAAAAAATACCTTTATGATAGTTTTTGTATGAATTTAAGTTGGACGAGATTGCATTTATCAAGATAAGAGAGTACGAACTTATAGTTGCAGAAAGTCACCATGATTACTGTTAAAGTATGAAGGAATACTACAATATACGTGATGATTATATATTCCTTGTTTCTTGCATTTTTCATTTTCTGATGGGAATCTCTCTTGCAATACATGTATCAAATATATATCTTCCTGTGTGCTTATAAGCAATGAACTTGTAATTTATCTACAGTGATCTAAGATAGTGGATATAAACATGAAAAAACCAAGCTTAATGTGTGTGTGTGTGTGTGTGTGTGTCTGTGCACAAGCAGGTGTGTATAGTGCATGGATAGCAGAAATGCTATGTGAAGACCAACACAGATTACATTTCAATATCAAATAGTAATTTGTTCTTATAGGTGGCAGTTCATATTTTTACATCATTCTTCTGGACTGGTTTTCTAAAGAAATAAGGTGGTTTCACCCACAATTGAGTGGTAGCTCTTTTGCACAAATTGATACAAACTACTTTAAAGAAATTAATTAAAAATCTGGTACTTTAGGAAGTTCTCCTTTTTTTTTAATTTCCAAAGATCATTACACACTCTAACTCACTGACAGCACTTAAATTGAACAGTTTGGAGTTCAGGGGAGGGGTTGTGTAATAGCTTAGTAGCAGGTTAAAAGTTTTAAAAATAACCCAAATAAGTCAATGCTCAGTTTTCACAGAGGAGAGGTTTGCCATCAGAGTCTTGGGAAGACTTGGCATTTTGTACAGCTCAGCATATTCGTAAATGATCTGGGGAAAGGAGGAGGAGGAACACACCAAGTTTGCTGATTATGCTGGGTTATGCAATGAGCCATTATGAAGATCAGCTGTCACAAACTGCTGAAAGACCTCACCAGCCTGTGTTAACAAGGTGATAAGAGAGCAAATAAAATCAATGTTAAAGAGAAAGGACAGTTTCTATTCAAAACAGATAGGGTACATGCCAAAAGAAGTACAAGAAGAGCCATGGCAGTGAACAATGGCAAAGAACATCTTTATAAGGAGTGAGTAAATAGTGAGGGACTCGTGGCCTCAAAACGAGACACTGAGATGGGATAAGACAAAGGTCTATAATATCAATTGACATGGAGAAGTTAAATAAGCAAGAGTTGTGCACAATCACTTGTGTTTGTTAACCTCTGTCAGAAGATAAACAGATTGATAAAGCAATTGGACAAACCCCATATTTTATGAGTCAGGAAGAGAAATACCGTAGTATTTTTTTCCCTCATGTTGTCACAAAAAAAGAGAAGTATACCCTAGAACATGGACCTTCTCTTACTGTTTACCTGAACTAGAGAGCCCTCCATAGGTTAACTGCTTAAAATTCCTGTCCTTCCTTTGTCTTTGTTTCTTGTGAGTTGCCTTGAGGGCTTTTTTTTTTCATCCCCAAAGAAGCAAAGGAGTTGTGTATCTTGCTTCACTACCAAACTTGTTTTCAAGTGGTCATAGATTTACTTGTCAGGATCTTATTCACAGGTACTAGCATTTAAAGAGTCTTGGGTTTGAGATATACAGGGAGATTGAAATTTTGAGTTTTGGTTGACAGCCGTAAAGGTGAGCTCCTGTATTTGAATTAACAGAGTCCTCCACTGCTTCAGTGAGTCTTCTTTCAGTGCATAAGGTCTGTACTACCTTGGAGAGATTGTCAGGAGAGCCTAGTTTACCATACAGTTCTCCACTTGAAGCAACTTTAAAAAAAAAAAAAAAAAAAAATCTCTTCCCCTATCCCTCACCCCCTTCCCATTTAGCATAAATGACTGATTATATGTCAGGGCTTAGGGTTTACCTGCTTACTTCTGCAAAGTTCCATCAGTCTGCTTACTGGGTTCTTGTGGATGTATTCTCAGTGTTTACCCACAGCTTGACCATGGAAGTCTTCAGAGTGTGCTAGTATGTTTCTTGTGTAGTGTTCTGATTGAAAGAAAGCCATCATCCTGGGTTATAAGCTAAGGTAAGCTTGTACCTCTATAGCAGGTAAAAAGTAATAGTTAAAAAATTAGGTTTTACTTAAACTGTTAGTTAAGAGAGCAAGTATGACCAAATCTTGTCTGCTCACTTATTCAGTCATATTAACAGATGGGCTATTGGAATAGTGCTAAAACTTGAAAGAGCTTCAAAGATGTGCTGCTAAGGTATATCCTGTAAGATTTCAGGTGGTTTTTTTAATCTCTGTTGAGCATTTGTAATTATGATTTTGGGGACATCATAAAGTTGCCAATTTTGGAAGGACTTTTTGCATGTCTGTTTTTTAAAGGGTGTTAAGAAATTCTAAAGAGAAGTTGTTGGGAAAAAATATGTTCCCATAGAACTAGTCTCAGAATTAGCTGATACATTCTGATTAGAATGGCATGATAGGCATCTAATGCAGAAAATTTTGTTCATAGCATTAAAAAAACTTGCAAACAGTTGAAAGCAAATGCTCTAAATTAGCTAATACTATTATTAAAAACTGCTATTAAATTAATACTACTCAAAATGACAAAATAACTTCTGTTATTTTTAATAAGTTACAGGCCTATATAAAACTTCAGTGATTAAGTCCCAAAATGCTTTTTTTCTTTCAACAACTAAGCAACACTGATTATAAAAGTTAAAAAACTCACAACTTGGAAATCCTGGATTTTGAGTTTTCGTTCTATTGACTAGCATGATAGTTTTCATACTGTGGTTTTTGTTTATTTGTTTGTTTGTTTTTAAGACAAAGACTCAGTATGGACCTTGTTACAATCCCCTTTTCTGCCTCATTTTCTTTTCTCTCATGCCACTCATAATTTTTATTCCAAACTTAATAAATCCAGAAGACATTATGAACTTGTGGTCCATGCTATGCCGTAACTGATTTGAAGTGCTTGTGTTCCTCACCAGATGGGAATTGGTGGACTAGTAAATATGCCACTTGCTGGAAATGCAGATTATTTTGCATGTTGTTCTTTTTTTTTTAATATGTCTTGGGCATAGACTCAGGTAACACTGCTTAATTCAATAAGGCTTTATTAGCTAACAATGCATTTAACAGTTGCAAAATGTAGTAAAAAAGGGATACAGGAGAAAAGGGGTACAGTCCACACAAATATTTTCTCCTGGTTTTCCATTAATTGGTGCTCTTGACATGGTTTTGGGTACTGCGTGTTTCATATGTATCAGCAAATTGCTATATCCCAAACTTGTGTCTTCTCTCTCAAGAAGTGTATCTTTAACTTTCATATGGTCATTGATATGTGCTCTGTTATTGAGAAAAATCGCTTTCTTCCTTTTGGATTTTGAATATCATCTTAACTTTCCCCTTTTAAGCCAGGCCATGAATTGCACCACTTGAACATTCTATGCTCAGTTTTTATCTCAAACATTTCATAGTGTTTCATAGTTACAGCAGAAATGTTTGTTATCCGGTTATGCTGTTCTGTAACAGTTTGCTGTACTGCTCCTTCTGATAAGTTATTCTTAACGATTAATATGTTCATTAAAAAAGGGGCGATCTGGTTGCCTCAGTATCTTCTGGGGTTGTACAGCAGGATTTGTTTTTATTCATTTAGTACTGTATAATTGATGTTTGCTACTTTGGTTGTGATTGAGATTAAAATTGCTTGAGCTGTGTGTTCTTTTTGATGACTTAAATTAGTAAAAGTACCCTACTAGAGCTCTGTGGCCCATTGTTTCTGGGCTCCCCAAGTGCTGAATGCAGAATCAAACTGCAGAATTGGAAGTAAAGGATTTTGACTGGGCTTTCTTCAGCCATTGATTATTAAAGCCATTTAATGGTTCAGACTCTATTGCTTTCAAGAAAAAAAAAGTGTTTAAGTGTCTTGTAATCTCATTTCAATAGTGCTTTTAGTGGGAGTGGAAATGGCATGTAGTCGTTTGCTTAAATACAGTGTCTTTCACTTTCAAAATTTGTTGCTCATCAAATTTCTGGGGTTGGTATTGTATGATCCAGTAAGGTATGATCTTTACATTATAGTAATCTCAGTTCTCAATTTTAAGGATTTATTCTTATTTTGAAAATTCAATATCAAATTTTCACATTGTATTTGATTTTTTTTTTTTCATTCTGCTGTGTGATGATATCTCTGCTCTTGGTGACTGTAAAAAGTACATCTTCAATTTCAAGCAATACGGCACATACTTGTTACTAACCACTTCTACAGATACAATCCAGAAGATTTTCTTATGCTGGGTTTTTTTTGCTGCTGCTGGATTCTTCTTTCTAAGTGTTTTTTCCTCTGCAGCTTGTGTTTTATTTTCTTCCTAAATTCCCAACTCTTGCTTTATGCACTGTGCTTCCTTTGCCACAGAGGCAGGTAGTGAAGAGAGGAATGGACAAGAAGTACCTGTAACAGGAGTCCTTGTGGCTTGCAGAGATAGGGAAGCTGAATAGTTGCTCTTTGTTATTCTTTACACCCAGGATTTATTTGTGATGGCATGATAGGTCCACTTCAACATAGTGTAATGATTTACTGCTTCCAGCATGCAGGTGTGGTAATAGGGAATGTGGGTGCTGCTGCTCAGTTGCAATTCTGAGTGAAAGAAGTTTGCTTTTTATCACTTCAGTTGTCTCTTCCAAAGTTCCTTTGGCTTTACTTCCATTAGGAGCAGTACAAAAGCAGCAGGGTTTTCTTTAGCATTCATATGGAGGTGGTCATCCTCCTTTGTCTGACCCAGCTAGGGGGAGATAAGGCTTATTTTTTTCAATAGACTTGGAGTTATTTGTTAACAACAGAGTAATGTGAAATCTAAGGAATCCTCAGGTCTTTTCTGAATGTAGGGCATGTGATGTTTCAGATGCATCTGTCCTGTGATTTTTATTTTCTCATTTTCTGAATTAATCTAGTCCCTAATTTTGGATCTCTCTATTCCCCTGCTCTTTCTCCAAATTACTAGTCTACACTATTTTTGGCTTCCTGTTTTAGTGGGTTTTTTCCTTGTCATAGTTTCAGTCTGCTCATCATTTTGCATGCTATCAAGGGAACTTTCTTGTCCTTTTTATTTTACATTCTGGCACTCATGGGAAAATAAATGAAAAGACAGGAAATAGGAACTCTATTCTTAGTTTTTGTTCCTTTCAACAGAGAAGTTAGGACCAATTTTGGGAGCAATCTTATTTATACCTTCCACAACAGGAATGGAATTATGAAGGAACTTAATAGTACATCTTAAACAAGTAGATGTTCCTGTGCTGAAAATTCAAGTAGAGCAGGGTTTTTGCAAGTCTGCAGGAGGGGGGTTTGGGCATTTTCATGGGACAGTAAAATGCACCTACCTGATTGATATTTCTTCCAAGTTTACAGTTGTAACCTCAAATTATGGATACTGCATTCTTAAATTCAGTATAGCCAAGGAAGTTACTCCTTTGTCCACTTTTGTTTCCCATTCTTGTTCAGAGAAACGTACTCTGTTTCCTGCTGGTTTGGATTTGTGTTTCTTTTAAATTTAATATTCAGCACAAAGTAAAGAAAGAAGGAAAGTTTCAGGTTAAGCATCTGGAGTTTGCTAGAGCTGCAGACAGGGCAGTCCTGCAGTGTTTTAAGGGACGGTTCTGGGCCATCGATGCTGCCTCTGGATGCTCTAGATGTATGGCAGGTCTATCAGCTATCAGTGTTTAACCAAATTTATTTTGGTGAGTAGAATAAATACATGGAAAAAAAATCCAAGCTGCCCTCAGTTCTAGGACTTTGAGGTGTGACAGATGTGACCTGCATTAGATGCTTGAGTTTCCTGCTCTGCTCCCAAAGATGCACATCTCAACCATGTGTGTAAGTTAAGAGTTGGTGTAATACTCCTGTGGTCACCTTTGGATCAGAACATCTTACAGCTAGAGACTTTGACATGACCTCAACAAACTTATTTAAGCAATAATCTTTTGTTTTGCAGTGCAAAGGAACTTAGCATAATTACATTAAACTGCATTAGACATGGAATCAGAGATGATTTCCAGAACTTGAGAAGAACTTCACTCTCTTTTTACATATTTTTCAGGACACTTTCTGAAGTCTGTTCCTTAACATAGAGATCGTTGAGATACTGAATGCCATAGGAGCTCTTAGGAAGTCCAGAGTGCAGATAGTATAGATTTCTACTGCACATTTGGTGGTGCCTTGTGGTGAAACCTCTCTCCTCTTAGTAATTAGTCATTGAGGTAAAGCATAGACAGCAGTTATGACCATATCTTAATATATTGCTAAATTTCTACAAAACAAGTAGGTTAGTTCATTTTTTAAAGTTCAGTTTATACAGTCATACAGTGTATGTTGTTGGTTTGGGGATCGGGTTTTATTTGTTGGGGATTTGGTGGGTTTTTTTGGTGTTTTAGGTTTTTTTTTGTTTGTTTGTGTTACCTTTAAATGAGTGGTAATTTAAAAGAGACTAATAAAACATCTGAAGATAATGATGTTGCATTGTTTAAGCAGCCTGCTTCCAGAAAAAGGAAATTAGATCCTTACTGTAGTAGTAGAATTCTCTAATCGATAGAAATACTGGATACATGAAAACCAATTAACAAATTTTGTGTTACTATCAAAAGATGTCTTGATAAAATCTCTTGAAAGAGGCTCCTACCCACTAGGTCAAAGGTAAAATATCAACATGGGTCACAGGCTGTTTGGATGCTGAAATTACTTGGTTTTCCTTATCTTACAACTCAACAAAAAGATACAAAAGTAAATCTCAGCACACCCAGAACAAAAAGAAATCATTCTTAACAGAGTACGTTACTCATCTTTGGGACTCATGGCCGCAGGAAATTGCCAGTGCTTCTAGATTTGGGAAGTGTGCTAAATGCATCCTTCAGTATGTTGTAGACAGAGAGGTTTGATATTGTGGTGTAGGATGTCAGTGCAAAACAGAGGCTTTCCTTCCAAACCTACTAAATCATATTTGTGTCACAGCCACTTAAATTTCACTCTTGCAAAATGAAAAATGTGGAAGAACTGTACTGGTAAAAGTTTTTCCATCAAAATTGTCTTGTTTCTCACTTAATAGCTGTTACAATTTCTAGCTACATCTGGGCAAAATGGGTAAAAAGCTAATTTTCTTTTCATGCAGTCTAACTGAGGATTTTTGGGGTGGGGGAGGAGGAGAGTAGCAAGGAGGAAGAATTTACAGCCAGAGGGAGAATTCCTTCTAACATGTGACTCAACTAGAAGAACAAAGGAATCATAGTTGCAAGTAATCTAGTATTTAGCCCAATGAAAATCTTGTTTTCCTCTTGCTTCAGAAAGCTTGTCTTCATGTAGACCTGTGCAATATAGAGGTTGTCTGAAAGGCGGTTGCAGGGTTTTGCACAGTGCCGCATGCTGAGACAACTGCATCAATGTTTTGCTCGAGCAATAAATGTTTTCTGCCTTCAAGCTGAAGCTTATTTAGCTTGGCTTATCTGGTGCTGCTGTAGCAACCATCAGTCTCCAGGCAACTGAGGCACATTGACCTCTTCGTTGAACTGAGTGTAGCACTACTTCAATTTAGCTGCCTGAGACAATAATAATGGTGTTGAACGTAAAAAGTGTGAAATTTTCTAGTTTGTATGCAATGGAAATAATAAAACTCTTTAGATGAAACAGTGTTTAGGTCTTACTTGAAAAATATTTCAAGTAGGCATGGTGTGTGTTTGTTGCAAGCTGCAGATTTGGTTGCTGAGGTGGTGGCCTTATATAGGCCTTATATAAATGTTGACAATCTTGCAAGCATTTTTGCGCAGCAGCAATTCTGCTACTGAAGGTGTTTGTTTCATCACTTAAATAGCAAAGACTGTTGATATTTAGATAGTTAAAATGTCCATGCTTGTGAATAAGTAGCTGATTCTTTATTATTACCCTTTTTGAAATTACAGATTATCTTGAAGGTAGTTACTTTTCTCTCAGATCCGTTATTTGCCATATTGCAAGTGTCTGCCTTTCTTTGGAATACTGGTATGAAGAAAATAGATTCTCTAGGGGTATACTGAGTTTGTTTCCTAAGAAAGTAATTTTTCTGCTAGTCAATATGAGAGTGAAGTTGAGATTCCTCATATATAGATTAAAGTTCTTAAGTAAAACAGATTCTTGGGCAAGATACTGCTTCCATGTCCACGTAGAGCACATACAGTTTAAGTGCTGTGAAGACAGAGGTAGATGGAAACGATAGAGCAACCAACTTAAGGTGAAAGGGCTTTGTGTTGCAATGATGGCTCTGTTTTCAGGTCGGTCTGTGGAGGAATGCCAGGGTCTTATCTCTACAAAGCCTCCTTTAAAAAACAAACCAAAACCTGAAACAAAACAAAACCCCCAAACAAAAAAAAACAACCAAAAAAAAAAGACCTCTTAATGAGGTAGCATTCTAGTAAGTTTTTCTAAGTCTCTTTTTTATGTCTGGTATATAAATAAATAGATCTCAATTGGTCAAAAATTTATATAGTATCTAGTTAGTTAACAGGAAAGCGGGGAGCAAAGTGGTAGTACAGTTGAGGTTATAGTGTTTTCACATTATTGGAAGATAGGCCTTCTATCCATGTGGTTTTTAATGACTTTATGTGCCCTTGTTGTACACTGGGCAGAGGTATAAATTAGTTTCTGTAGGTGTGCCATTAATTTTAAATTTTGCCTTTCAAATCCCACTGTGTTTCCCAGTTGTATTCATTCATGTCTTTCTTGAAAAATACTTGACTGCTGGTGTTTGAATGTTAGATGGTTTCATTTAATTGAAGGATTTATTTGTGTGTTTAATCAAAACAATTGATTCTCAAAGACAGTATTTGATTATTAGCTTGTTCATAAGCTAGAGTATTCATTACAGCTAGAAGTTCAAAGGATTTATTTTTGCTGCAGACAGATAAAGTACCAGTAATATGAATATTGTATCCACGGAATGATGTCACAAATACAGTTTTTCTGACAGATTTAAATTACGACAATTTGTACACTTGTAATTAATGCTCTTTTTCTTTTTGAATGAAAAGTTGCCCTTCTAAGACATCATAAACCCTTTTTCTGATTTTATTTTAACGCTTCCAACCTCCTAATTATACTTTACAGTTAATCCTTTTATTTCAGCCAGATGGCAAAAACATTTTTTGTGCAATTGGACCTTGATTATCTGTTTTTAAAAATCCCCAAACTTTAAGGGCTTCAGAGTGCTTGGGTGGTAATGGTGGCAGTATGGGAGGGCTTTCAATCTCAGTGTTGCTTTTATGAATGATTGTGTGAAAAAATGTGGTGGATGTTTGGGCTTGATTTGCATTGGTGATTGTGATAGCAGGTGAGGTGAGGTTTGCTGTGAAAATTCACTCTGATTCCAATAATCACTAGTGCTGTAGGTTGTTTTAGTCAAGTGGTCAAGTCTGTTTGCTTTAAATTTAATTATGTTCAACTTAAGGCAGCCAAAACATATATTAAAAATATGTAAAAGTATCAGTTTAATTAAAATATATGGATAGTAATTATCATACTACAGATTAATATTGTTTTGTGTTGTGCTAGTTGTTTTGAAAAGTCAGATGATAATTTTTGGAAGAAGCATGGGAACTGTATTTTATTAAGGATCTTCTGTGTTGTCTTCCATCTATCTTTCTTGGCATATAGGAAAATAAACAGGAATTTAGATTTTTGATTTTTCATTAGAAACAAGGTCATGATAAGCATTCTAGGATTTCAAAGCAAATTCTGTATTTGTAGTGAAAATTTTCAAGGGTTGTGTTGCAGGAAGCGATGCATGAGAAAGTGTCGATGTGGCAGGATTTGTCTGTACTGCCTTCAGTTGTGCTGTGACCACCTTTCTGTGGGTGTGCTTTGCCATCCCAAGGAGCAGCTGACAATTCACAGGAGGAGAGTGATGATGGGTATTGCTGAGTCCCTCACCTCTCCTAAATGCAGTTAGAGGTTGTACCGTAAGTATTGAGAGAATAAAAGGAAGCAGTAGCATATTCTTCCCATTGCCTTCAATACCCAAGCAAAAGCCTTAAAAATTCTAGGGAAAAAAAAATTTCTTTGCTTGCCCAAGTTAAGGTAGGAAACACAAGGCAAGGTTGCTTCTGCTGCTGTCACTTGATAGGCAGCTCTTTTCGGTTCTCAAGAAAAGAAAATAATTTGTATATATGCATGTTGTAATGTTTTATTATATTTATGTGTCTAGAATTAATATGTGTTCATATTTAATCTCATTTAATTTCAGTGCAGGTTTTAATTCATTAATTGTTCAGATAAATGTTGCTTGCCATAGACCAAAATGCATCAGCTTAAGATATCTTCTAGATGAAGTAAACTGATGCTAACACTTGGTCCTGTGCTTGAATTTCCTTCCATATTTCATGAAGCTAGACATGCATGGAAAGTGTTTGTAACATCTCAGAAGGGTAGCAGAACAGCTTGCAGAAAATTTAGCTTTAAATTTCATTTGCATCCAAATTTTTTATATGATTTCAGTAGTAGTTGGCCATAAGTAGTTGTTAGTGATATCTCTAATGCTCTTTATTTCTTGACTTTGTATGAGTAGGAGCAAGGGGGAGTTCTGCACTTCATATCACAGCATCATGCTGTGATGAATAACCTGGTATGATTGGTAAATGGTGTGACCCCAACCACAGGAACCATGATATGTTTTTATTTTAAACAAGAAATAAAATTAACCTTTGAAATTATTTTTGACAAATAAATATTGGCAGAAATAGGTAATAAGGTAATGTGTCACTAATTGTAAAGCATGGTGATATAACACAAAGCTACAATATAGCAATGACAGTTTTTAAAGCAGAGGGAGAAAGGGCTGTTGATTGGATATAAACTGATTAAGAAGCTGTCTTGGAATTGGTTGTTCTGGCCCTCCTTGTTGCCCTATCAGGAAAGGAAGAGAGTTCAGTAATGATTTAACTACAATTAAATCCCTCCCCTTTCTTTGTGGAAACTCAACTGTAGGCATTTCAGCATTAGCCTAAACAATGGTTTTGAATATGTTAAGCCTCTAACAATTAGGGAGCAGTTTGGGGCATTGAATAATGTGGAATGATGCAATTGAACCTGACAGCTTCAACAGTCAGCCTACTCATGGGACCCAAAAGTTGTTCACACTTGGTTTCATCTCTCATCACACGCTGAGTATTAAAACCTTACTGGTGTGGAGCTGAGACAGAAATGAGGCCTGTTATCAGAAAATATTTCATAGTATAAAACTTGAAAGGAGTGAGGGAAAAGGCATGTTCAAGGAGTCTTAAAGTTTTGAGACTCAATCTGATTGCATATAGCTAAGTATTTTCTCATTTTTCTGCCCTTCGTTTTTTTCTGATGAACAAACACGTGACTTTTGACTGAAGGGACTGCTTTCCCTAGAAATTTCAGATAGGAGTAAATGTTCAGATATGAATGCTCTGGAAACTTTATAGTCATCCTTTTAAATACTATCCTGGAGTCATGCAAACAAATATAAAACCATTCTAAATATTTTGGAGGACATTTATAATATATGAGTTAAATGTAGTTAACATGCAACTCTTGTTCTTTAATTAGACGAATATGGTTGTACTTTCTTGCTGTAGAGGAAGTGTTTTTAAACATCAGTCAGATATCAATCATTTCTTACTGCACATGGGCATTCTCTGAATTACAATGCATCGTCCTTCTGTGCTGCTCTGCTGCTTATGTCTTTACTGATTTATTGAACATGCCATAAAGGAAAGCAGTGTGTTGCACACTTCTAGATGGGCTTAAATCCTTCTGCTAAAGTAGTTTCAGGAAAGTTTGCTGCCTTTTCAAAATAAATACTTAGTAGTCTTGGGTTTTTATTAGTTCATATATTTTGATCATGTATTGTGTTGAGTGTTTAAATAGAAACAGTTGAAATAAAGAATAATCCAGCCTTAAAAGTTCTGCATTTTAGAACATGTGTCAGTCCTGTGATGTTAATATGTATCGACAGGATGATTGCTCATTTTTAATAAATGCTTGCTACAGCTTGTTTCGACTGTGAGTGAAACATGAAGCTCCTATTTCACCTTTAAATAATGTAGCACTCCTCCACCTTCTCTACTTCGTTGTCAGATGAAGTCATCACATATATAAGAAAGCTTCACAAATCATTATTCTTGTCATTTTACATAGCCATTTTTAAAAAGTATTTTCAAAGGTTTTTTATTTGCCTTCAACTTAGTTGAACAATTTTATTGTGTCTTTTTGATTTAAGAGTTGCATAGGATGCAGGATGGTATTGGAACTTGTATAGTTCCAACTTGTAAGACACCTTTACTATTATTTTAAAATGCCAATGGGTAACGTTTAGGGTGAAACCACCACTTGTGAGACGACTCAAGTTCTTAAATATTGTTTAAATCCTGCTAAGTCTTTTGATCTGTTATATCAACCCACTTAGCAAACGTTTAATTCCTTTGATGTCCTCTGTTTTGTAGTGTGATAGTTAACAAACTTTAACAAACTAACTTGAGTTTAGCAACTCAATTAAAGATACTTAGGTACTTTCAGAAAATTCTTAAAGCTACTTGTGCATGTTTCAGTCAAATAAATGTGTATTCCCCTTGCTGGTTATACCTACCCAGCCATCATAAATTAATATATAGATGCTATTGCACAGTTTTAAGCAGCCTTGCAGTGGATTACATGGACTGAGAGCTAAGTATAGAAGCTTCTGTGTAAAATGTGAGCAGTACATACACTTACTGGAATGAAACTAAATCTTCTAAGGAAAAATGCTAAAACTAAACAGAAATAAGACCTGGTGTTTGGAGTTAAAAACCTGCCCCCACCCTACCCCCAAAACTATGAGTAGAACTCATTCCATCATATAAACTTCAGTTTTCCTAGTCTGGCCTTTTAGATATGGTTGAATGGTAATACTGGTTGAATCTCTTAATACTCCATTCTGTAAGGTTTTATCAGTGAAAGGATTTGACTGAAGTTTGTTTGGTTTTGAGGAGAAAACAGCTGAAGGTTGCTAGGAACAGCAATAGTTAAGTTGAAACTGCCCTATGGGCATTTTTTAAGGAAAATAGCAGGAGCTGTGCAATATTGCTGCCTTCATCAATGTCACAGTACTAATACGTATTGTATTTCTGGAAGCTGTTGTACCTGGGTGGGTGGAAATGCCTGCATTATTTTTAAGACTTAGAAATAATTCATATTAATTCCACTAAAGATACACAATTCTTTAAAAAAACCCCAACAAACAACCAGAAGTAGTAACAGCCAGATTTGAAGCGACACTGTGGTTCCATGTCTAGCAATCTTGCACGTACCTATGAACTAAAAAGTGAATGAACCCCTGATCATTGTAAGCAATTACTTGTGGCTTTTTCTAACTTTGTGACAGTAGAAGAATGTAAATATCAGGCACAATTTCTCACCAGTATATAGTAAATAAAGCATCATTGAAAACAGTTGTGTGAATTCATAAAAGTCCATTCATCAAGTTTAATATGTTGGCAGAAAGCCAAAAGTTAATGGTAGTGTGTGATTCTTTCCAGAGACATAGTTTATACTCTGTAATATTTTGCTGTAATAACCAGTATGTTTCCCCTGTCTCTTGTGTGCAGTTATGCATGTCAAAATGTCCCACAAATTGAGTTCCTTACTGTTCACCTTCTTTTTTAGTTTTTCAAAAAAAGTTTCATTTGTAAAGGTTGTTTACATTTTCTTAGAAGATTAATTTTAAAACCAGTGATCACACAGGTTTGTGTATCTTCGATTCTACCCCCCATCCCCCACCCCCCCAGTCTTTTCTTTGTTCTGAAATAATTTTTTATCAGGTAGGAAAATGCCTTTAAAATAAGCAGCCGTGCTTTTATTTCTTTGATTGCCTGTCTCTGCAACTTAGCATTTGACACAAAACTTTTTTTCTTCGAAAGGGAAAAAGCATAAGCAGCCAAGGAAGAAGGTATTTTTATTGCATTGGATTATGCAAGATTTTGGCCAGCCTCCTTAGCTTCATCTGTTTAAGGGTTCATTTTCGCTTGTTTGGCACAAGTCCCAGCAGAGACCTTCAGAATTGTGGTTAGCAACATGAATGAACACAAACTTTGGGAGCTCTTCAATAAGTAGAGCTGGCCAACTGCCAAAAATACAGTTCCTTATATGGGGTCAGGGCAAAGCTGTGGTTCCCGGAGCCCCCTATTGTATAGAAAACATACTTGTAATGGCTGTTTGCGTTCTTTAAAATAAAAACAAAACAAAACAAAAAAACACCAGGCTTCCAAGTCTATCAAAATAGGAAGTAACAAAATACTGTGCACGTTTTACTAATGACGGAGTCGAGTAAAGGAAATATGGCTCTGTGTAGTTAAACTATAGAGCTGAAAGTTGGACCTTTTGACCTCCACAGCCGGCTTGTGATGTAAGGAACCCAAGCATTTGTGAGACATCTGTTGTCTACCTGCCCTTATTTTGTAAATGGTTTAATAAGATTAAATAATTAGTAGGATAACCACATGGTCGCCATGCTACTAAGTCCGAGCATTGAGCGCATAGTTCAGGATCACAAGGAGGTCTGCCCATCCTGCAAACTGTGGTTATTTTAAAATGCACTTTAGGTATTTTTTCATATTTGCTACAGTACTTTTTCATTAGAAGGGTTTTGTTTAATTAGAAGATCTTGCCAACCACAAATACAACACACTTTAAAAACCTGATCTGTTTTCCAGAGTACTGCAATTCTATTTCTATACTCACAAATGGAGAACATTTTTTTCTTTTAAATACATTATTTTAAAAAGCATTCAACTTTCAAAAATAATAAATGTGCATTAAAATACATTTAGCATTTCTCCCCGTTATAAAAAAAGGATTCAAGTTTTAATTGGTTTCTTGCAGGCGAACACCCTACCTGGATCTTCTCTCAGTCTGCCTCCATCCCACATGTACGGCAATAGGCTGAATCCAAATTCAGCCATGGCAGCACTTATAGCTCAGTCTGAAAACAGCCAAGCAGGTAAGCTTCCTCTGCCGGTGCGAATGTGCAGTTTCACAGAAGTCCTTGTTTTTAAAAGGTTGTTAAATTGTATTTTTGATTTCTGCTCAACTTTTGGTTATTAAATGTCTGTACAAAGTTGTTTTGTGTTGGAAGTAAATTCTCAGTTGTTCTGTGGAACAGCGCGGGTTTTCTTCCCCCTTTTTTTCCCCTCGGTGTGTGAAATGTAAATGTTTAAGCAGAGCCATCAGCAGGCAGGAATGCACCAGTGTCTCTTGTGACTCCTGTGATTGATGCGCTCAGTTCCCAGCTCTTTGCAGCCAGAGTGACACAGCTCTGGGTTTTGTCGTGAATAGTTGAAACCTTTATTTGCATAATTCATGAAATTGCATTACATACAAGTTCGTGTGAAAGGGATCCCGTTAGAGAACTTGTGCAGCATTTAATAATCTTGTGAATATTTACCGATTGGCATTTGGTACCGTGGCTCTCCGCTGCGGTTTTAATGAGCCGCTGGCTTTGCTTTGTTTCATTCCCTCCGTAAGGATTTGTTGACATGTCGTAGTAGTCATGCCTGTTTGGGGGAAGGGAATGAGTTTAGCAGTTTACCAAGAATGGATCAGTCATGTCTTTGCCCTCCAAGGGGTCGGAGGTCGCTTGACTCAGAATAGGGGGAGGGCAACCTTGAAGGGGGCAGATAGGGTTATTTTATTGAGAGGCCATAGGGAAAATAACCCTTTTGAGTCCTTCCAAGCAAAACGTTTTCGTATATTTAATGAGGCCTTTTTTGTTTGTTTTACTACCTTTTTAGCAAGGGGCTTTCTTATGCTTTGCTTATAAATAGGAATTAGTGAATTATACGCTTTCATAAAGTTTTCAGTAAATTTGCAGAATAATGCATGCTTGTTAGATGGCAGCAATAAGTTTAATACGTTATATATTTTATGAGTTGTTTTGGGATGCAAAGTGTTAAAAAAATACAGAGCATCAGGATTTGCTGTGATAAGCATACAGATTAGCTGTCCACAGCTGTGATTCATTACTTTCACCGTACAAATTAAAAGTGGCTGAGGGGAGGGTACTGCAAATGCAAACCACGCTTCTGTGCTGTAAAACTGAAAGGAATGAAAGAAGTGAACATAATCCATGGCCTGGTACAGCCTCAGAAATGTGTAAGGACAACACCTTACATGCTACAGTTCAGCAATCTTAAACTAGTTACTTATTCACTCTTCAGCAGTAACTACAGATAGAAGTTGAGATTGAAGGTATTTTAAAAATATCTATATCAGATATTAAAACTCTTATCTAAGAAAAGGCGATTTATCAGCTGTGAAATATTTACACTGCAGATCAAGATCTCGGAGATAACAGCCGAAGCCTTGTTGGCAGAGGAGGATCACCCAGAGGAAGTCTCTCACCACGGTAAGTGTTATTTACATTGGAGAGTGCAGGCAGAGGAAATGTTTTAAGATTTGCAAACTTCACTGTCTTTTTTACCAGCAATACTAAAGTGTTTTAAAAGCCCATATATATAAAAACATAAACACACATGTATAAATACATGTATTTTTATATCAATAAGTCTTTCTAAAAAATCCCTAATACATCCAGAGAGCTAAAATTGTGCTGAAATTTGCTTTTGTATCAACTGAAATTAGGTTTACAAATTAAGGTTCGTAGGTAAGTTAGTTTACTTCCTTACTTAAGAAATGGAGTCTGGCTTTAGAGGGATTTATCTATTATTTAATCCATTTGTACTGCTTATTTCCTCAGATTTGTTATCACAATCCTAGTTTAGTAGTATTTGCAAAAATTCCAAAATCCCATATACTTAACAATACTCACAAGAATAAAAACATTAAATATCAGTAAATATTCCAAGTATAAAGGAAGCAAGTATTTTCTTCCTTTTTCCTAACAACTTCAAAATTTGTAGCAATTCTCTGTCGAAAAAAGTATTTTTTTTTTCTCCTGCAATTCACATTTGCTCGAAAACTTTGAGATAAGAATTCTGCTGAAACTGTGTCATGTTATTTTGTTTTAAAATATTTGCTGTTGAAATGTCAATACTGTGTTTTAAATATTTCAGTAATATTTTCTGTGTATTTTAAGCAAATCTTTGTTTCAGAGGGCTTTATTTTCCATACTGGATCCAATATGAGTTAGATTTTATGGTGTTATTACTATGTTTTTTACTTAGGAACTAACCATGAAAATAATTTATCTGAAAAAATTATTTATCCTGAAAAAGATTTTAGGATAGCTAAAAAATGCTAGTTACACAGAAATAGCATGATAATAATGAATTTTATTGCTATAGCATGTGTTTATTATGGTAATTTATAACAAATATCTCCAAATTAGATAATTTAATGTACATGCCTGGTGTTGTTGATCTTGTATTATATTCCTTAATTAATCAAAAGACATCTTGCTGGATGGGATGAGATTATCCATTATAATACTTAGGTGTTATTACCTAGTCATGAACTTGTTTTTAAGTTTTCCAGTGTGTGTTGCTTCTAAAATAATAAATAGAGAATTTACAAATTAGTTTAGATGGTATTCTTAGCATAAATATGTATACTTACATTAGCATATAAATTGATCTATACAGACAAGGAATTTCAGAGAATTTCGCAAAGGGAAATGCTCAAGAACTAGGAAATTCCAGAACTTTTGATTTCATATTAAGTAGTCTTCTTATGCATACATGTTGTGGTAATTAAAAGTTTTAATGTCTTCTTAGTTAATATGCAAAGACCTGGTCTTTGCACGATTTGCAGCGGTCATAGCCGTGTTTGCTTTGTCTTTTGGTCAAATATTTGGGAAGGTAAACTTCTTAAATATGATGCTTCTACAGAGTGTGTATATTCAGGGTATATACAGTCCAGTACTTGCAGCATGGTAAACAACCCACTGGTTTTGATGGGGATGCTGAAGGAGAAGTGGATGATACAAAGGCCACCTTAATCCTCAATTGGAAAGCTTCCTGCACTGCATGGAAGCTGTAGCACTTTGCAAAGAGGAGAGAGATTTTGCTTGGCAGGGTTGTTCAAAAACAAGCCAAAAAGGTGGGGAGGTGGGGGTGGTGTGAGAGAAAGCAAGGGGGAGAAATTGGTGCTGTAGTAACAGAATTGAAAGATGGAAAAATTTAGTCTGAAATACCTAGCATGGAAAAAATTTAGAAAACCTACTCATTCAGTTAAGTTCAGTAGTCAGTGAATTTCACCCCTGGTTTTTGCGACAAAAAAGATTATGCATATGTCAAGGTTTCTAAAATGTGTAGGTAGCTCCCCCCCGCTTCCCCACTTCAGTAAATAAGTAACTTTGGTTACTTAAAATATGGTTTATAGTGAATTAAAAGCTAACTTTAGAAAATCTGCTATCTGGAAACTTTGCAACTCCGAATGTTACCTGCTTTATCTGTTAAAATTATGTAGCTGCAAGTTCTGACTCTGTTCCCTTTGAAGCTTATGAGATACATAAATAACACAGCTCCCCGAAAGAACCATGTGATTTTTCAGCGAGTTGCTTAAAATAAAAACACTTGCAGAACATTTGTTTGCTGTTGATGACGCAGCTGATTGCAGCTCTTCGGAGAAGACATATGTGACTCATGAGCTTGTATGGTCATTTCCAATCCATATTGTTATATCTTTGTACCCCAATATAACCACAGCGTTTGATGTTTAAGCTGTCGTATTTTAACTTTTAATATATATATGAGAAATATAAATATACCTGGTATATGTGAGCTGTTTCCATTTTGCAAAGGAATTGCTGCTTTTCCCAAGGTAGCACTTAAACTTTTTTTTACCCCATACTTAACCTTAGATTTAAAAATGTGTTATGTAATACTTGCAGTGAAATCGGTATGTATGATTATATCTAAATGCAGTATTGCTTCTAATTAATGCTCTATAGTATGGGTAACTCTACCAAACTTAATCAAAAAACAGTTGTGAAAGCAGGCAAGCTGTGAAACAGGGTTCTCATCTCTGTGGCAGGATTGGACCAGTCCAGACAGCACATTTATAATCCTCTTGGAAACTCTGATCAAATACTATTTGGAATAAGGATTCAACCCTAGCGTGGAGGAACCATATCCTGTCTAAAGGATGAGCTAGGGGTTCAGTTGGAAGAGGAGAGATTGAGTAATGTTGCAATACACAGAAATCTAGATTTTATTTTTTTTTATCCTTGTCTGGTACAGGCTTCCCGTGAAGGATTGCAGAGGTTATACCATCATGTACTGCTTTGTTTCTGCCTTTTCAGAGTTGATAGGAAGCAGTCCAAAGCTCAATAAGAATTTTGTTGGTGATTTATAATTCAAAAGGCACAATCTGTTAGGGCAGCATTATGTGCTGCTCAGGTACAGAGCAGAAGAGAGAGAAGTTTCTGGGGGAGTTGTTCAGTGGTTTTATGTATTTGTTTTCTCGTTTTGTTTTGTTTTGTTTTTTTGAAGTGGGTCGTTTGTTTGAAGTGTAAGTGTAGTACCTCTACAGAATGTTTCTGCATAAATGTTTCTGTAGTACCTAGTAGAATGTTTCTGCATAAACTTTCCTTCTTGCCGTTTCAGCACATCGTGTAAACAGTGTGTTTTAAGACTGCTTTTGCTGTCTCTGTGCCTAACTGTTACATGCTGTTGAGTTGTCATCTCTTGTCAAAAAACACTACCTTGGTTACCCATTCATCAGGGCTTTTTGTTTTAACAAGTGCTTTCCTTTCTTCCTGTATGCAAAAGAGGAACTATTTAAAAATACTTAACAGAGCTCTTAAGTCACCTACTTAAAACCTTTTCTCGTAAAAATCGCTTTGCTCTGATGCCTACAGAATGCTCGACAGTCATTAGGCAGCTAATGTGCTGTGACCACTGCTTATTACGGTAATCATAATTAACACACTGATTTCCTGAGCTCTCTGTGTTGTCCTGCACTGAGACTGTGGTGGTCTTGTTGGTGGGTTTGCACTAGGGGTGGAACAGTACGGCTGTGATCCCACGATGGCACCAATTGCTTACAGTAATAACTAGTGTCTGAGAATCTGAGCTTACTGGAGTTGATTAAACTGCCCCAACAACCAACAACAAAACCAAGAACCAGCTTTTAGTGGGCATTGGTGTTGGTCCTGTAGGAGGAATGGGACCTTGCGTGCATGAGAGCAGAAACCTGAGTCAGAAATACACCAAACATTTGCCTTTGCTCACAAGTTAAATTGTGCCCCATCCAACACAGAAGAGGCCTTCTCCTAGGGCCTGAGAGAGGTAGCCAGCTTTTTCAGTGGCTGTGTGCTGAATATTTAATTTTCTCCTGAATGAGAAAAGACATGTGGCAAGGGGATTATTCTTTGAACTGTGTGTGATCTATATTAAGTGTTCACAGTACAGGCAGAGGATAACTTCTAACTTGCATTGCATCCCTTGTGAAATAATATTTTCATGTAGTCCTTCAAAAATCCAGAGTTACATGACTGTTTTTAGAACAAGTTAGTGGAATTTTATATGGCCTTTCTATGTGATGATTTAAATAAATTGGTCTTATTTTTCCCAGTTTTCTCAGGGAAAGGTTTGAAGTTTGGTGTGTGTTGTTTTTTTTGCCCCCGAAGTTGGTGCCCAGTGTATCCATATTACAATGGTTTCCTGACGTAGAAGTGTGTTGTATAGTGCTGTTTGTCAGTTACTGTCTTGTTAGTCTGTATGCAAGAAGAGCTTATGTGCTTTCTCAGTATAAATTCTCACACTGTAATAATATATCTTTCTTTTATTAAAGCCCTGGCAGTAAGAACCAGTTCTTCTTAGTGATTTTGATGAATTAACTTAGTCTTCGAAGCATAAGGATATGTAGGTGCTAAGAGCTGATATATTTCAGTAGCCTCTTTCTAATACATTTATTTTCATCCTTTAAACAATAAATTGCAATATTTTCAACAGATCCCCTGCGAGCAGCTTGCAGATTCGCTATGATCAATCAGGGAACGGTTGCGGGGAAAATTTGCCCCCAGTAGCAGCCAGCATAGAACAGCTTCTCGAGAGGCAGTGGAGTGAAGGACAACAGTTTTTATTAGAGCAAGGCACCCCCAGTGACAGTAAGTACTCACAATCTGTTTATTATGACTTTTGCCAGCTGTTACTCAGAACTGCTATTCTGTGCTTGTCCAAGAATTTTAATAAAATTTATTTTCTGCTGTGAATTGAAATATAACTGTGATGTGTACAGTTCTAGCATAGTTCTTAGTGCAGCACATGGCATCAGTAGATTACAAAAGACTTCTCTATAATTATCTGCATTTTTATAGATGGGGAAGTTGTATCATGCAAGAGGAAGTAACTTGCAGGTCCAGTTGCAGAGTTTGGAAAAGAATTCTGAATTCTTAGATTCACTACTGTTAATATTGTAGTACAGTTCCCCTGTTTCTTTATATTGTGTGATATAAATTGGCATAATTATTTTTTTATTGTTCTATTTTTTATTTTTAAATCTGACTTTTCTACTTCTGTTTCTGTTTGAAAAGAAAATATTTACATATGTTAGGCAGGTGTCCAACTGGGCTTTCATGTCTTTATTATGTTCTGCCTTTCTTTGAGTTCGTAAAGCAAGCAAATTATTATTTTCTCAAGTTATGTTTCATAGAGTGGTATAGTCCAAGAATGATTATGTTAAAAGCATAAGTGATCAGAGCTCCGTATTCAGCAATGTATCAGTATCAAAGACAATCACTGAATATGTTAAAAAATTTATTTTATTCCAGGTTATGGTTTGTGTTATATTTTATTGAAAGCATTATTCTTCTCATTGGTAGTGTAAAGAGGTATCTAGTTAGTATTTTTATGAATGGTGTCCTGACAAAAATGCTAATTGTGAGGAAATTCATGCAGGGATAATCCTTTAAACATGATAGCTGGAGGACAGGTTTAGCTAAGTCTTATTGCATCTCATTTGAGCTCACTGAAGGTTCCTTTGTATGTTCTTGAAGAGGAGGGATAAAAGCTAAATCCTTGGGAAATGACCAGATGTGCCTATACCAGTAGACTTATGTCTGTAGTAGCTCCAGAGGTCATGTTAAACAAATACAATTTAGAATTTAAAAAAAAAAAAAAAAAAAAAAAAAAAAAAAAAAAAAAAAAAAAANAAAAAGGAGGCTATCCCTGTGGCTTTACAGTCACACTCTGGTACTGGTTGGGAAATCCAAGTTCTGAAACCAAATGGGAGTTTGAGAAAACTGTGCTTGGTAAAAATCAGGTCAGTCGAGAAGGGGATGCCCTCGTTACGGAAACGCGGGGGGTAAGTGCGGTGCTCACAGAGTGCTCCCTGCTGGGGGATTCCGAGATCGCCGCTCGCAGCTCCCGCCAAGGTGCGCTGGGACAACTTCACGTTGGAGGACTTCTGGTTTTTTCATTGTTTCTATACATTTACGATTCATTGGACAAGTCATTAAACCAGAAAAACTCCCTTTTTGTAAACTTGGTTGTTCTTATATAAACGTTGTTGGTTGCCTGTCCTGTTAGTTGAGCGTATTCTTGTCAAACTTCCCTGTTTTATAAAGTTTGCAGTTCCTAATACTGCAGCTGAACTGGATTTTTCCCAAACCATGCAGTTAACCTGTGCTACTAAAATACTACTACTTTTATATTCTGATTTGGGGCTAAGTTTTCACATACTGCTGTTTGCTTAAAATGTATGCTGGCCCTAATTATGCTACTCTATCAGTAGTAGGGTGTAGAGGTATTCCAAAATTACTATCACAACACACTGTGAACTTTTTTCTGCAATTTAAATTACTCAAAATTAATCTTAAATCTTTCCACTTAAATTCAGACATCTGTAATAATTTTATATTTTCACGTATATGCTAGTCTCAGTGTGATGCAGAATTTAAAACTGAATGAAGGTGTTATTTGTTCATTGAATGTGGCTGTGGAATATAATGTGTGCATTTTTGTGTTAGTTTTAGGAATGCTTAAATCATTACACCAACTTCAAGTTGAAAATAGGCGGTTGGAAGAACAGATAAAGAATCTGACCGCAAAGAAGGAGCGACTGCAGCTTCTCAATGCACAGCTTTCGGTGCCCTTTCCAACAATAACTTCAAATCCTAGCCCTTCTCATCAAGTACATGCCTTTCCAGTACAAGCACGTAAGTAGAGGGGATTATTAAAGTGTCAAAGTAATTTGAACATGTATTTATATGAAATATCTATTTCATCCACACATGCCATTGATGGGAGATGAATATAGACCAAGTATTTGCTGATGTGTTAAATGTTTAAACATTAATTGGTTTATTTTTCTGAACCATTACTACTTGTTTCAGTGCAGTTTCTCTTTTAGTTCAGTTTGGAGCACCTCTGTTTGAACCTATTGATTCACCGATTACTTAGTTAATATTTTACTCTTCAGCAATGATTTTAAAGTTGACTTTACATTTTCTGTGTTTAGCTTTGTCATAATTTTGAAATCAGAAATTTAACCATGTGTTTTTTAAAATAATTACTTTAGCACCTAGCACTGATTCCTTGAACAGCAGTAAAAGTCCTCATCTGGGAAACAGTTTTTTACCGGACAATTCTCTTCCTGTATTAAATCAGGTAATTTTTATTTCTTTCTTCTAAACCTAATAGTCAAGTTAAACCTAAACTTGTTACAAGTTAACTCATCCCAGTCCTTGCATTGTGGTGTTAGGTGAAATTTTATGCAGCTGAGGGGGCTTTGTTGTTTGTTTTGACACCAGGAGATAACCTCCAGCGGACAAAGCACCAGCAGTTCATCAGCGCTTTCCACTCCACCACCTGCTGGGCAGAGTCCGGCCCAGCAAGGCTCGGGAGTCCCCGGAGTTCAGCAGGTCAATGGTGTGACAGTGGGGGCACTGGCTAGTGGTATGCAGACTGTAACCTCCACCATTCCTGCAGTGCCGGCTGTGGGTGGAATAATTGGAGCACTGCCAGCCAGCCAGCTGGCAATCAATGGAATTGTAGGGGCTTTAAATGGGGTAATTCAGACCCCAGCAACAATATCACAGAACCCTTCCCTCACTCATGCAACCGTGCCACCCAATGCAACACATCCTTTGCCAACCACGCTAAATAACAGGTAAGAATTCGCCGATTTTATGTTTTTCCTCATAGTGCCTGTTGTTCTTCAGGTTAGCTGGGTTTTTTTGTCTTGCTCCAAATACATGGTTTATTCCTTCGCCTCTAATTGTCAAAGTAACTTCTGCTCCTGGCTTGTGAATGAAAGTGAGGAGGCATTTAACTGAAGCACAAATAGTCAAGTTAAAGAAAAGATGTTTTCTCTAGAGCTTTTGGGAATCCTAGTGAATTCCCGTTTTTTAATCAAGTCACATTCCCAAACAAATGTAATTATGTAAATGTGCTTCAGCTCCTTTTTTTAGTTCAGAAAACAATATTCTTTGTCCTGCCAATTTTTCTTCTAGGATTAAAGGAGCACTGGAAAAGCTACCATTTGTTGCAGTAAGAGCAGGGGGGAGGGGAAGAAGGAGAAGGGTATATGGTCATGTAATTCAAGATACAATAGGCATAACTAACCAGAGTTGTAATACAGCTGTATGGTTTTCAGTTGCCTGCACTGACTCCAAACCCAACAAAATTAGTTTTTCAAGCAGTGTTCTGATGGATTTATAAATGCATAAAAAGATTAATTTGTGAGTACTCCTAACAGCCCTTCACCAAAGCCAGGTACTCTCAGTAGCATAAACTGCTGCTACTTGAGCTGCAAGGCAAATGGGTAACAAAAGGAGACAGCTGCTTTCCAGGAGGAGGAATGGACTTCTTGGTCTGGAAGTATTTTGGGATAGAGCAGAGCCTGGGCCAACTCTTTCTCACTGCTCCCCTTCCCAACACCCCTTGTCCTGTCTTTCACTTAGGAAGCAGAACTACAGTTCTATGTAGAAAGAAGTGCCTGTCAATAGGGAGCAGATTACTTGTCTTTAAGTAGAGTTTATTTTTGGAGATTATGGTGGATTATCCATCAAAAAAAGACATATGTGATTGTAATGATGCAAGGGATCCCTAATTTCCTAGCTTCCTTTTCCAGTGTCTTTGCTTCCTGTTGGTTTGGCAGCTCCTGAATATTTGTGTACTGTATCATTGTGTGGTATTGCTTCAGTAGGCTCATAAAACCTGATACTTTCAAGTGTATCCTGTTGTTTGAACGTGTCATTATGTTTTTCCTGAGGAGCCTGTATTTTTCATAGTTCATATCCTTTGTGAACATGAGGTTTCATAGGATAAACAAAAGACATTCTGTTCATGCTTTTGTCTTTCTTGAGCATCAGAGGTTTGCAAAAAACACAGAAATTTTGCATTTTCTCCCCAAAAGTGTGAGCGAGAGAGTGAGAAATAGTGGACAAGATCAATCATATTAACCAATTGCATGCTGCTTTCCACTTTCAGGTACTGCCAGAATATATCAGTTGTGCTAAATACCAGTCATGCCACTGTTTTCTCCAATGATTTTGTTTATACACAGATGATTTGCTTCTCTTTGTATTGCAGAAGTCCTTTTTTTTCTTTTTTTATTATCCATTTTAAGTGCTGAAACTCTTCATTGTGTAGCCTAGTAGTAGCATGTTCCAATTCATGCAAAATGCTGCAGCCAGTATCCTGTTCGTAAGTTCTCATTCTAACCTTTAGTGGAGTCTGGAATACTCCCAATGACTCCCTGTTTTCTGCTACAACAAGCTTATGCTGTACAAGTCTGTCAGCACTTGCACTTCTCTGTTTCTATTATGGCATGAACTCTTTCTGCACTGGTCCCTCAATAATACTAATTTTAAATTAATGTTTATATTAAATGTAAAAGTGCACTTTTCACACAATTCTCTGCTTTATTTGAGCTCATCCACATTATTTCCCAGGCCCTCTTTCTTTGGAAATGTTTCACAATTAACCTCATTTTCTGTGACTTTTCAGTATTTCTGGTTGTATGTTTAGAAGGGAAGAGTTCGGTAATGTTAGTGCTAATATGATTCTGGTAATGACATGCATTCCTCATTCCTGTTTGTCCCATTACAAATGGTTTAGTGAAATAGATGAAAAAATGTTTTGTTATGGGAACTAAGTTGCAAAGAGGCTCTGGGATGATTTTGAAGGGAAGGAAAAAAAATAGAAAAGTACTTTCCTGTGGTAGAAATTATTGGTTCTGGAACTCTATGGGACACCTGCCAGGCTTGAGTTCGGTGCTGTTTAAGTGGCAACTGGTTGACTTTTTCTTTAATGTTAAATTTCCCAGGGTACCCTTGCTCTTTGAACTGCCCTGGTGGGAAGGTTGAATGGTACCAAGCACAGGCAGGCTCAAAGGTTTGGTGCTGTGGTGATATGAGCTCTCTGACCCTGGTTAGATTGTGTGCTGGGGTCAAGGTTGGAGGTGGTTTAAATCAGCATTGGCAACATGTTGGAAAGCTACATGAGAATTCAGCCCTGCTTTCTAACTTCAGGGTATTGTTCTGTAATTTTAAAAGACTTGCCAGATGTTCCTGGAAGTTGTGTGTTATAGTAACTTCCCAAGCTTCAGAATCTGTTCCAACAGTTTAATGTGAAAAATAGGCAGAGTGTTCACCAATACATGAAGACTTCTTTATGCATATTGTCCTTATATGAACTTTCTAACTGTGGCACACAAGGAGGTGAGAAAACACTCATTTGCACACTGCTGTTGGAGAGAGTTTCAAGTTGTAGGTAAAAGAACCCGCATTCATTCGGCAGAGAAAAATACTTGATCCTTTTCTGAGAAAAAAGATGGCTTAGTACAGATTGCCAGCAAGTGGGAGATTAAGTGATTTGAGGAAAGAGATAGGATTGTTTATTTACATTCTCACAACCAGAGAAGAGTGTAGGATGGAGAGTTTCAGACTGATCATGTACCTTTTAATGAGAAGCTAAAAAGGATTAAATTTACATGCCAAGCTGATCTGGTTTAGAGAAAGCTCTGTGGTGAAATCCAGTGAACTGTCTCTTCTGGGAAGCTTGGGAGCTGCAGCATTTTGTCCTTTGCAGTTCAGTTTTGTTTCTAGACACTGAGATCTCAGCTGCTGACTGAGGGTATTTCCTTTCAAGTGCCAATGCAGAGCAAGAGAGGCAGGCAGAGTGATTAAAGAGAAGGGAGAACAACAGCAGAAAAAAGAAGTGCGGAGGTAAAACATGATCTGGGAAAAAGAAAGAATGGGATAAAAGAATGAACAAAAACAGCGGAGAAGATTCATTCCAGTATAGAAGAATACAGAAAAAGTGAGGTAAAAAGAGAAGAAGGAAACAATGGTAATATTAGTCAGAATACTGTGGGAAATAGTGTGAAAGGCATTACCTAAGTCCAGGTAGATGCAGGACCTGCCTTTCACAAACCTGTGCTGGCTGGGCCAGATGCCCTGATTGTCCTGCACATGCCATGTGATGGCACTCAAGAGGATCTGCTCCATGACCTTCCCTTGCACAGAGGTCAGACTGACAAGGCCTGATGCTGAGATCCTCCTTCCAGCCTTTCTTCTAGACAGGCATTGTATTTGCTGTCTTGTAGTCAGCTGAGATCTCAAGATCCCAGTCAGCCAGGGTTGCTGGAAAATGGTTGAAAGTGTCTCCACGTGCACTTCCATCAGCTCCCTCAGTAGCCTTGGGTGGATTCCATCCAGCCCCATAAACTTCCCATTGCCACAGGCTTCCCTTTCCCCATAGGAAATCATAAGTGCAGCCCACCAGGTGTGTCCCGTAGTGCTGAGACCATGCAACAAAGCATGAGACAAAGTTTATACTTTGGCTTGCCCTGTCCCAGTAGGAGAGAATGGTGGTGCTTTGGGTATTTTCATATGGGCTGGTTAATACAAAATCAAATTACAGCAGAGTTGGGCTGCAGTTTGCTGGCTGCTGTAAAACTGCAAGATAAATATTATGCCCTGAGGAGCTACATGATTGTAGCGTAATGGTGTGGATTTGTGACTGATTTAAGTGAATAATTCCTTACTACCAATCCCAACAAGCAATCCTGTCATCCTATGCACACCTTCTTACTAGAACTTCTGCATCACACAGTGACCTCATCTACATTAATAGACAGTCTGTCAGTATGCTTTGTATTGGTTAAAGTTTCAGCTCAGTTCCCACAGGTTGTAGCCCACTGTGCAAGACCCAGTATGAGGGGAGAGGACAGAAGTGTACAGCTGAAAGGGAAATACTTAATTTTTCAACAGCAGGATAAACCTATCATGAAACAATACCTTAATATTTTAATGGATGTTTAAAACTAGTAAAAGCTAACACTACTGAAAGAGTAAATCCAGCTGTCTTCCTGGTCTTCTGTTCCCAACACACCCTTGTTCATGCTGCTGGTCTTGCAGTAAACTGGTATAGCTGAAGAAACCCTTTATTTACAGCCTATTTGTCAGCTGGATCTATTCCCTGCCCAGTTTCCTAAATATTTGCAGACAATTTTATGTAGGCATGAAAATAGAAACTGGGAGTGAAGTAGTTGGCAAAAGCAGAGGCAGCTTCATTCCATGGCAGCATCCCTTGTCCCCTTGAAAGGCTGAAGGTGTTTGCTGAATTACAGACAAGGTATGGGCAGTATGAGTGGTTTGAATGACACAAAAGAAGGGAATTAACGGAAACCAAGGTGAAGTAAATGCTTGGTAACTAGGTGTTGAAATTTGGCAAGAACAGTCTTGTAGTATGAAATCTGGCCTTTCTGTATGAAGTATTTGAAAAGTACTTTATAATTGGTAATTATTATCTGAGGTTCAAATAACATGCATGGAGTAGACATATTACAGGCAAGATGTTGCTGTTCATCAGCATAAATGAGACTTGGGAGTGGTGTCAGAAATGGCAACTGGACAGTCAGACAATATTTGCAGTACAAAATCAAATGCTAAATAGGGTCTGCCTGTTTGTGTACATCTTTTCTTTAATGGAAAGCTGAAGTAAAATGTTCCCATACTTCCATATAAACCACAGTATTACCCTGTCAAACCCTACAGTGCCTCGGGACTAGGATTGCTTTCTGACCAACAGAGACAACTATTACTCCATCAACAGCACCAGCAATTTCAGCAATTACTAAGTACCCAGCAACTCACATCAGTAAGTTTTTCAGTTAATTATGATTTATTCCTCTATTGTATTCTAAGGCATGGATGAACTCCTCAGCTTAATATAAATAGTAGTAATGTATTTAACTTGATATTAACGGCTTTGATAATATTTTAGTCTTTCAGTTGCTTCAACCTTTTTGGATGATAGTCATGTAAAATGTTAGGATATTACTGGGCTGTGTGTATGGCTAGAAGAATCATTCCCTAGTGCCTTCAGTTCCATTTTGTCCTGTGTGCACATGGAGGCTTGTCTCTCTCAGCATCAGCTGTGGGCAGCAGAGCTTGGGAGCACATGTGGATTCTAACAGTGACCTGTCTTTGATTCCACTGGAACACTAGCAAAAGACTGAGATATCGTCTTGTGAGGTGTCTTTGCTCTGCTTGCAGTATTCATATGGGCCATTAGGTAGGTAACAAATAGTTAACTATTTGTATTGTTAATTGTGTAGTTTTAGTACACAGTCTTCTAGGTAGGTTTGTTCTGACAGAGGCATGATGAAGCCAGCAGGCTTAGCTGAACTTCTGCCGAGCTACTGATTTCAGGAAGTCTGACAGGAACTTACTTGCCCACAGTCTCATGAACTTCATTAGTGTGACCTAAATTAACTGGGATTAGTTTAACGGTTGCACTGACTGAAGATCTGGATAAGTAGGAATCCAGGGAGGAGCTATTTTTCAGCAACTCATTATTGATCTTTTGTTTTTCTTTCTCCTCCCTCTCCCCATATTACTCAAGGAACAACATCAGGCTCTTTTGTATCAATTAGTGCAGCAACAACATCACCATCACCAACACCATCAGTCTGAAGTACAGCAATTGCAGATTACTGGAGGAGCACAGATACCCATAAACAACTTACTTTCAGGCACACAGGCCTCACCACTTAATGCAGCTGGTACCAACCCATTCCTTACAATTCATGGAGATAACACAGCTCAGAAGGTGACAGTAAGTATACTTCTCACCTCACTTTCCATGCAGTACCTCCAGGAGGTAACTAAAAGATAAGAAGCAGGTTATGTACCTGTATTCACAAATCAAAGATGGTGGATTTTTTGTCTGTCTGTATTTTATTTTTCTTGAGCCTTGGGCTCCACTTAAGTGAGGCTCAGAACTCTGTGAACTTATAGTCACACCAAACATGTCTGCTGCACACTGTTGCTTCCCTGGATCAGGACACCAATCCAGTGGACCTTGCCTTCCTCTTGTAACGACAACTGCAGCCCTAGTCCTCCTCACCCTTCTTCTTCACTTCTTCCCCAGCATTGTGTCCACTGTTTTGTGGATCATTCCTTTTACCACCTTACTGGTGAGTTTGCCTTGGCCAGGCCTCAGGCCCTGTGGAGCTGTGGGGATTAGCTGATGGCTTGAGAGGTGAGGAGCCCATTGCCAGGAAGGTGGAATCTGTGTTAGGACAATGTGCTGTGTGCATCTTGGTGCTGGCCTGGGAAAATGAGGCTGTGCATTGGGAGGCTGAGTAGCTCTTGTGCTTCACAGAGTAATAAAACCTTTCCTTGACAGATAAAGAAACAAGACACATTTTTCTGGCAAAGATGTTCCGTTATATTCAGTATTTGCCCATAATCTCCACCCCCAATACAAGAATACTTTGTTCAAGAAAACAGAGAACAGGCTTCATTCTTTATGGCTCCTACAAATAAGATAAGAGGATAAAGGAAGGAGCATATGAAACTTGGAAAAACAAAGGATGAATAGAGCAGGAAGACAAAGTTTCAGTATTCCTTGGAGAAGACAGTAAGTGGTGGTAGTAGAGAAGAAAGAGCAGCTTGTCTGCAAGAGCAGGTGGGGAGAGTTTGGGCTAAATACAAGTCCCCTCTCTGCTCCCCACTCCCAAATCCTCCAGCTACTTCACGAGCCCTGTGGTGGAGGACTCGGGCTGGGCTTCTGTTGTACTTCCAGGCAGTACACACTTCCAGACACAAGCCACATATATGATGAATTTTCAAGATGATTTTTCCTGAAAACAGCTCCTTTCCATTCAAAATTGTGAGCACTTACTTTTGTTCAGCTTTGTGCTTTGGGGTTTGTGCAGTTGTGACGTTGCTGCTGTGAAGGGTCACTGTGGTCGGGCCCCACTGACTATCACAGCAAACAGGGCTTGCCTCCAGGCCTTGCCTTCATTCAGAAATGTTCAGTTTGTTCTCATACGTTTAAAACCGATCTCCCTTAATTTTCCAAAAATTAATAGTGAATAGAATTGAGACCCTATATTTGATGTACATCCAAGCACAGTGTTCTATGTGATCTTATTTTGATTTTTTTTTAAATGGCCTTTACTAGGTCTGTACAGTGCAGTGTATTTTTACAAATATGCCATTACAGTTTTTGTGTTAACAGCTGTAAATAATTCCAAGAAATCTCAGAACATCTTTCAAACAAAACCCTTACCGAAAAATTCTTTTGAAATTTTTATCCTTTTTAAGGCTAGAATTGAGATGAGTTGCATAGATTGTTGAACTGTTTTTGACAAATTCTCTTTTTGCCGGAGTTCGACTTTTTAAATCTCAATTGCAATTGAAGCAGGTTTTCAGGCATTTCTGAATACTCAGTGAATGAGATGAGATTTTTGCTCAGCCCTGTACAATATAGCAGGAAATGTCTTTGTAGCAGTATATGAAAGAAAGAATTGTGATGGGGCAAATTGGAAATTGTATTTGTTCTGATGGAGAATTGTAGATTTCAGTCCTCTCCAGTGGGCAGATGCAGCAGAGATCACCTGGTCTTTCTCTTGACCATCTTTCAGTTTTAGAGAGACCCATGGCCAGGAACAGCCACTCTTGTTGGAACGAAAAGTAGAAGGAGAGTTGGTGTTTTCTAATGCTGCCTGTCATGACTTTAGCATTAGTTGCTTTTCAATACAGGACTGCTCCTTTAATTATTCTTTCCCACTTTTTATTCTACAGTACATGGTTATTTTTTACAATGCAGAAGTTACTATTTAGATGGCTCTAGTGAATGTACCTCAACTGCTTTGTCATCTTTGTGAATTGAATTTTACTTAGCTCTGTATGTTATAATCTGATTTTTAGAAGTATTTTCTCTTACACAGAGGCTCAATGATAAAACTGGACCAGTTGCGTCAGAGAAGAGTTGACATTTGAATGACACTTGAGCCCTGCACGTCCTGCTGTTATAGCACTTCATGTGGCTGCAAACCCTGGGTTCCCTTTCTGCAGATAGAAAAAGAGCAACAAGGAACTCTTACTGCACAGCAAGAGGTTAATACTTTTCCTAAGGATATTTTTGGTAGGCTTTCATTTGCTTTCTTGTTGCACTAAAATGGATGTACTTTTTAATGTCTCAGACTGTGAAGTAGATAAAACTCTGCAAATCGTAATTGTCAATATGATGGTACCAAGTACAAATTCAACCACAGAAGAACATACACTTGACTCTTCAGTCCTAATCTCACAGATTTAAAGGCTATAAACTGTCTGCAGTGATGCATTGCTTTGGTTTCAGAGCAGTAGTTCTAACAGCCCAACCCCAGCCCATCTGATCTGCTGCTGCAGTTGTAATAGATCCTTTTAGACTGAGCTTGTAATGGCAGCTGGAACTTGCTGTTCATAATTTCTTTTTTTACACACCTGTTTTGGAACCTGACTCATAAGGGAATTGACTTCTGAACTTTTTATTCCTTTAAATTCCTATTGTTGTATAGTTGGAGTTTTTCTTGAATAAGAATTATGGTATGGAATCCAAAGTTTATTAATTTTGGTGTAGATTTTAGTGTTCTGAGGTTTTTAAAGGAACCAGTTTGGTTCCAATGACAGAGTTTTCTTACCAGATGAGAAGGCCACACTGGAAGAAGTTTGTATAGTGTTTGGCCTAAACCAAGTGCCTGTTGCTACCTCCATTTTGTTGAAATGGCTGCGAACAGCTGATCATGCACTAGACATGCCCTTGTTAGCAGCAGGAATATTCTGTCTTGCACCAGCAGCCTTGTTCTGCCTTTCCTAGAGGTGTTTATACCACTGTAGAGAGCTCAGGCAGATTGTTACCTGGGTCACTTTTCACTAATAAATTACCAAAAAAGTGAGTTACCATTTCCCACTAAAATTTCCCAGTGGTTGAAACGGGTGAACTTGTGTTACAACACTTCTGGCAGTTGCTGATCTCGTGGCGAGTCTATGCAGGGTGGGGAAGGACAGTTTAAATGGGGGTAATGACCACTAATCAAGAGTGAGGTGGGAATTATTAGCGGAAAAGACCCAGCTGTAATTAGACCTCCACTGTGTACTTATTTGGAAGAACATGTTAATTCTGCAATACGTTTCTTAGTTAAACATTGCACAGTTCTTACCTCATTTCTGTAAATAAAGTTTTGTGAATCTGTTTTGTATTGTGAAGAATTCATAAGAAAACATTGATATTTTGATTTGTAATATTTCTAATTAGTAGATTTAATTGAAAAAGTAAAAAATAATTTATTTTTATATGTTCTGGGGAATTTTTTAAAAATGTCACAAATCACTTTTGTAGATACTTTACAAAAGTAAACCAGTGGTTTATTTTACTTACTCGCCCCACTGGTGGATATTCTGTAACAATTTGTACAAAAGGTAAGATGGAAATGTGCTGTTATTTTGACTAGATGTAAAATTCCAAGTGTATGAAAAGATATGTACAAAGCTTTTGTTAATAAACTCTAATAATGTTTATCATTGTATATGACTTGTGTGAATGTGAGTCTTGTGGAAGAAAGGAATATTTCTATTTACATCACATGAGAGGAAGGGTTTGATTTGCACATGGCTACTAAATTTTATTACAAGAAGTTTCAAAAACTATTTTTCATGTAAATTTTTGCCTTCAAGAGACACTGGTGTAGCTGAAAAACTGTCCAGGAGCATTTCTGCTTCCTGGACAGAAATGCCCATTGCAACCCTGGGTCTGATGTCAGATTTTGCTTTCACCCTTCAAAGAGGAATAGCTGGGATCCCAGGAGCAGTGGCTGCTGTCCCGGGGCTCCAGTTTGTTGTGGTGTAACTTGGCAAGAGCTCAGTGGGGAGGGGACGGTTCCTTGTCTGCGCTGTGCCTGCGCGAGGGGAGCGAGGCCGAGGTTGTTGCTGTAACCTTTGAACTGTACTTTCTGTAAAACCAGCACAGTGCTTTTTTCCATGAATTTTGTTTACTATCCATGGGAAGGTTGGTAAATAGCTAAACTCCTGGTTTTTTATTTCCCAGGAAGCAAAGAGGACTCGACCTGTCCTGTAGGGTTACTTGAAGATAAAATGTGAGGGGTTGTGCTTGTCAGGGGGTGACAGACAAGAGATGCATTATGGCTTCCTCACAATTTTTAGCCCCTCTCTAGTCAGGGGCAGCCTGAGGCTCAGAGCAGCTTCTGGGACAAGCAACAGGACGATGGTGTTGCTGTGAGCCTGTGCCATTTTAATGTTGTTCCATCTGCTCAAAGCCCAAGTATTGAACAGTTTTGTTTATTTTCCAATGGGGACAAGGAGAGTCCTGAAAGAAGACTGGTAAATGAACAAGCTCAGAACTAACAGTATGGAAACATGAAACATCACCTGCCACAGCAAAGGGGCATCACTTGCTCCCACCCTCCCCAGGACTAGAAAAACCTCCTGACATTTTGGGGGTAGTTGATGAATGTTTTATGCTTTGAGGTGAAGAGGTTGAGGAAACTTCAGCATTTCTACTGATTAAACCTGTACACGGGCCAGAGCTCAGGAGCTGTCAGTGTTTTGGTCTGGTTGAGCACTGGCTGTTGGTCAGTGCTGAGAAGGGAGACTACAGAGCACAGAAGGCCGGGCCCCAAAATTGCACTCAGTACTGGCAGACCTGGAGAGGAAAGAAAAGCCCAGTCAGCCCTTGCTCCCAGCACAAGGCCTCCAGGCACTCCTGAGTGCCACTTCTCCTGGAGCCATGGACTGCTGCTTTATTCATGGACCTAAACCAAAGCCAAAACCACTCAGGCAATATGTGTCACCTTGCTCCAATTGGAACATACCATTGGAATCAGTAAAAGTGCTAAGTGCTGCCTTTCCTTGTGTTTTTCTTCTATTGGAGGGACTGCCTAAACTCTGGTACCTGTCTCCTGCTCAGAGAAGCGTGAAAGGGGCAAAGTTAGAAATACTTGTGCAATTGTCAAAAGAGACTGGTGCCAGAAGCCCAGGATAGCATTGGTGGTTTACAGTACCACAGTCCTGGTGTGCCAACAGCAACAGCAAGGAAATAATGAAAAGGACAGTTCTGACATCCTAACAAAAATTTATTCACCAGCCCTTTAAAAAAGAGACCACATCAAAGCCAAGTTTACGTGAGGGCCAGATGCAGTCAAAACCAACCTTGTTTCAATGATTTTTCAGGTCCTGACATGAAAGATGATGGTCTGTGGCTGATTTGGCACCAGTTCAGTAAAGCCCACAGTGCTGTCCCTGGGGAATGCCCTGGATGCCAAATCAGCCCAGGCCCCTCAGCAGGTCCCTGGCAGCCAAGCTGCTGAGCTCTCCAAGTGTCTTGGGAACTCCTGTGGGCTCAGTGTCACGAAAGCAAGCACAGACTAAAGGTGCTGCATTCAGAAGATTTTTCACCAAAACCCCACTTCACTCACAACAATGACAACAAACCTTATGGCATACAGACGCCAACTAATTCTGGACAGCCTACAACATCTGAAATCCTGCTTTTTTTGACTTTATCCATTCAAGCTGTGTTAGCAGGAGCAACTCATTCAGCAGTAGCACTGTGTGACATTTAAACCGACCAGTTTTCTGATGTTTGTTTTTCATAAGCTGTACTAAAATCTTACTGTTGGGTCTGCCTAAAGGAGAACTCTTCCTGTTGTTTTCGGGCCCCATCATCTCACAAAGAGGTCACATTGCAAAATCTTTCCTGAAACATCTTCCATATTTTTCTTTTTTTTAATTAGTTCAAACACTGAGAACTGTAAAGTTGAGAGTAATACAGTTCAAACATCTACATTTACAAAAGGACACTGCAGAACAGCATCTGCTGGTCTTTCCTCTAGAACTGAACAGCCTAAATGAGAGCACTTCACAGCATCTCAGTCATATTCTACTTACTCGTTTGTGTATAGTTGACAGGATCCTCTAGCTTGGCATTGGACTTTATCCTCAGCATGGTAAGGGAATATTGCCCTCCCTGTCTCATCTGCTCCAAACAACTCCTTTCTATAATGTTTCTATAGTGTTCTGCCCGTGCCATCAGCAGGGACGAGCAAAGACACTCAAAGCAGGCTCAGATCGGACACATTTAGGTGCAAGTCAGAGTGTAGATGCTACAGCACAGACTGTCTCTAGGACTGAACACAAAGTTACAGTGCAGAAGCACTGCTGAGCTACAGCTCAAAACTGCCCAGGAAAGAAAATGTATTTTGCTAGCAGGCAAATATTAACATTACTTAAAGGAAATTGCTAGATTCTGTGCTAGAACAGAAGTTGGAAGAAGTTGCTTAAATCCCAAGTCTTGAGTGACCTTGGTTTTCATGGACAGAAAGTTTAGAAAAACAAGCTCTGGTGGTGGGTAACAGACCTATGAGAAAACAAAGCCTGGCTACAGTCTTCCACTTCTTTGGTGAGCATCATGTCTGACCTCAGTCACCACAGACTAAAGGCACTGCTAAATGGGCTGTGTCATCATCCACAAAACACCTGGCAACCCAGAGAGGACCCTGAGAGGCTCTGAAGGTCTTGGACTCTTACCCAGGCCTCCTTCCTCCCCACTGCCAAACACTAAAGCTAAAGCTAAGGGTGGGCCAATTCCTTTGGCCCTTGATGAACTGAACATGAAGTAGGACAGGATGCACCCTGGACAAAGCCTTCACTACCCCACTCTGTGAGGGATGGCTCCCAGATGGGGATCTGAGCATCTGGCTGCAGAGCTCAGATCCTCTGGTGCAGGGCACTGATGCACATTCCCCATCCCAGAACTTCAGTTCCCAAGGACCCACCAGTGCTACGCAAAACCTTCCCAGTTCTTGATGCTGAGACAGCTGGGCCTGTCACCAATTCCCAGTGCAGTTCCACTGTGCAAGAGGCCAGTGCATTTGTCTTACACAGCCAGCTTGCCTCTGCTTTCAGGAAGGTTCAGTCTTCAAGCAGCAAGGATGCAATCCATCAATTCCCTTCCAGGCAAGCAGAAGCAGCACCTGTGATTAGACATCCAGCACTTCAGGTATTCAACCCGACAAGTGTGACAGCGGGGCATGTTCAACCTTTGCTCATCCTTAAACATCTTCCTTCAGGTAAACTGGATTTGTCAGGAGCACTGTTTTAAGTTTCTCAGTGTGAATGGTCTTACAAACAAACAAACAAACAAAAATTCTTCCCAGTCAGTGGTGCTTGTCCTTCTTCCTTTGACCCCTGTGCAGAAGGGCTGTGGTGGAGGGAAGCGGAAGGTGTTGGGAGGCAGCGTGTGACTGTTGCCACACACCCGCTGGGGATGTGGGCAGTCTTGAGCAGGTGCCCCCGTTAAGTTTACATCTCCAGCAATAAAGGTATCGACAGTCCTCCCAAGTCCTTGTTACATTTGCCACTGGATTTTTTTGCCTTGACACTTAACTAAGCTATTTCTCACTCCAAACTGAGCCCATTGTTATTCTTCACAGCCACAGCAGATTTGTAACAGTTCCATATGGATCACATCAGGGAAGCAGAGATCACGCAACTGCAAAGCTCTCTTTTACACACCTGGAAGATTTTTCTCTCCCTCTAGTCTAGAGCAAATACCAACAATACCTTCCTAGCAATTCAGGCAATGCAAACACTGGATCATTCTCTCTGCTCTCTTCTGGATGCTCTACATCTCAAAGTGTGATACCAGGCACACCATCCCAGGTGAAGTCTTGTAAATCCAGAGTGGAAAAGAAAGATGACTCTCTTCTCTTCACAAGCTAAACTCTTGTATTACTTGCTTTTTCTTTTAGAAATTGCAGAAATATTCCCATTACTGTTTTCATGAACAGTACATCTCCATTTGCTCATGTTCTACCCCAGCTCCACCCATTAATTTTCACCCATTTGCTTCACCATTTTAGCAGCTTTTCTTTGCAGCCATCTCAACTACCTTGCTTTACATCTAGTCCTGTGTCATTGAGTGTTCTGGATGACTACAAGCTTTTGAAAGGTAAGTTTTCCTGATACTTCTTGAAAATACCTCACTTGATCTCACTAGTCCTTCAAAGTAGCACAGAATTCCTGTTCCATTGATTAGCACCCAGATCACAGCTTCTAAATATGTTTAACTTCCAGTGCAGTTAAGTTGCGAAGCTGTCTGTGAAAAAAAATATGCAATGCATTATTTTGTATCTGGCTATACTTCCATAATATCATTATTTCTACCAACTAATATTTTTTTTTTTTATATATGAGACAGAAAAAAAACAACTCCAGTTGGAAGAGGAACACATATGGAACACTGTTATATTTCCCTAAACACTTAGCCCTTAAAGTTTTATGGGAATGGGATGAAATGTTGTGAAGTGCTGATCTGACACAAGGAGCACAATTGGCAGTTCCTGAGGAAATCAGCAGTGGAAATGGCAGGAAAGTTAGCAGAGACTTTCAGCCACCAAGTTTTGATTTCGAGTTCAGATACATGATTTGCTCAGTTTTCATTCTGATTTTGAATTAAAGCTCAAAAAATTTTTAGAATCCTGGTATTAAATCACAAATTGAATGCTAAATAATGTTTTTAAAAATGCAAGTCCTTAATGTTTCTTTTAATAGACTGTGATCATTGTTCTGATTTATTGCTGTCATTTACAGCCCATTAAGTACCCTTTGTTCCAGCATTTTAAGCTTTTCACAATTTTGGAAAAGTTATACAAAACAAAATTACAAGTATGGAAGAATACAACCCTCATTACCTATTCTTCAAATTGAATCCAGGGTATACAACCATCCCCAAAATGGGAACTCTTAGCCCAAGAACGTTAGCCATTCTATACTTAAAAAGTGGTCCTGAAGTACCTTTCCTCTTAATTTCTAATTAAAACATGAAGGCCTTTAGTATTTTTATCCATTTCAGCTTTACTGAATCAACAATGCTATCAAATATCACTACAGGATTGGCAAAATAAGGTATTATATTGCAGGTGCATACAAATATATGAGAAAGTTAATATTAGAAATAATACTTATTTCAAAATATTACTAGATATTTGTAAGGTATTTATAAGCATATGGTCTTGGATTTAGAGATGCAAGAAAGAAAAATATATTTTGAGTGCAGAGTTTCATTACTCTTGTGCTTGCTTAACAGTTTCAGGTCAATTCTATATTTCAAAACAAATATAAGTTATTTGTATATCCATTGGCTGCAAACCTACCAGATTGAGTATGTGATTATCAGAGGGCATTTTCCTGAAGCTCTGCTCACTTTTAGACACTGTTATCACACATCTGCATAAGCAGCTCTTCAATACAAACACACCTTCATTCTTCAACACACAAACCAGGTAAGATGGTGTAAGATTTATTAATATTTTCTTTTACTAAGGCACATGACGTATAGAAATACTGAGGTACAAAAATGCAGTTTCCTGCATATGAGATTTAAAACTCCATTTTGACAAAGATGAGCTACTTCTCTTCTTGCTCACAACATTCAGCTTTTAGCCATTTTTTTCTTTTGTACCAGTTCAACAAGCAACTTGTATCTTGCTATACACTCCTCCTGAAAGGAAACACGAAAGTGTTATTCAAAGGCTGGTATTTTAGTCCTGGTTTAACTCTATATGTGCTACTTTATTCTAGAAGAAGAGCTGTGTTCTGGGGGTTGTGCAGGGTTATTTTGTTTGTGTCTGGTTTTTTTGTTTGTGGGTTTTTTGTTGCGGGGTTTTTGTTGGGTTTTTTCTTGGTTGGTTGGTTGTTTTCTTGTTGTTTTAAAGTTGCACACTGAATTTGAGAAGGGGAATCTACATCTAGTGAAGGGGGGATTAGAAAAATGAACTTGCAATTTACATTTCATAGTGGCTCATTTATCTGTTTGAAGAGCACACAAGAAAGAGAAGAAACCCAAGAAACAGTTGCCCAGTACTTCTTGACAATGACTGCAAGAGCAAATATGGAACAGCTATATTGCAGTGTCTATTTAAAACAGTTACTCTGGTGTGAGCCACACTGCAGGCAGGTTAAGCTGAGCCTTCAAGGTCACTAACACAGCACCTGCTGACAGCAGAAACTGCAGAACAGCTTCAGAGGCAGAGAGACACCCAAATCCATCCCCACTGCACTTCCTGCCCCGTCACTGTGTTTGGCACAAATATTACAGGGCTTTTCTGCAGCTACAGTGGCTGAAGCAAACAAACTAAGCTATCACAACTATTAGGAAATCTAGTACAGACCATCTATATCAATGACAATGCTATTTTAAAAAATTATACTTACAAAAAGAACATTAAATAGATTACTGAGCATTTAACACTTGCAGATGGATTACTTATTTTGTTTATTCATTGAGATGGGTTGAGAAGGGTATTGTGAAAGTGTAAGCAAAGCAGCTCATCAACGTTTGGTTACTAACTTTGAATCAAAATTTGTTTTAAAATCTAATTTACTCCTGCAATTGAAGATCTGAAAGGCAGAGGAGAGGTAGGTATTTTAAATGAAACAGGAATTATTTCAACATTTTCTGTATTAGATCAAGCAAGCTGCCATAAATGAAAAAATGTTTTAAATAAAGCAACAAATGTGACAGTAATGCTCTTTAGGTCACTTGAGTCTGGACTGAGAGGCCAAGTAAAGGCCTCACCTGTCCGTATGGACCCTCACTCTTAAGGTAATCATAAATTGGTAGCAAATAGGTTTCCCCTCAATTTATACTATAGTTCAGTCAGAACAAGTCATACCTTGCTTTTTCCAGGAACGCATTTTGCTATTTTATCCCAGCGATCTGATGTTCCCTTTGGATACTGCTGCAAGGCCATTTCAAGAAGTTTCTGTTGATTTTGAGTCCACAGTTCTTCTGGTGCACGGCTTTTCTCCGTTCTTCTGCTTTCATCATCACTCTCTTCCTCTTGCTCAGTGTTATCAAAATCTTTCTGACGTCTCCCTCTGCCCTTCTCTTCTGGTACCTCTTTTGTTGCCAGCAGAGCCGCTTCGGGTGCTTTGACAATTTTTCGTCTTCGGTGTCTAGTTTCACTTGCCATGGTCTCCTTTGGATCTGTCTGGATATCCATCTGCTCTGATATAAGATTGTAGTTCCCCTCCTCCTCCACTTCCTCTTCCCTTTCTCGCTGGGTGATTATGTGATCCGGCAGATTCACGTTGACTTTGAAATTTTTGGAATTGTGTGCCAGCGTTTTAAGCTCTGAGAGCCTAATGATACCTGTAAGAAGCACTGCTGTTACACTTCTCAAAGAGTAAAACACTCCACAAACAAGCAGGGAATGGCCCACAAATTAAAGGTGTTCAGAATAGTGCAGAGTGGGCAAAAAGCTCTTCTGAACTGACAGCTTAAGAAAAACAAAACTGGGAAATACAGGCATTCACTTGATCATCAAGGTGATGAACTTTGCCAATTAGGAGCTTATCTGATCTACGGGAAGTGCTACTAAATTCCCACACTGATATAAACAAAGAAAGCAACCTGAACAAATGACCAAACCCCACAATAAATGGAATAAGAAAGCCTGGGAGGACATAGCTAAAGGGAACTGTTCCCTCAGAATACCCAGTAGTTCTCTTTTCTCAAAGTAAGGCAAGGTTGCAAAAATCTCTCTGCAGAACAGACTCTGAAAGGCACAGCTATCACCCAAACCCAGTCATTTTCATAAGCACACACCTGGTGTATACGTAACAGAATCCTTCACCTGTTTGGCTTTCAGGGTAACCTGCATGAAAACAACAAAAATGAAGGACTATTAAATTATATCATTTGGGCTATTGAAGAATTCATTATTAGCTTACCACAAGACACCTACATAGGAGACACAGTAAATATGGTGAGGCTGTTGTTCTTTGGCTGCCTTTGCTCATATGTGGAGTTCAAACTGGCTTAAAGTAACCTTCTAGATTTTGTTCTTTCTAAACCATTCCTGGCTTATTAAACTAATATAAACGATGATACACATTTCTATTACTATCACCATAATACACCACAGTTGATACTCAAATTTTATTTTCTTTCCTTGTTAAACTCTAATTTTCTGGCCTAAAAATACCACAAGGATAGGGGGAAAAGAACCAAATGAGTCATCTTCTATATATTAGTTTCTCAATACTGAATAAAAGAACAAAATGACCCGCATGGGTCCAGATGATGAAGCACACAAGTAGACAGGCATTCAGTCTCCAAATGAAAGGTGACAGTTTGACTGCCAAAGATCAGCAAAGACACCTCCTAAGTCCTGGTACTGCAGCAAAAGTTATTACTGATAGTCCAGAGGAGAGAGCTGCTTGATTCAACCTCTCCATGTATACGGAAATCTCTGTCCTGGGAGAAAAATAACACTAATCTTAGCATTTTTGGATTTTTTAGAGTAAAAAGTGATTATTTTAAAACTTGTTCTGTTTGTAAGCAAACAAACAGGCTTTCCAAACAGGCTTTCTCCCCACTCAGAACAAGGAGCTTCCTCATCCCAAATTTCTAGACTTCACTACAGATAACAAGCCAGGCTTCACTTAAAATTAAGATTCTTTAATTATTTAGCATCTTTGTTATATAAAATGACCACAGAATTATAAAATGGCTTGGGTTGAAAGGGACCTTAAGGATCATCTGGTTCCAACCCTTCTGCCATGAAGACACCTTCCACTGGACCAACCAAGCCTTGAGCACTTCCAAACATCCATGACTTCTCTGGGCAACCTTTTCCAGTGTCCCACCACCCTCACAGTAAAAGAATTTTTTCCTAATGTCTCATCTAAACCTACTTCCTGTCAGTTTAAAGCCACTGCCCCTTTCCTAATCCCTACAGGCACTTGCAAAAGCCCCCTCTCCAGCTCTCTTGTAGCTCCTTTTAGGTAGCAGCCTACAGTCCCAGATTCAGGTACCACAAAAAAATCTTAAAATGTAGTACTCAAAAAATTATACAACAATTTTAATTACTGAAAATGTTTTATAAATGCTAGATATAAATTTCTTTTTTTTTTCTTTTTGAATGTGAGGACTTTATTAAAAAGCCAGAAATTGAAATCATGTAGTCTGAACCACTCAAATCAAAATGTGAATAGGCAACACACTAAATCAAACTTGATACTACGTGGGATGGGCTCCCTGGGCTCCCTGCTCTCTGAACCTGGGACCTCAGATGTTAACATTCATTTAGTGTAAGGTGTGTGGTAGTGTGCTGCCCAGAGCAAAAATAAAAAATACATCACTTACAAAGTCAGGAATTCCTCTGTGTGGGATTTATGGGATTTAGCCACAATAAGAGTCATTTAGGTCTCCTGAGCCACAGCACAGACTTCTGCTGTTCTAGCTACCTAATGTTAACAATGACAATTATTCCCTACTCAGAGCAGCACTAGATAGCAAACCTGCCAGAGGGTCGTAAAGCCATTTGCTGTGAGAAGAATTAAATATTTAGATTCAGGATTTTTGTTCTATGACAAGATTCATAAGTGAGCACCTCAATAGTTAAAATACCTTGCTACCATCTGCTTCTAGTCTGGTCTGTTTGGTTCCTCCCACCCACCTTTCTGCCCATGAAATTGCAGCAGTTTGCTGTAAAAATAGCCTGGTGCTGGATCTCCTTAAGGAAATGACAGCAAGACTTAACAAGGCAAAGTGGTCTATTTTCCCTACAAATTAAGCCTCATTTTCTGGGATGATTAAGTTCAAATGAAAACTCTGTGAACAATGAAATCCCAACTCTAATTAACCAAAACCTTTATCCAGAGGTAGACATCTGGCACAGAAAACTCCAGTTTCTACTGTTGCAGTATGATAAAGTTTTAATTGTTCAAAGAAAAATGTCAGAATACTGTAATATGAACAGATAATTTTAAGTGGCACTAACAATTCTGGGATCTCCGTGATCTCAATTTTGCAACAACAGAAGGGATCTTCCTTGAAAAACATAATCCATTAATAGAAATTGCCTCCCTTAAAAAAATTATATTCTAGAATAATCAAAATAAAAATGTTTGTGTTCCATCTTTAGCAGTGTCTCTACAGTACTAATGATTTAAAAGGCTGAGAGGAACAGAAACCATTCCTGACTGCTGAACAGAATGGATCCTTCGTGGTGTCCTGCTACGCATCTCTTAAATAGAAATCATGTTATATAAACTGGATTATAATAGATTATTTTCAAAAGAGGGAGAAGAATTTGCCATGCAAACAAGTAGCTTTTAGAGCTTCCTGCAATGATGTGGTGGATTCTTTGTAAATATGACAAGGCCCTATCTATCTTCATGTATTCCAGAAAACTGTCTCTAAACTATTTTGCTATCTTTAAAGTAAGTCTTTCAGAGATTTACAGCCTGCTCATAAGGACACGAAGGCAAGAAAAAGAGAGCAGAAAACATTCCCTGAATAAAATAGAGCAGAATGAATTGCCAGCAAAGACAGGTACCATGAGTTGCTGCCTCTGTGCCAACTGAGTTCAGTTTTCTCTCTGTTGAACCTCTGATGTTTTCAGAGGTCAGCAATTATCACTTTATCTTTCAAGCTGAGACTACATGTGCAACACAAACTGTAACGTGAAAGTGGTACAAATCAGCTGAATTTCAGTTTCCTTTACAAGACAGGTGTCCTCAAATTCAGTTAGTGTATGTATCCCATAATAGATATAAATTTTGCTGCATATTACATCTATTGGGACTGGAATCTAAACCATACCTCTCCATTTGACCAGTGAAGGATTTTGGCTTATTCCCAGATCCTGACTGCATTTTGTATTTCCCCTTACATGCAAAAAATTCAGGAGTAACAGTCTTTCCATAGGTTATCTTATGTTGGCCAACTTGACTCATTAGAGCTTGGTGAACCCAAGTATTAAGTTACTCCATTCATCACATCTAATATTTCCAAGACTTTATCTTTTGGGGGCTTTAGGATATCTGTTCATATTTTGATGGACTTTCAATTTGAACATTCACCAGGAAATAACAACTGTGTGTATGGTTAAGATACTGAAAATCTACTATTTCAAACATTGAACAAGCACCTTCAGTTGACATGTTTGACAACTCATCAAGCTTCCCACAGCTTCACTATCATCATTCACAGGTTACAGGGGAAGATTATTTGCCTATTATTATTTTTGTCAGCTTTTTTCTTCATATGGATGTTTGCAAGTCCTTTTCCAGGTGCTATGTACCGTTCATGTTTACTCCAGCTCTTTTCACTGAGAGTTCAGGTATCACTTATTTAGGTTTCAGATTTATGTGTCCATCAGCCTCAACTGTCATTGCCATTCCAGATGCTGACACAGGGCAAGAATCGTTAACATGTCAGTATTAAACTGCTGAGGATTATTAGGAATCCAGCCTATGGAACATATGAAATTGTATTTCAATTTGATCTGTTGGAGTTTAATCATTGTTCTTGCCACTCAAATCTGCAGACTCTTCTGTTGCCCGTTCCTCCATGCTTTTTGACATCCTTAATATCAACTTAAATTTCCTCTCCAGGGGTGAATAGTGTTATTTACTAGCTAGCTCCTAACTGATTCATAAAAAATTCACTAAGTTATGCAACATAAGTTGCTCCATTGCTTTCCCTACTCAATTACTTATCATAGCTTGCTTGTATGATATTATTACTTTTTCATTAGTTAACAGATAACATACTTGGGAAAACTTACTCAAAGTATGAAGCAGTTGTAGAATACTCTCTAGTAGTTATTATTGCTATTTGTTCCTGCATAATGCTTTAAAATTATAGTTTTCATGTATATTAAATTATGAGTTTTATCCTGACTGTGAGAAGGTGTGCTAAAAGCCTGCTGTTATTGACAACAGCTTTTACCAGAGTATTAGCCAACCCCCTTCAGAAATCCTGGGTCTGGGGACACCTTAAATAATAAGGATCAAGACTGTGAAATTGATTTAAAACAGAAGACAGAAGATCTCACATTCCTGCAAATATTTGTACCACTGAACAGACACACTGCATTATTTTATAGGAATCAACTTAAAATGTTGTAGTCCACCAGGGATAACAGAAGTCACTAATAAAGTCAGGTAATGTCATGCACAGTGAAACAGATTTCCTTAGACAGATAAAGATGACAAAAAAACCCTGGATGCAAGCAATCAAATTGCTGGAATAGAAATCAAACTATCTGACTATGGGACCTACAGAAAGAAACCACAGGAACAATTTGCTTCTGAGAACTCCCTTCTGAACTCAGTTTCAATAGCTCTTCAGCTATAAAAAGATTCTATCAAAAGCAAGTGGGATTAGTGGGATGATTTTATGTGATGAAAGCCAGACAGAGCTGGTTTCCTCCTGTACTGCTAACAATTAGTCCAGATCACAAAGACTAGTTGCTACTTAACAAGACACCTAACAGTAAAAACATTCCCCATCATGACCATCCAGATGTTAACTCTCTTATTGCCCTGGACACCTGCCACTTCTTTCAGATGGGACAATTGATACTTCAGAGATATATATATAGGAAAAAAAATCAGGATCAGCTTAAAAAACTCTCAGATGCACAGGCAAAAGCAAATTTTGCTATCACATGAATGAGAGGGTACTTTTCAGCCTGCAGGGAAGGCAGACATAAAAAAAGCACAGAACTATGACAGACCTAGAGGGAAAACCCTGTAAAGTCAGGTATGGTGGTCCTACTGGTCCTAAACAGAGAGACAGAACCCTTTTGCAGAAGACAGAAGAGCAATTCCTCATTCTCATAGCAGCAGGCACTGGCCCACCAGCTCAGCTGAGCCCCCCAGCACCAGGCCCAGCCCAGCTCTGCAGGGCACACGCCAATGTGCCACTGAAGCCTTCACCACTCGCTGTCTCCTGGGACTCTTCCGTGCGCAACAACCTACTTTCCTTCTCTAGGACAGTGTTTTGATTAGGATTGCAGCAGATAGTCATAGAAGTACAAACCTCTTAGGTTCTAATGATATTTTAAGAAAATAATGTGGGATTTGTAGAGGAAGAAAACCTACATCTCTTGGCTTTCCAAATGTATACAAACTTCTTGCAAAGAAGGATGACGTTATGGTGCTACTGGAACACCAGAGAGTCTGGTAACATTATTTGTTACTCTCAGCATCTTCCTGAGCAGAAGTTCTCTAAGTATTTACTAAAGATGTCATGGTTTCTCAGCATTAACTATCAGAAATTTTCTCTCCCAGTAGCAATCTTCAACACGCAGTTGTTATCTTCCTGCATGCTCCCCATCTAGTTATGTCATGAAAAAATGCCAAGATGTGTGGAATTATGGAAAAAATATTGTAGAGACAGCCTGTGAGTACCTGAGGTTACTATGAAGCAATAAGAAATTTCTTGAATCATTGAGGCTAATTTGAGTTGTAATCACATTTTTTTCTTACAAGGGAAAGCCAGATACAGAAGGATTTTAATGCCTTCACAGCTCTGTCAAAGTAGTAGGTTTTTACAGATCTAACCTTCCAGAATAACTTGCCAAATGGAAAGTTCTCTTCTTATAACCAAAATACTACCTGCTGCACAGAATTTTCTTCCAATTGAGACCTAAACAGCTTTTTTCATATTAGACAGAACTGTATCAAGCACTGTTTGACACAATTCAGACAACAATGACCTATTCTTTTATTTCCATGTGACTCAAAATTTGTTGCATTATACACTCACTTCCCTTTTAGACATCAAAAGAGCTTCTAAAATGGTCTTTCAGTTTTACCGTATTGGGGAAACTTCAAATACTGAGGCATTGAGCCAAATCATTCTCCATTTTTCCAAGTATCCTCATTTGCAACTTAAAAGACTGCTTGAAGTAAGTATTTCAAATCAGACCTACCTTTGTTTTGGCACTGCTTGTAACAGTTAGCTTAGAAGAGTGTTACAAATGTTCCCAAAAGTTGGTAATGTAACTACTCTCTAGCCACTGTGTAGCTTAAATTTGATTCTAACACAGCAAATGAGTATTTTAAGGACAACATTGTTGAAAGAACTACAAAACATGTTATGAATTTAACTGAATTTGCTTAGAACCACCAGTTGCAGCCAGCAACAATACAGTTTTCTTATGCTTATGGACTTTGAAGCCATGTGTGATTCTGAACTTCGCCACAGCAACAGAAAGCCCCAAAACAAGTAAGTTTAATTATGAGGCAGTTTAAGGTGTGGCCTGCAAAACTGGCAAATTTGACCTATATCACTAGATATAGAACTTTCTCCAGTTGAAGTGCCCAAACAGCTAATTTAAAGCAGAATAAGAATTGTTCCTTTTTTCAGGACACAAGAGGAAGAACTTTGCAATTAGATTTGTGATTATGCTGGAGACTTAATACTGTGCTTGTTTTTTGTCAGTTAAAATCCATGAGAGAGTCTTTAGCTCTATCCTATGGGCACTCATGCAGGAGAGGAGTTTGACTCAAATGCCCACTGCAACAACTACTTGGACATCTTATTTTGTTACTGATGATGCAAAATGCATTACTTTTTTTGACAGTCAGAAATTTGAATTCTGCAATGAAATTCAAACCCAGCTCACTGTGAGCTTTGTGAGACATTACATTAATTTACACCACTGTAAAAAGTTGCAGCATCACTGGCTTAACCCCTTCACAGGCCATGCACATGGACCAAAAATTGCTGTCCCACTGCCTTCTGTAAAAAAAACCCTTTTCATTTAAAGTGAGAAGAATGCTCTGATCATGCTTTACGAGACAAAAATCCATTTTGTTTATAAGGGGTATTGTACTGCCCAATGCTGTAAAAATGGCAGGGGCAAGTGGAGGAGTGCACAGAATAAAACTGTACAGTGAGAATGCTGTGAACAACAACCACCTTTTCCTCCCTCCAAGTATCAACAGTCACTGGTGTGTCTGTGGGATTAGACAGGTGTATTGAAGACTTCACTCTCAGATTGAGGGATCTACATGACCTATATATTATCTAAACCCCATCTTAGATATTCATAACTTCTCTTGGACCTCCATCTAGGTCTTTATACTTCAATAAGCAACTGGGAGAACTACTGATTACATAAATATATGCAAACTGCTAAGGGTGAATGTTTCAGAATATCCACAACTGGATTGCACTGTAACTGAGTTAACACAGACACAGTACACAAAATGTAAAACAGTCTTTGGAAAACAGTTAATCTCCAGAAGCAAAAAACCTAATAAATTCATGAGCTTTTACATATGGACCATTTATTTCTCTTATAGATGTTTTCTTGTTGGCACAGTAATGAGCTTGCATTTGTCAAAAACAAGAAATCTATTTTACAATGGCATATGAAGTGTAATGAGTATGAACTCACACAGTCACACTTACAGGCTGAAACTGTTGCTTGGGCATACAAGAGATATCACAAAATAAGCACCCACTCCCCCAAACCTTATGCTTTCAGGTTTCATGGTGATTTAGAATGTCTGCCACCTGGCTATTGTTTTGCTGTCTACCTCAGTGTTCTTCTATACAAGCAGCAAATCCCAATCAGTCTGTTTTTGCAACACAAATGCATGAGATTAGTGACTGCAGGAGCAAACAGAATCTGTTTAAATCCTGTAAGACAAGTGAATGATATTACTTCACAAGTATGAAATCTGAGATCTCTTTGCCTTTAATTTAAAAAACCTGTACCTAATAATCACATTAAAGTCTGTTTGGCATGCCAGACAGCTTTTACTTTCTCTATTATTTTTACAATTTGAATGTCCTTTGTAGTTACTGAAATTAATTTATGCCTTTCAGCAAATAAATTTTTTTTAAACTTTTTATCTATAAAGGTTGGTATTGTCAAGTACAATATACTTCTATAATTTCACATCTAAGTTTTTTTTTTCTCAATTTTTGAATTCAGCAAAAGCTGACAATCATTACTATAAATCTTCATAAAGCTTAGCATTTGTCAAATCAAACAATACAATTTTTGCAGAAATAGTAGTATAGCAACTCCACTCCGTTCATTATTTGTACTATGTTGTAGAGTGTTCACAGTGCTTAGGAAATTCAAACATAACTTTTTTATTTTGTTTTAAAAGGTCAATTATTTCCTTAAGTATTGGCAGACAGGAATGAGAACTAACCCTGGAGCAACAAATTCAGCAAGGAAAATGGGTCAAAGAACAGATGTTTGGAGGATGACAGAGAGCAGTGGTACAGGTAACCAGGTCAGCAGGCAGGAATCCTGATTAGAGTTAACTGAACTCCATTTCCCTTTCATAATCAAAATACTTGAAAACCTAATTTACAATAACAGCCAATTGCAATAAAAATTACTTAAAAAGCTGCAGAAGCTTTCAGTTGTGAAAGCAATAAGATTTCATTATACTAAGCCAGCTGAAAACCATCTTTAAAGGAAAGGATTGCTAAATTCCCTATATGCACATACTGAAGTGACAATTAGCAATTTAAATAATTTAAATTATTAAACATACTGATAAAGTGAGCACAACTTAACCTCATCTATTTTGGGTCGATTATTCATTGGGTGTTAAAAGATGTCTTCCTGAAGAGAGACAAGATAAATATGCCCTACATTTACCATGGCAGAAGTTAAAGTAGTAACCCTTCTTCCAGTATGTCTGTACCATGGCTACAAGCCTACCCTTGCTCTGAGGTGAAAAGCACAGGAATATGCTGCAAAAATATTTATGCTGGTATCACATGAGGCAGCATAAATAGAAACAGTAGAGCTGAATGAGCTCAGGGGCACTACAGCATGGCTGTAGCTATTTATTGCTGGATTTTGGCTGGCTCTTTCCCAGCAGCCTGCATCACACCGGGTGGATGTACTTGTTTGGACAGGGGATCTGGTAGATGTACCCATATAGTGGGCCTTACAGTAATCCTTATTTGAGCTGTGCTTTGGGAAATAACAATTAACAAACTAAATGTCTACAAAACACCAACTTGAATAGTAGTAGACAAGAAAAATGCTATTAGGAATTACTGAATTTAAGAAGTCAAGCTAAGGTATATCCAGTGATTACTGACCAACTGTGGTGACTATCTGGCTTTAATTCTACATTTTAAAAAGTGAATTCACACATGCTTCCAATTGCAGGGAAGGTTTTTTTTCTTCCCCTTTTCCTCCCAGGTAGCTTGCACTTGTTAGTGTAATCACAGACCATATGAAGAGAAGGATCTAACCTCAGGCAGAACCACTATATTGATGCTGTTTCTTGCAGATGTTTGTGTAACCTGTTCTTAAAGGCCTACAAATATGGAGATTCCACAGCAGCTTATTCCACTGGTTTATCATCTCCGTTGTAATTCTTCGCCCTTCAGTGTCTAACTCTGCAGCCTCTGATTAAATTTGAAGCAATAACTTCTTGCCCTGTAAGACTAATACAGTGGACAACATCCTTCCTCATTATGGTTTTCTTTTTATGTAGTTGAATACTTACATTCTCCATTACTTTTTTTTTTATTAGTTCAGCAACATTAATTCCTTCACAACCTTCCCTTGTAGGTAACATTTTAGGAACCTACTATTCTCATCTGGACTCTTTCTATCAAACCACATATTTAAGTGCAATACTGAAAACTAGACACAAACTAAGGATGTAGTAAGTTAAAACAACACCGTGAAGCTGAAAAGTTAAAAAAAAATCAAGAACACTCTCCTCAAGTTGCTGCTTCACACTGCTTAAAATTTACAAGTGGAAACACAGTCAGATGTAGTAAGAATTTATTTCTTTAAAAAAATAATAGATTTGAGACAAAATAGAATTTCTTTGGGGTGGTTAGAGGGAGTGAATTTCATTGATGCTCTTCCGATATATATGAATGGTTTCAATTTATTCTTTAAAAAGTTTTGAGATTTTTTCCTAACTTTTTTTTTTGCTGAGGAAGAAAGCTTTGAGACAGGAGCAACAATGGAGACAACATTTTTGACTGGATTACTCTGAGTTATTTTTATTAGTATCTATTTAGCTAATCTACTATTAAATAAGGTCTGAATGCATAAAATCACTCAGAAACATGCAGATTGTACCTTATCAATCCTTTTTATCATAATTCTCTAACTGTGAAAGAAAAACCAAGCCTTACTGCTCTTGATGCTTTGCAGGAGAAGAAAGAAGCAGACACTAATCTCAAGCTTTTACGACATACTTCCTACACTAGAAAATGTTAGAAAACCAAATTCAAATTCGTCCTTGAATGTTTTTCTTTTTTAAGACCTAGTACATTTGCTAGATAATAAGTTATTTCAAACCCCCTCTGGCTTGACTCCTGTTAAACCAGCTGTAAGCAAGGCATTCCCAGCCTCTGCTACACAGGCTGTTTCAAGGCAGCACCTTGTACACCAGACCTTATCTCCTTGCCCTGCTCCCAGCAGAAGCATGGAACAGCTGTTTGGGCAGCAAATGCTGCCTGCACAAGCAAACACCTTTTTTACTGCACACAAAGTTTAACAACCCAGAAGTTTCTCCTGCAGCTTTACCATAACATTTCTTATCTAATTATGGTGACGCCCAAACAAAATAAGAATCTTGCTGTAAATTTAGATTCTATGTTATCTTCAAGAAATATACAGGGTAAGTTGTACATCTTATTGAATATTGAAATCTTACTGAATGGATATATATTTCACCATTTCTAGTACCGATGCAGTAACGATCTGAGACCCAAAGAAGTTCCCATGAAGCTTTTGTTTAAAACATTCATTTTATAAAACTTTCATTTTTGTTTCCTCATAATACTTAATTGCTGCAATTCTGTGTAATGCAATGATAAAAGTAGCAGAAACTCTAATAAATTAGTTTCTGTCAGGAAAGTGACCTAGCACTAGTAGCAGTTGAGAATTTTTAGAGAAGAAAAACTTGTGTGGAGAACAATTACATCATACAGTTGGAGGTTACTAGAAGTAAAAAGGATTACACTCAGACCTTTCTCCACACATAAAAATCCTGGAGATTCCTTTTTTCATACAAGAAAATGACAGCTCTTAGAAGAATCACATTTCTTTCATTTCTCTTTCCTACTCACTGAAACAAAACAGCATGTTGCTGAGGTTGTTTCATCTAATGGAAAAAACAAGTGAGCTTTGTTTTTTTCTTTCCACTACTTGGATGTGTGCAAGTAGGATGGCCAAATATATTACACAAAGGACTCTTAATACACCCAAGTCAAGGAATAAAGCAGACAGTGGGTGCAAAAGGCAATCTGAAGATAGTGTTAGTTTTGTAATGGATGTATGTAGAACCATTCCACATGTCCGTACTATCTGTATCAAGATAATAAAATTTTCCAAACCAATCTCAAAAGCTCTTTGCCATGAACACTCTATACTAGCAACATATGTGAAATATTTTTGCTGTTAATATCAGTAAAATGTAGCATCGTTTTAATAAAATCACTCCAGTTCATTCCTAGTATGAATACTTCAAGTATGAACACCATAAACCTTAAAAACCCTAATTTCCTTTGATTAGCAGTTAACTTCTTGCTTACATACACTATTTTGCAAACAATTAATTGTTCTAAAATTAGACTACTGCAAAAGACTTACTTTTTTTAGTATATGTATCAGAACAGTATAGGTGCATTAAAACTTTAAAAGTAAGTTCTAAAAATATCTTTTTGTGATTATATCAACAATGAAGAAAAAATTTAAGAAGTACACAAATTTCCCAGAGGGCTATAATATTTCACTGTAGTCAGTGGCTTTGTTTCCCATTATTTAAGATAATTCCTGAAATATGATAAATAAAGAACATCTAATCTCAAAATGTACATGAACAGATTTAAACCTTATTCTCATTAACCCCTACAGAGCCTATAAAATAGGGTCAGCTGAAAGAGCTTTCAAATGGTCCTCAGTAGACACTGCAACATGTTCTAGTGATCTATTGCTTGAAAAGGAAAAGTCTTTTACAGCCTAGCCCCTAAGGGTTTTAAGATCATAACACTTAAAAAATGTAAGTACAAGCTTGCTTTGGTATCTGGTACATACTATAAAATATGAATTAACAAGGACATTAATTATTTTACATAATATAATTTTTAAGCATGCTATAATACTGAAAAAGGCACTAAAACAGTATCATACACATTACTCATTTTAAAATTTGTAAAGATATTTCTGCTTAATTAATGGAAACCACCTGTCTAAACACCATTAGCTCACAGGCATTTTTTAAGGACTGGCTTGAAACAGAGATGTAATCTTTAACCAAGTCACACAAACATTCACTTGCAGTGAAAGGAGGTTGCTACAAAACCTGCAGCACATTGTTTTTCTGTTATTGGGTTACAGTAGCTGAAGTTTGTAAGCACCAGAATCCCCCATCCAGCTGATCAGTTACAGCTGTTAATTGTGGAGGGAGAGACTGGCTGACATCTGCTTCTTGCATAGTTAGTTAATGGTTCACTTCCAGGTCCTAAAAGGATTGTAGCTCCTCTCAAAAGACAATGTCGGCCCCCATATACGTCTGCCTTCCACCCTGCCTGTCTTGTTCTGGTTTGTCATCCTCTACACAATGCAAATCTGAGTGAACTCACATCTGCCACTGATCGACCCAATTCGTGAGCAATCTTTTCCCATCGACCGGGGGTCCCCCCTGGGAACTTAACCATACTTCTTGTCAGCTGGCTCAGGTCCTCCTCTGTCCATTCAGGTGCCTGTAAAACATTTGTAAAACATTCATTACACTGGAACATTGGACATTTATTTGCAAGGTAGTATATGGACAAAAAAATTACCTTTAAACAAATTAATCTAATAATGTAAAAAAAAAAAAAAAAATCTGGGTGTCTTCTCTGTGTCTTGTTGCTAAAAATAGATAAAAACAACAGACCAACAGCAAGGCACTAAAAATCCTGAACATTCAAAAACCGCATTTTGTCTATTATGTAGACTAGCACATTTAATTTCTATTAACTTTAATACAACATACATAACACAACACTATAAAATGCAGTAAAGGCAACATTCAACAATACTTTTATTAGATTATGGGGTTATGCAAAAATTAGATGGGCCCAAGTCCAATAAGAACTTCATCTGACTACTGCTGTAAAACATAACAAAAAATGTTTCTGCAAATCCATGAGCAACAAAAGGAGAGCTAAGGAGAATCTCCATCCTTTACTAGACGCAGGCAGAAACAATGACACAGAGGTACTTCATACCTCCCTTTGGCCTCAGTCTTTAATGGAAAGATCCACTGGTCTCCACATACCCAGTCCCTGACCTGGAAGATGGAGCACAATGAAGCGCCCATAATCCAAGCAAAAATGGTCAGTGACCTGACACACACAAGTCCATGGGGCTGGATGGGATCCACCCAAGGGAACTGAAGGAGCTGAATGAAGTACTCACTGAGTCCTTTTCAAATATTTACCAGCACACCCAGCTGACCGGGGTGGTCCCAGTTCAAAAGAGGTTTCCAAATCCAATACCCATCTAGAGGACAGGTTAGAAGGAAGATCCAGGGAACTATAGGCCTGTCAGTCTGACCTTGGTGCCAGGGAAGGTCATGGAGCAGATCCTCTTGAAAACCATCACACGGCACATACAGGACAACCAGGGGATCAGGCCCAGCCAGCACAGGTTTGTGAAAGGCAGTCCTGCCTGACTGACCTGATCTCCTTTTCTGTGAGAAGATGACCCACTTACTGGATGAGTGAAAGGCTCTGGATGTGTCTACCTGGACTTCAGGAAAGCCTTTGACACCATTTCCCACGGCATCCCCTGCAGGAACTGGCTGCTCATGGCTTGGCCGGGTGCTCTGCTGGATGGGTAGGAAATTGTTGGGATGGCTGGGCCCAGAGGGTGCTGGTGAATGGAATTACATCCAGCAGTGTTCCCCAGGGCTCAGTGCTGGGACCAGTTCTGTTTAATATCTTTAGCAAGGATCCACATGAGGGGATCCAGGGCCCCCTCAGTGACTCTGCAGACACACTGAGCTGGGGGGGAGTGTTGATCTGCTGGAGGGCAGGAAGGCTCTGCAGGGGGATCTGGACAGGCTGCATTGATGGGGAAAGGCCAGAGCTCTGAGGTTCACCAAGGCCAAGTGCTTGTGCCTGGTCCTGCCCTTGGGTCACAACAACCCCTGCAGCTACAGGCTGGGGCAGAGGGGCTGGAAAGATGCAAGCTGGAAAAGGTCCTGGGGCTGCTGGCCAACAGCACCTGAACATGAGCCAGAGAGGGCCCAGGTGGCCAAGAGGCCAAAGGCATCCTGGCCTGGATCAGCAACAGCAGGACCAGGGCAGTGATCATCCCCCTGTACTTGGCACTGGTGAGGCCTCACCTCAAATGCTGGGTTCAGTTCTGTGCCCCTCAATTCCAAAAGGACATTGAGGTGCTGGAGAGAGTCCAGAGAAGGGCAATGGAGCTGGTGAAGGGTCTGGAGCACAGGCCTGATGAGGAGCAGCTGAGGGAGCTGAGGTTGTTTAGGCTGGAGGAAAGGAGGCTCAGAGGAGACCTTATTGCTCTCTACAACTACCTGAGATAGGAAGCTGTGGTGAGGTGGGGACTGGCCTCTTTCCCAGGTAATAAGATCTAGGACAAGTGGAAATGGCCTCAATTTGTGCCAGGGGAGCCTTAGATTGCATATTAGGAAAAGTTTCTTTGCCAAAAGAGTTTTTGAGCATTGTAACAGATTGCCCAGGGGAAATGGTGGAATCGCCATCCCTGGAGGTATTTAAAAGACCATGTGGATGTGACACTTGGTGGGCTTCATAGAGCTGGATTACTGGTTAGAGTCAATGATCTGAACAGCCTTTTGCAACCTAAATGATTCCATGATTAAATCACAGTTTAAGACACAAAGTTTTAAACATTTCTTAATTGCCTAATATTTCTTTCAGCAAAGACACAGAAAATATCTCCATTTTGACATATTAGAAAAGCCTCTAAACGAAACAGAACAGTCATTTTAGCTTTTTGTCACTATTACCATCCTGTGTTTAGCACTCTAGCATGAACCAGGAATGAAATCTGTTGACTCTAATATTCCATCAAGACAATTAAACAACACCCCTCCCCCCTCCCTAAAATGCAGTTATGCCACAAAACCAGACCGGATGCTTCCACTACCCAATAACCAAAAGATATAAAAATGTTTGACTCTAACTACGTGCCAAGCTGTTAACAATGACTGTCTTCATAACGGCCAAATAAAAGTGAACAAAGCAAGGAACACACAATTAGAGCAGTTTAAGGCATGAAATCGCGGTTGCCTCAAAAGGCAAAACCCAGTAACCGTCTTTGACATTTGCAGCATGTTTGGCAACAACTGCAGAGCCAAATCTTTGTTATCATCAGTAGTTTGCCATTTTATTTATTTTTAAGGAATTCTTTATGACATACCTCTTCTAATCACCATTTCCGATAATGAACAGGCACGTATCAAGCGGTTTGCATTACAGAGCCATCAGCACAGAACAACAGTCAGAGGTGAGTGACCCCAGGGACCATCTCCACAACTACAGCAAAGCTTCTCCCTGACACTAATCCTGCCTGTCATTCTCCCACTGTGCTCTAACCACACTGACATCCGCCCGCTGCACTGCAAGCTTAACGGGGCCCTTCCTGACTTTTTACTGTCTCCCCCAATCAATGGTTCAAGCGTGCTCTTTTCACCATGTCCAAATGGCAGCTTCACTCATAATCAAAGTGCACTGCTCCCGTTAAAGGGCTTCCCGAAAGGCTTCACCATTTGCATTCATTTGCAAAGCAAACTACTTTTATTCACTTTGTTCTGCTATCAAGAGTGTTCCCTGAAGCAGATAAATTGGCATAAATACAACCTGCCACTTAAAAGACAGTAAATAATAGCCAATAGTAGCAAGGATTTTATCAATCATCCTGGTTTGGATCCATGTAGTCCTTTATTCAATGCTGAAAGCCTCAAACATTCATAGTTTTTAATACAAGAATAAAATGAATTATGTCTGATGATTCAAACACAAGACGCTTAAGTAACGTGTATGTATTTGAGAGATCTCACACATACATTGCTTGCATTATACAATTACACCCTAGCCTGCAGAAGAAATGACGTACATAGAAAAATCTCCACATTGCAAAATAGCCTTATTACTTTTACTGGTTTAAACAAGTTAATATACTATGTACTTTTATTACATTATACTCCATATAGCTACTTAATATGAAAATATTTCTCAGGGATTTTTGTAAAGAAAGATTTCCAGTGCTTAACATTCTACTTATAAAAATTTTTATCACTGTAATTTAAATAATGAATTCTTCTAAAGAATTCCTGTTAAAAGCCTTTTGTTTAGAAATCAAATTTCATACTTCAAAATTAGGGTTAATATGTGGTTGACTGTAATTTTCTATTTAATTTGTATTAAAACTTGGTGGGGGTTTTGTTTGTTTGTTTGTGGGGTTTTTTAAAATAGATTCACAGCTACATTCACAGCTATTCTCTCTTACCATATCCAAAGCATATCTAAACAATTACACATGGAAATCAAGATGGTCTTTTCAGTGATATACAGATGTCGGAAGCTTTCTGCTAAGTTTTATTTTCAGACTTTTTTGTAAGCTTTGATTTGCGCTCACAGTTTTACTAACCACTTGTAAATATTACAGAACTCTTGAGGTTATCTTCCTAAATAATGGACAAAACTACAATCATTCTGTAGATCCGTAGTTAATTACACAGCTAATTCAGGACACACAAATTCATTACCTACATTAAAATATCAACTTCTTAATCTTATTTCAAGCTGACAATAATTTTAGGATGTGAAGATCTAAAACATTTATAAATTTGGAAAATCTCGGAAAAAGCTTTTTTTTTTAAGAAAATCTACTCTCAACAGCAAAAGCTGTAAAGGAGCTTTTGTGAATTTGCAATTCCTCAGCAACAGTTAATTGTGTCTTTAGATGCAACAGCGCCTACTGTGATCCAAGTACTACAAGCAGCTACGAGGGTGGTCATGGTGTGAATGTATTCTCTCTGTTCTAATCTGTAGCCAACTGTAACTGCGAGAGTCAAATGAATGCATAAACATACTGCTTTGTCACCTAAAACCATGTGTGTCCAATATTACTGAAACACTGGGCCAAAATTCATCTCTACAGTAAAGCAATGGAAGACACCACATGGTGAGGGGACAGCTGTTGTTACTACACAAGCATTCAGATTTTGCATCCAAAAAGCCCCATTCTGGGATTAACTCCCCATACTGAATACAAAATTAAAAGTACAGAGTTATGGTCTAAAGTCTTTAAAATGAAAATAAGCTACAAGTGAAGATACAAAAAATTCATGGGATTCCCATAAATAATAATCCTTTAGCATGATTTATCATACATAGCTGGCAATATTGAGGGATTAGTTCACCCGAACCACCATGCATTTTCTATAGAAAAGAAATATGAATGCGGTTTACTGTGCAGCATCACTCTTACATGTGCATCTGCACTTGGCAATTCCATCCCACCTCTTTCAGCATGACAGTTTTACACTATTAGGATTTTTTAAAATATGAGCAATACTATTTTCAATTACATTAAAAGCAAGTTTTAGACAACAAAGCATTTCCTGTCAAGATAAGTCTGACTCATTTAATCCTTTTAATAAGTATAAAACTATAAATGCTTTTATTGGTAAAATGGGAAAGTGGCTGGTATTTCAGTTTTTAAGGAGACTTTCAGAGTCATTTACAGTACCTTAACATTGAAATAATTTGATTTTTCTAGATTAAATTTTAGCTTTAGATAATTTCTTCCTGTCATCAATATACTGTATATTCAATTAAAATCACTGTTGTATGGAAGTTTGGCTAACGTTTCAATCTATTTAGAACTTTGTGCTACACTTAATTTACTTTTGGTGATTCACTGATTTTGAGCACATATAGTTCATGATCTTGCAAATAAAGCACGTGGCAGCATCTATTTAAAAATATCTCTACAAATATTTTTAGACCAAGCGTCCTAGTAAAACTGTGGACAATTTTGCAAATCAGAAAACATTTAACCTACAAGATGTTGGTGTTTTGGTCCAGTAACTATGGAACAGAATGTGAAAGTTCTCCTATTAAATTTTTTGCTCATAATGTCTTATTTTTATCACAATATTCTTCTATATTGTTATAATTTCTTGCTTTACCTACAAGAAGTCTGAAGTCAGTCTTTAGTCTAATACACATTTGGCATTGTGATCTTGCTCTTGCTGAACACAAAGGGTCTTGCACCAGTTCTAAAGATCTGTTGTGAAGCTCTCAAGATCAGCTAAAGGGTATTAATGATCTGAACTCATATTCAAAGCCACATGTTCATATATAACTCTTTGGTCCTTCAAAGCTCTTACTCACATCCAACTTTCACCAGTACTGTTTTTATTAGGTGAGCCAACAAAAACAAAGACAGCTATGCAGTTTCAGAGCAATGGTCAGAGCAGGTCAGTAAGCACATCATTTGTGCTCAGGGAATGCAGCAGCAGAAAACTTTGTGATAACAAGAAAGATTATGTTTATCATTCATTCTTTTCAGTCCCACCCTGCTCTGAAAAAAACAGGGACCAGATGCACATATAGGAGTTAGATGAAGGCAAGCATATAGGCTACCTATGCTTCCCCTAATATTCTCCCAACTCCAATTATTTTCATCTCAAGCAATTTCTCTAGCCTGATTATTTTATCTATTTAGATTTATTTATCACAATTAATCTGTTTTCAGTTTTTTCCAGTTTCCCGTGAAACTGTGTAAACTTTCTGGATTTGCAACATCGTGTTCATGAGGAGCTGCACATACCTGCTACTCACTATACAAGAATTCAGCTTATTTTGTGTTTGAACCTGGCTCCCACTAGCTTTCATGACATCTGGCTCTTGGCTTTCAGAGAGTCACCTCCCAATAGTCTGCATCTACTGACTTCCATGTCACTTACAAATTTGTTCAAAATACCCCTCAAGAGTATTCCTCTGTAAGTTTTCTCTTTCTGGCTAAAGAGTTCTGATCTACTCAGCTGTAAAGCCATGTTACATACAATACTTCCCACGATGCCTTTTTCTAAACCACCTGCGATTCCATTGTAACCAACCTCTTTGAAATGAGGTACCAAACTGCACAGAGGAAGATTAATTGTAAGTTATACAGTGGAATAAGGATTCTTCTGTTTTGCTCTCTATTCTTTTATTAATAATTTCTAACAATTTGCATTGGTTTTTGGAATGATCCTGAGCTGATGTTTTCAATGAAGCCAGCACTGATAACTCTTCAAGGATCAAGGTCAGCTCAGAGCTCATTACCTTGTGCATGAAATTTGGACAGTCATCCACTGTAACAACCTTTGCATCACTTTGTATTTAGATACTGGAAAGCTTTTCTGCTGTTTTATGACTCAAGCAGTCAGACTCCTAAGATCACTCTGCAGGTCTTCAGTGCTTGTTCTCATGTTCACTGTTCCTCAGTTCTACCACTGTTCATCAGTACTACCACTGATAAACTCTCTCACCTCAAGAATCATCTTTTTACCATATTACCATCTTCACTTATATGAATACATTGAACAGCAAAATTCCTAGCAGAAATTCAGCCAAACTGAACTGCTAACCTTGCTCTATTGAAAGAGGTATTTATTTCTACCCTCAATTTACCACCTTTTAATTAATTATTTGTCTGGGAAATATCCTTTCTCTTATTCCATGACTGTTTTCTTTCCTTAGAAACCTATGAGCCTTGTTAAACCCTTCTGGAAAATCAAGCAGATATTATCGATCAGATCATCTTCTCCCTGCATATTTGTTAATCTTTCTATGAAGCACAAAGGGTTTAAGGCAGGACTTCCCAGATGGAAGCAATGTTCAGGACTCCCTGCAGGTCATATTTACCTGATGCTCACGAGTTGTTCTCTTCATATCAGTTTTTTGTTAGTTTTCTCTAAAGAGTTATTGAAAGTATAGGCCTGTAAAGGTCCCTGAATTCCACTGACAACTTAATAAATATGCAGAATGACACATTCGCCATTTCAGTCCCCAGGCACCCATGAATATAAACAGTTACGTGAATTATTTAATCCTTAAATTTTCTTTGAACTCTGTGTTGCACATCCTCTGGTCCCAGTAACTTATGTAATTTAATCTTAAACAATACGTTACAGAGGTTTAAAAGAACATTAATTTTAGAATTTTTCAAAGCAACTACATGTAAACATGAAGATACAAGAAACTGTCTTCTCTTATAAAGTTGTCAAAATAATAACCTAACCATAACCATTTTTTGTTTATACTATTGCTCAGACAGGAATGCCTTTGGCATTGAAAGCATTAAAATATTAAACAATATACATAAGTAGACAACAGCTCTTGGAGAAGAGTGAGAACCTAAGAACAGAAGCACAAAGTTTTATCTGCCTCATTATCAGGTCTTCTACTACATGCAGCAGCAAAGGTTTTAGGACAGAGATTCTTTCCTTCCTCACAGCTGTCCCCAACATAGATTAGCATTTTCCTAAGCATGAAGTTGAATCCATTTTGGTTACAAAGCCAATGATGAAGCTGTCCACTCTCATCATCCCATATTTGCTCTAAATCAACATCATAAGCTGGCTTTCTACACATTCAGTTTCTCACTTCTTACCAGACCCTGCTGACTTTTCATTTCTCCATCCCATGTATTTCTGCTGTGCTCTACAGCTTCAGATATAATATAGGAGGGAGAAAGAAAAAAAAACACATTAAAAAATAAAACCCACCAAAAACCCCACTACCAGGAAGCCATGTGATTTCTTTACTTTCTAAACCCACAGCTGAAGAGAGTCCATAGGAAAAGATAGTACTCCTTGGAGAGATTTTTCTAGACCTTGCCTGTTTGAGAATGAGGATTTCAGAGACATTTCAATTAGTGCTGCCCTGAATAACTGTTACCTCTTGCAATTCACTGCATTATAGATCTTTTGCAGTACTGAACAGATCCTTGCAGATTTATATGAAACTCCTCTAGTGACATTTTGCAATAACAAAAATGTAACTGTTTCCTATTCTTGACAAGCATTACTCTAAAGATTTTCCTTTCCATCTCAACATTACTTTGTGCCTATAAGAAGTCTTGCTGACAGAACCTGTCAAAACCTTTATAAAATCCAAGTGCATTGTAAAGCTCTAATAGTAAGGCATAACTTTTCTTTAAATTCACACTGACTTCTTACTATTATTTTAAAATTGGCACTCCTAATAGTACCATTCATATCATAACTTCAAAAAATTACCCAGTATGGAATTCATGCTAACCAGTCTGTACTTCCCAGAATCCTCAAGCAAGCTCAAAAATTGGTATCCTATTTCTATCTTTCATTTCAAGGCTCATTTAAGTAATTGCTAAAGTATTAACAGCAGTATTAAATGGATTTGATATTAGAGTTATTTTCAGGTCAACGAATGGTGAAGACCATTGTTCCAAGCAATTTGTTATTTATCATCCTCAGATGAACACTTCAATCTAAAACATTCCCTTCTCACTTGTCTTCACTACATGATGTCAAAAGTCTCTACTAAATTTCCTTATAGTAAATATGGGTGAGAAGGACTTTTGGCCCTAGCATCTTCTATAAACTGCTTTATATTTTGATCATCCAGTATTTCATAAGAATCCTTGATAGTGTTCCTTTCTCTATTTCCTGGGAAAACAAAAAGTTGTAATTTTTTGTTCTTGGGCTTACCTTATTCTGGATTTGCATAAGCCTTTCCCTTCCTGAAGCTCCTCACCACACTGACCCCCCAAAGCAGCTATCTTCACTTTTTAGTGTGAGACAAGAATAACTTAATTCCAGTAAAATGGTTATATTTGTGATTCCTCCTCTGGCTACCATATTAATTATTCACAATTTTGACAATCTTATTTTACCTTCAAGCTATAGGTTAACCCATCCTAACTGCATGCCAACAGATGCTCTGTAAGCATTGAAACAAACAAACAAAACCAAAAAACCAATGCCTCCATCCAAAAAACAAAACCAAAATTCAACTCTGAGAGTTTAAGCATATTACAAACCAAAACGCAAATATGTCCATAAACATATAATGCCTATACAACAGATCCCATACATTTTTGGGAAAACAAAACCAGTTGCCATCTATTCAGAAACAACAACTACAATATTAATTTACAAGTTCACTTCTTACTTAACCTCAGCAGAAGCCGTAATGAATAAGATATTCTCCCACCACCACCTTCAGCAGTATTACTTGGTGCTGTCAGGGTATTCCTAGATTTGGAATAAGCCATACCTTAAGACTGAGGAATTTGTGATCAAAAAGACAGACAAAAATCAGGGGAGGAGGAGGAGAATTAAATGTAAATCAAATTAAGAACCAGCTACATGGAGCAGTAAGACATTTTTAAAATTTATGACTATATTCAGAAAGTTGCAGAGACTCGAAAAACAGTATTAATCAGTCATCTTACAGAAAAGGTGGCAAACAGAGACTTGAAAATGAACCACAAGATGTGCTGTATACTCACAAGATGAGTGCTATTATTCTACATTCATTCCACCATCTCTGCCTTTCACTCCTAGCCACTGGCCTTTCTGTGTCTTCCTCCCAGACCAAACAAACCTTTAATAACAAATATTTTCTCCCATAAAGGTCCCCCTCCAAGTATCAGTAGACACCATTTCCAACCCTTCAGTAATGCCTAGATTTTCTTTATATGTATTTTACAGGGTTTTTTAAATGTAAATCTCTAAATGACAAAAAACCATTCAGAGTTGATCTTCCGTCCCCTTTCCTACTCATCATTTATTCCTACTTCAAGAATTCAGAGCCAAGCAGAGTTTTTAATACTGACTTTAAAAATGCTCTGGGTTTTTCATCAATAATCTGTAGAGGAAGGCACAACTAAGCCGTAATTCTTAGGTTTTGCAGAACAAGAATACCTCAAAAACAACTTTATATTACTTTAATAAAAATATTTTCTTGTCAATAGAGCTAAATGTGCTCAAAAACAATGACTTGTTAATGCCTAGTCATTGATATGAAGTAATCTGGTTAACGCTACATCACCTTGGAAAAACAGGGGACGTAAAAGAATGAAAACACTTAGTATTTAATTGCAAAAATCTTTAGAAATATGACAGAAAAAGTGAGAATTTTTTATCAGCTGACTGTGGGCAGAATTTTGGTAGCCAGCACAGACTCTCTGAGAAGGTGTGGGGCTGCCCTGTGTTGGGCACTGCAGACCCACTGCAGGACACAGCCCGTGAGCCAAGCTGGTGGCACCTCTGGGAACCTCTGGTGGCACTATATTTAGGAATGGGCAAAGTGCTGCCCAGCAGAGTGAGGGGAAGTGTGAGGAACAGCCCTGCAGGCATCAAGGTCAGAGGAGAGCAGAGACTCCCTGGCAGCCTGTGGAATAGACCATGCTGGAGCAGGGACCTGTGCTGCAGCCTGTGGAGGACCCACACTGGAGCAGGAGAAAGTGTGAGAAGGAAGGAGTGGCAGTGAGGAACTGTTACAGACTGACCAAATGCTCCCTACCCCAACCCTCTGGGCCACTGGGAGCAGGGAGGAGGGAGAAGAATTGGCAAAGGAGTGAAGTTGAGCCTTCGACTTCAAGGGGAGTGGGAGAAAGGTGTTCTAGGTTTTGTCTTGATTTCTGACAATCCAACTCTATTTTACCTGGCAATAAATGAAATTTTTCCCAAGTCAAGTCTATTTTGTCTGTGCCACCAATGGATTACTTGATCTCCATACCTTTATCTCAACCCATGAGCTTTTTCATCTTATTTTCTTAGCCAGTTGTGTTGAGAATAAGGAGTGAAAGAGTGGCTGGGTAAGGACCTGGCAGCCAGCCTCAGCAGACCCACTAAAGAATTATGAAGTACCAAAATAAATGGTTTGTATGTAGGAGAAGTTCTGGGGAAGAAGTTTTTGGTGATATCCCCTTAAAACTACAGGACATTACCAGCATCTACAATTGCTGCTGTTGGTTGCAACAGCACAAATACCAGATTTTAAGTAAAAGTCTCCTAGCAATAAAAAAGTCTGCAGATCTACCTTCATAGGAAATAAATATAAAAAATGTATTACTTACTGGTATCACCTAACAAACTGGATCAATTTCCTATACCAACTAATGATAATTTTAATAAAAAATTACTCCCTCAGTGCTTTAGGTGCTTCTGGAAAAAAACTATTCACATTTTTTTCTCTTTTTTACTACCTTATAAAAAAGGAAAATCTTCCATGGATGTCTACATCCTAAAAATGTTATTGTCACCCCTTTTAAGTGGCAGAACATACTGGTTGACTTCACTTAAATGCCGAAGCCCTTTCATGATCACAAAGGTTCAAAGAGATTACAGATAAAAATAAAAATTCTATAAAACACTGATAAAATGAGCACATATGAAAAGGACACACAACCAAAAAAGAGGTCTTTAGACCATAAATGTCCTCATTCAAAGTTAGAGAACAGTTACTCCCTACACAGTCCTCAAATAGTATCAGAAGCCTAAATGAACTAATGAACTTTCTACCCCTGGTTTTCTTTAACTATAAGTGTTTGGAAGAATCACTTCTATTTCAGTTTTGCTTGATCAGGAAGATACAAGACATCACTTATATCTGATGAATAAGATGTTTCTCCCAGAATACTCACTTAGCAGTCAATTAAAACTGACATCACCCTGGAACTGTTTGAGACTACGATAAAAGTCCATGAGTAAATACACACCACTTAATACAGTACAGAACTGCAGAGCAGCTAAGGTTGGAAGGCACCTATGGAGGTCATCTGGTCCAACACTTGGCTCAAACAGGTCCACTAGAGCCAGCTGCAATGGATCATGACCAGACAGTTTTTGAGTATGAGTCTCCAAGGAGGGAGGCTCCACAACCTCTCTTGGCTACCTGTGCCAGTGATCTGCCACTCTCACAATAAGAGAGCGTTCCTGACGTTCAGAAAGACACATCTGCAACCACTCTTGTATCCTGAGCCACAAAGCTCTGTTAGAACCGTTGCATTTGGGTGAAGGTGCAAGTTATTTATCAACTAGGAAATTGTTAAGAAAAATAAAATGTTTTTAGAAGTTACACTTCTTAAAATTCTACACAGTTTTGTTACATTGTACTCTTTCTCCTTTCTTAAGCAGATCCACCAGTCATGCTGGCACTGCTGTTTGAAGACACTAAGTTATGAAGTTGGGACTGGAACTGAAAGACTGTTCTGGTTCTGGCCAGAACAGGGTTAATTTTTGCAGTAGCCAGAAGGAAGCACAATTAGGACCCAGAGGTTATTCTATACCACCTCACGTCATCTTCTGGGGACTGGGGAAGGGCTCCCTTATGGGTGGCAGGGGCAGAGGTCAGGTATTGTCAGGGGGTTTCTGTGGGAGTTGGGCAATGAGGCGAATCGTTCACCTTCCCCTGTAAACTCTGTCATGACTATTGTTGCTGTTGGCCTTCTTATCTCATTGCTGTTTGCAGTAAATTGTTCCTATCTCAACCCATGATCTTTATCTTCTGTGTCTCCAATTCTCCTCTGCAGCCCATCACAGGGAGAGGGGGAGTGATCAAGCAGCATCGAATGGTTTGGAGTGTTTCATTGAGAACCCTACATTGGGAAATAGCATTACAAACCCACAACACTGTTCTGTGATATCGTCTCCACCGAGAGTCTCTTTAAATGATACTAAGAGCCCTTCCTGGTAGTGAAGCTGCTGTGTCCTCACCACAGCATCTAACTGAAGCACAGTTCATGGCAATACCTGAACTTGTGTAACAGAAGGAAATACAATTAGATGTCTTAAGGTTCATTTCAGCCCTAAGATACAATTTTTCATGAAACAGGATTGAACACCAGAAAAAAAGATACTCTAAAATTGTAGTTCTTTGCAAAGACCAGCATACGTTAAGAACTTTATTGATCTGGTAATATAACTGGGATGGCATTAAATAAAGTGCATGATACTTTCAATTTATACATAAACTGGAAACTCATCAACTGCAAGTGATAGAGAACCAGGTTTACCGGCAGAAGGGTCACTATGAACTTCCACTGTTATTCAGAGATGAAAACCATAAAAGATACTACCAAATGGGTGAAATAAGGTCCTTCCAGAGACACAGAATCTCACTTGAGAAAATAAAACATCTTTTTAGGCCAGGTTTTGTTTTGCTTATTCACAGTTTTCTGATCATGTTCACACCCCTACAGCCAGTAACCTGAACAGAACAGAGTAACACACCACAGAAGAGGGACATGAGCACTTGGCTTATTACTATTTACCAGAAGTTTCTTCTCGACATTAGAAAATGCTCCAGTGTGATTTTCAGCATGCTAAAAGGACCTGGAGGGTTCAGAGGGGAAAAGAAAATCTTAATCCATTCTGATACGGACCTTGTTCCATAGCATTGACATAAAAATGTGTTAACTAGCTGTTTGCAATGCACCAATTCATGAAGTTTTCTTTTTAAAAGAAGGAGCTAAAGCCAAAGTAGTAAAGCACCTGTCTCTAGCAATATACACCTGAAAAAGGCCACTGCTCTACAATGTAATTTTTCACATTTCAGGTTCTACCAGGCTTTGGCTTTAGACTTAAACACAAAGCTTTCTTCAACCTACAGCTGTTAACATGACCAAGTACATGCACAGATGTTTCAAATACTCAACTATATTACCATAAAGCAATCTGAGTATTTCTTCTATGAGATAGTTTTTTAAAACATGAAAAATAATTTGAATTCCAACATATTTTTATGGCTTTGGAAATTAAATTGTTCCATCATATTTACACAATGCCCAGGTAATTCTGTCTCTTTTTTTTGTCATTACAGCAGACCACGAGGGGGGAAAAGGTTACTTCTTGCCACATTCTCAAAATCAAATCTACTTTTGCATCATGCATGCCAGAGGAAAAATGTCACAATTAAATGGTTCATAAGTATAACACTAAAATTACTATTTAAGTCAATGTAATTGAACAGAAATTAAAATGTAGTTTTTAATTGCATATTACAACTTAAATGGTAGCACTTAGCAGAAAGTGTTAACTCATTTATTTTTTAATTGTTAGCTGCTTCAAGGCAATTGTTTTAATGCAGAAAAAAGTGAGAAGCTCTTCAGTAAATTTGATTGTAGGACACTCAGGCATGTAGATCAAATAAAATATAGGTTGAATAGGTAATTAGGTTTGGCCTCTGATACATTAATGTGGAGACAAATTCCAAAAGAAAGGGAAAGAATATTTTTCATTTCATTCTCTCTCAAACACCACTCCATTTGGATTCTTAAATGCAGTTTGGAAAGTATTTCCATTTAATAGAAAACATGAAATTGAAAATCTTCTATAGTACATAGGTCAATGAATTCTTCAGGAGAATTCTGTAAATTTCATAAACTTCAATAAGTGCATAGGGTAGTAAGTCTCCACAGATTGCATGTGGCAGCTTATTTTGTAATTACTTGACACATTAAAAATCTTTAGCCATGCTAAATTCACTGGAGAAGACAAGCCCAAGGGCATGCAGATACATTAAAGCATATGATTAGTCCTTACTAATAAGGAGTGGTTTTCCTTGCAAGATTATTATTTGACTCATGAAAGTGTCAAATATTTTACAGCAGCAGGCTGTATACTCTTCTTTTATTGACTTCAGTACAACATAGCATATTATGGCTATTCTGAAAACATTAACATATGGTATTTAAATACCATTCCATATACTAAACCATCCTGGGATGGTGTCATAATGAACAAGATACTATTACACAGCTAATCCTGCTGACTGCTCTGCAGTGCTGTCCGCTTCTCCCTCTTCTATCCTTTGTCCAGCTTTTCTGTCAGGCTTCTTGGCACAATTTATCATAAGATAAAGATCTTGCTTCAATAATATTTGGATTTGTTTGGTTTTCTGGTTTTTTTACATTAGTCTGTTGCTGGCAACATATTTCTCCTACCTTCATTCATCTTAAATAGCTTATCCAAAATCAGGGGGCTTTTTGTGTCCCTTGACTTCCATCAAATATAGTTTTAACTGTCTCTCTCTGAAGTATTTTACCACCACAGATAATGTCTAAATAATGTTCTTCCTTTCACATCAAATGCAACTAAATTTTTTTACTAGCAGCGCTATCTTGCTCTAATGCCCTAAACCAGCCTGAATATTCTGATCCCTAAATTTTTAACTCAAATGCAGGAGGTACTTTGCATCCCCGAAGTGTATAAACATACTGTGGAATCCAATAATAATGACTCAGGTCTATCAGTATGCTAAAATCCAAAGGAAAAATTCAGCACCCTTCTACAAAGGGACAAGATGTCCAAAGATCTGTGATGACAACCTGAAGCAGAGCACTGCCATAAACCTCTCAAAATTCAAAATTGTTAATTGTTATGAAATAGTATACATGTAATTGAAAATAAGGGAAACACCAGTAAAACTAGTTAAAACACAAACAGTGAAGCTGCCTGTTAAATTCCCAAATACAACCACAAAGCTTGGGCTAATTAAAAATCAAAGGTAGCCTTTTCTTCATATGCACAGATCTTCTTTCCCATAATTTGTGGTCATTTGAAAATGTACCATTAACTCAGTCTTATTCTGACTCACTTTCTCATTACCAGGCAAGTTTTCCAACCGAGGACAATTAAAAAAACCATCCAAGGCAGTGATATATTGCAGTTACTGGTATATATCCAGTCACTGAGATCAGTATAATTAAAAAAACCCGAAACACACTCACACACTACAAGTTACAAACCTAGATCCTCTATTGATATATTTTCTTTCTAGACCTATTCCAACACAGATTTCCAATATGAATTACAAATATCACTGAGTAAATAGCAAAAATTGAAGTATTATGTTTCCATGTTCATATTTGTATGTTTCTTTAAAAAAAAACAAACCCAGGTACACAGTTTACTTTATGATTAAAAAGAACACTACAAGGAGAATTTTGGATGGTCAGAATGCTGATGTTCCCTGAAAAGGTTTGCGTAAAAAAATCTGATGCTATACAACACATCAGGTAAATGCACACTGTAAATGCATGCTTGCTTTGTGAAAGTTTGGGGGCTGCAAAAACCCACAAGCTTTCCATAGTACTCAATTGCAAATGATGCAAGAACATCTACTCCTTCACAATTTGCATCTCAAGTCACTGTATTAAAAAAATCTGCGTTTTGGAAATTATAGAAAGTGCCATCACTAATATAATAAACTAACCTCACTACAATGTACCATTTCTCATATGGTGCCAACTTTAAGAGTGCTCTCCTCTCTTGCAGATTTGGCTAAGTAATATATTATCCAGTAGCATTTTATAAGAATGGTTATGGACACAACTCCTGTTCCTTTAAATGGAATGCAACTGCATGCTCAAGTGTGCTGAACTGAGAGTTTGAAGACTAAAGGTGATCTTTTCAAGACTGCATCCTGCCTGACAAAACCCATACAGAAAATGGCTAATTAACTGGATTGAGATTCTCTGAAAATTCTTCTTATGTCAGAAGTATTAAATTGCTCCTTAGCAAGGCAGGATTACATATTTATCTTTACTACGACAACAAAAGCCAAATATCTCTCACACTGTTTAGTTTATTTTTAGCAATTGGAGGTTACCATAGATTATAGTTTCTGGATAATTTCTATAAATAAATTTGACCAAACCTCACTATAGTCATGGCCCCAGGAAGTAAAGGAAAGGAAAGCAGCAGCACTATGCACTGTGAAAGAAGGTAAGATGCTGAATCTAACCAGATTTTAATTGGTTTGTCTGGAAAATATGATATAGAAACATCACTATGGATTTACACTTATAAATTAAAACTGGATTTGAAGCTAACTTTCTTCTCCAACTTAAAGATAGCTAAAATCATATGAAGAAAAGTAACTGTTTTGCAACAGTTTGCACTTTTCAAATTCATGTTAAAAAGCCAGAAAGAGTAGTAGTGGATTGAACTACACAAGTCAGTGCTATAAACTGCAAATTCTTTCTGATCCCTAAGTTGTGGATCCTGTGAAAATCCCATTTCAGGGATATTTAACATCCTTGCCTCTCATTTGTTGCCAAAATTGTGAGGATACAGGGATTGCTGAATTGCTCTCTCCCTTCACTTGGATGGGCAGGCAAGTGGGGCAAGGTCACAGTGATTAACCAGCTTTCACATCTTCTTCCAGCTCCTGCCCGATGTGTGCAACTACTCCCTTCTGCTTCTTTGCTCTTCCTTTTGTAGTTGAGATAGGAGTGACTTTGTTTCGGGAAGTGAGTAAGGGAACTCTGGCTAGGAAAACTAGAATTTCTACCACCCCCTGACTCCAACTGGGCTAAATCAGTGCAATCCCATCAGATGTTTTTCTACATCTCTCCCAGGCTGAGAGGAAAACAAAACCGGTGCAACAAAAACTATTAATTACAAAACCACTGCACAATTTCTTGCAAATTTATGTAAAATGGATAAATCCTTCAGGACAGAAGAAACATGGACAATGACAAAAGTCATATCTTCAAGGATTGACTGGGAAAGATCAATTTCCAGTTTCTCCTCACAGGAATGAGGTTTCTCTTCTGTCAACTACCATGTTTTTCTGTGATAGACAACTACCGTGTCAACCTCAGAAACGCAACAGGAGTCGAGAGCTGAGGAAGATTAACAAGTCCAACCAGAGCTAAAAAAGTTAATGTAAAAATCTATACAATCCTAACCTGGACCCAGGCAGTGCCTGAACTGAGATTATAGTACTGTCCAGTGCAGAAACAGAGTTGCATTTAAAAAACACTATGGATTTTTCCCAGGTTAATACTTTGCACAATTAATGGGAGCTGCTTGGTAGTTTCAACTGCCAGAATCAAAAGACTGAGAACTACATACTGAAAGTACATGTGTGAAACTAGTCAGATTGAATTATGGCAGCAAGTCACATCAATCACTTCTTCTGGAACACAGATTCAGCTGGAAAACTACTGAAAGCTAAAATTAGACACCACAACATCTATAGCATGGTGTTGAAATCAGTGTATTACTCTTCTTGTCTGTACAAGACAAGAACCCATGCTACTATATTTAATTAGAAGGAAAGTTTAAAAACTCAATCAAAATCAGGAAGTATCAGGCAAATGTCAACTGTATTGCCTTAATTCAACACATATGCATGGCTGATTTATGTTTTTAACCAGTGCATAAGTGTTTATATAACATATTGTTACTATCTTTAGGAAAAGTCCTTAGGGAAATATATATTTTGGCTCTTTGTTTCCTTTACAATCTAGATTGAATTTTGGTTGTGCTGTGAAGCATACCATTTCCAAATCCCCTTCTTTTTCTGGCTGTCATATAAAATAATTTCTCTATACCATTTAGATAAAATTTAATATTATCTTTAAATGCTCATAGCATGACTTTCTTGCTTGCAGTTCTAGCAGGCCTGAGCATGGTATATTTGAAAGCAGGATATTATTGAATTATCTATATTCTAAAAACACACCATTATTTTCTATAAATACAAGAACAAATAAAGAAATGAAGTTTGCTATGCTTTGTTAACTTAACCGAACTAAAGGTCAAAGAGGAAAAGGCAAAAAAGAAAATACATAAATAACACATACTTACATAGCAGGTATTCAGTTTGTGTTTATTCACAGTCTTTACATATTCATGACCTATTTCAGGCAAAACTCTGTAACTCTTGGTTTAATGCTTTACTACTGGTGGCATTTGTCTCAGACATAACAACTATTTTCTCTGAATCCAATGCCAGGAGAAATTAATTACTTCATTACGTGTTTACAAATACAATTTGCTCTTTGATGTATGGTTGCCGTAACATTGAAATCACCAACTTGAGATGCTAGTTAAAGAACATACCATCATCCTATCATTTTATTCTTAAGAAAACACAAGGACTAAAAAGCCTTGCATGTTTAATACTGCAGATTAAATTAGATTCCTGACCCTAATGATTTGATATTCACAGCTCAAAAGCAGACAAGCCTTATGCTAGATTTAAATATGTGGGTCATCCTCTCCAAGGAAAACTCAATAATTAAAAATAATATTTTTTTTAGAATCACATTTATTCTCTCCTTAAAGCTATTCAAGTCCAAAGTAAAGTACTTAGAGGCTTAAATGCTCAAGATAGAAGCCTAAAAAGAAGGTTATTGTCTGCATTTAAGGAAAGATAACTCCAAGAATACATAAAAGTAAATAAATTTATTGTTTCTAAACAAAATAAAAACTACACCAACTGGATAGAAATACGTTAAACACACTAATTTCCTTGACATAGACTGCTCTGGTTCAACAGTCACCTAAAGAAACAAAGTTATAATGCTTGAAAAATTGAAAAAATCTTTCTGGTTTTCTTCTGTCCATTAGTCTGACTGAGCTGGTGGCTAGCAAAGAGGAAAAGAAAGAGGATACAATCACTAATATGTAATTACATAAACATTTTAGAATAACCAAGGTTTCAAGCTATTTTATTGGTATATCCTGTTCTCTACATCAACAACATATCATGTAGCAAAAGGACGACTTCTCCACACTCTCCCTGGGTGCCAGGGAAGGTCATGGAGCAGATCCTCTTGAAAGCCATCACATGTACAGGACAACCAGGGGATCAGGCCCAGCCAGCACAGGTTTGTGAAAGGCAGTCCTGCCTGAATGACCTGATCTCCTTTTCTGTGAGAAGATGACCCACTTACTGGATGAGTGAAAGGCTCTGGATGTGTCTACCTGGACTTCAGGAAAGCCTTTGACACCATTTCCCACGGCATCCCCTGCAGGAACTGGCTGCTCATGGCTTGGCCGGGTGCTCTGCTGGATGGGTAGGAAATTGTTGGGATGGCTGGGCCCAGAGGGTGCTGGTGAATGGAATTACATCCAGCAGTGTTCCCCAGGGCTCAGTGCTGGGACCAGTTCTGTTTAATATCTTCAGCAAGGATCCACATGAGGGGATCCAGGGCCCCCTCAGTGACTCTGCAGACACACTGAGCTGGGGGGGAGTGTTGATCTGCTGGAGGGCAGGAAGGCTCTGCAGGGGGATCTGGACAGGCTGCATTGATGGGGAAAGGCCAGAGCTCTGAGGTTCACCAAGGCCAAGTGCTTGTGCCTGGTCCTGCCCTTGGGTCACAACAACCCCTGCAGCTACAGGCTGGGGCAGAGGGGCTGGAAAGATGCAAGCTGGAAAAGGTCCTGGGGCTGCTGGCCAACAGCACCTGAACATGAGCCAGAGAGGGCCCAGGTGGCCAAGAGGCCAAAGGCATCCTGGCCTGGATCAGCAACAGAGAGGCCAGCAGGACCAGGGCAGTGATCATCCCCCTGTACTTGGCACTGGTGAGGCCTCACCTCAAATGCTGGGTTCAGTTCCAAAAGGACATTGAGGTGCTGGAGAGAGTCCAGAGAAAGGCAATGGAGCTGGTGAAGGGTCTGGAGCACAGGTCTGATGAGGAGCAGCTGAGGAAGCTGAGGTTGTTTAGGCTGGAGAAAAGGAGGCTCAGGGTAGATCAGGTAACAAGCACTAGGATGAGAAAATGGCCTCAAATTGCACCAGAGGAGTTTTAGATTGCATACTAGGAAAAATTTCTTCACTAAAAGTATGGTCAAGTATTGGAACAGGCTACCAAGGGAAGCAGTAAATTCATTGTTCTTGAAAGTTTTCAAAACACTCACAAATGTGGCACTTAGACATGGCTTAGTGGTGAACATGGTGGTGCTGAGATGGACTTGATGATCTTGAGAGGTTTCTTCAAACCTAAATGATTCTATCATTCTAACTTATCAATATTTCATCACTAGAATTCTGTTGCACAGAAGAAAAATATATACATTGTTCCATACCTGTCCACCAACCTTGGACAGGAGCCAAAGAAAATAGGTAGATTTAAACAATTATTTTTTAAAGCATGTGTATAGTTTTTCATTAATAGAAATAACTCTAATGTAAATATGCCAACTGCAGGAGTAGCCTATGCAACACAAACTGTAGAGGTTTTTTAACATGCAAACCCCAATATTCTGCTCAGGCTGAGTCTGCAACATTTGAAGTGACACTAAGCATAAAAAAACCACAGGAAAGTCTGAACTCTTAACACTTTCAGTAACAGTCTAGTGCAGATTTTATTTTATTTTTTTTTAATGAAGCATCTTTTCAGTAACACTACATTTTTAAGAGTTTGGTAATAGAATACTGAGATTTTCACCTCAGGGTTACTAAATTCAATATGGCCCAGATCAATAGTGACTCAAAGTCATCACCATTTGATGAGAATTTGGAGCTCAGGTTAAAATGTATTATGAACTTAGACTAGCTCCAGTGAACAGCTTTATAACTGACACTAACATGTATGGTTGCTGGCAGTCTCAATACAGAGCCTTAAATTCACTGGGAACACAGATTTACTTTCTGGACCTACAGCAATCCTTCTGAGTCAGGATTAAGGCCCAGTAGCTCACACTACGAGCAATCTCAGACTGCTAGCTGCTTATTTGTACCTGTCCCAAGAATAAAAGAGCATTACAATTCAGACACACTTTTCAAATAGCGTATTTGTTTCATTGCTTAGAAAGAGAAAATAAATTATTTCAAAACTAGATGACCTCAGGCTGCACACCAGAATAGAATAACCCTTCCTCTCAAAGACCAATTTATTAAAACATCTGGTTTACACAGCACCTTAATCCTGCTAAGATACAAACTGCTTGCTTAAGAAATTAACATTTTTTAAAAGCCTGGAAACTGTATTCAGGTAATCTGTCATATGACATCTGATTAGAACAAGCACCACATTATTTGCTACTAAAGAAAAGCATACTCAAATTTCAAAGCAGCACAGATGTGGGAAGATCCAAGGCAGAAGAGAGCAGGTGGCAGGCTAGCTGGCAATTACAAAATGTACAAGGTTATAAAATGACTAAGACTTAAGTGTCAAATCTATATATTTTAAGCTAACAAAATATTAATTTAGCATTTGTATAGCATTTTGCCTTTTAATGTTAGAAAGCAGAGAGATCTCTTCTGTACATTTAAAGTTATATCGCTGTTCCATAGCCAGCTTTCAAATAAAACCTTCATGATTAAAAAGCTCACTCAGTTATCAATATCCTATATCTGAAACACAATGCTTTGATGGCCCAGGCTGAGAAAAACAAAAGCAAAAAATGCATTTTAACCAGAAAGAAGCTCAGCACCATAATGATCAGATTCTACAGTTCGGTAATTAAGAAAAAATGGTAACTACCATGTTTCCAGCATCTACAATAACCTGTGTAAAAACAGTGCTTAGGTATCCTTATGTATACTTTTATTTCACAGTATTTATAATAATAATAATTTAAAGGTTAACAGTATATTAAATGCAAGTGATGTATGCTAAGTTTCCCATGCTCTGTGCACAAAAATAGTTTTTACTACTCCTGCTTTAGTAAAATCAAGCCAGGTGCTCCTGCAATATCAAAAACACCCAAATGCCAAGAAGTGCCGCAGATAACATGAAAAACAAAAATAATGAGAAACATCATTTTCTATCCATACATCTGGACCAGCTGGAAGGGATCAGGCACTGTCTTTCTCCACCTTTATCTCCTCTTTACAGAGCAAGCAAATATCAAAAGGTCAAAAGAATTCACCAGTCATTGAGACAGAACTTGGAACTCTATCTTCATAGATGAATGAGTGAAATAATGATATGAAATGGAGATTCCAGTGGAGACGATGAGGAATCTGTAAACCAAAAGGAATTATAATCCTGGTCCCACTGAAGACAATGATAAATCTCCCAATGATTTCTTAAGGGCCAAGATTTTCATGGAACAACAATATTCTTCACATAAGCAATGAACTCTCATGAAAACAACATGTGTTACAAATCACATAAAATCAAATCAGAACAAAGAGTATGAGGGAAATCCCACTGAGAGAAATAGCATGATTCCAAAAGCAGTGAATACACATATTCTTACATGAATATTTGCAGAAATGACTGAACAAGATCAGACATAACAAAATACGTCCTCTAATAAGTTCCTTTTCTTTCTTCCAGCTCCACAAAATAGGTTGCTCAACAGGGAAGTAAAGGGTTAAATGGTTACTAACTAATGCAATAGTGGCTTAACAGCATATTCAGGCTACAAAATACTACATCTCAAAGGAAGTCCATTCCCTTTAAATTTCCCTTAATTACTATAAAGCATACATAGAATAAGTTTTCCAGTCACCTTTTAGTGAGATACAGAAAAAAAAATCAGAAACTTGAGCTAAGCAAATTAAGATCTCAACAACCTGGAAGATCTTGCAGATCTCCTTTCCAGAAACAGAGCACAAACAGTCAGCGACAAAACAAAAACAATCTTTGAAATAAACTTTTTCTTCACTTGTTTTGCTTTGAAGAGTTTTGTTGATCAGCATGAGAAGAAGTTTTTAGCAATTCCTCCCAGGGTCTTAGTCATATGCAGTTTGCATGAATAGTATAGCCAGCACTATATGAATACGCAGTTTAGTCCTATGTAAGTATATGATTTCCTAGATAGAAAAAAAACCCCTCTCTAGAGTCCCATTACTTCACTTCCATGCTCTCAAATACAACTGAGTCAGCTCACTATTTCCAACAGGTCGAGTTCCAGAACAAGATAGATGGAAAGGTTTCATAAATGATATAGGTAACATGCTCTTGGTATGTGCCTCCACCTACATTTGTTCCCAAATCTGAATTTAAGTATCCTGGCTGCAAAGCAAATGGAGTATTTCTTTCTCTCTGAATTTATGAAAGGCAGTAAGTCATAATAAATTATTATAATTTTACCTAAAACAAAACTGGAATGGACTGGAAAAGCATTGTATCCTGTTATTTCCAAACAGCCTCCCCTTTTTGTGGTCTAAAATTCCAACTATTTACCCTTCCCTCACAAATACGATTTTCTAAACTTATTTTTACTGTTGACCTAGTCTTTCTGTTAAGTATTTTTTTTTAGAAAGTACAACAATTAAAACATACAAAAAAGGTTTTTTCCACTAAAGGTGGATGGATCACTCTATACAGAAATACAGAAAAATTATGTCTCTGTTCTGCAAAACTGATATTATCTGTCTCCCAATAGCTTGCCTTCTTCTATTATTTCATTTAATTTTCAATTCTAACTACAGAGTAACAACATGGCAAGACTAGCTCCTTATGGACATAAGCTCAGTGCATTCTCAAATTTGGGCAGAAGAATAACTTTACAATGCTATAAGCATGTTTTCATCCAGCTATGTAACCTTATGAAAAAAAAGGGAAAACATTCCTCTTTCTCCTTCCCTTGGTAGATCATATTACAATGCCAAAGCAGAAAGCTGCTTTCTTCTCTACAGCCTGTTCTTTATCTACTTCAATACTTAAATCCTATGGAAGCAGTAATCAAAAAGAATAAATCACAAGGAAAAAAAGAACTCAAAATATTAAAAAAAAATAAATCAACCTAAGAATGGAACAAAATCTAATCTTTCTATCAAATTAGGCACTTTGCACAGTACAGCATTTCCAAAACACTAGTTCATGGATTATAGGCACCTCTAAAGTACAAATATCAACAGTGCAGAGCAGTTGATGAACAACATTGAATTACTGTAATTGTCTACACTTGGGATGCCAATAGCAGGGAAAGCAACTCCACTTCTCACTCCTGGAAGGATGACAAAGTAATGTGCTACTTTATCAAGCTACTTTGACGTTGGCTGGTACACAGTCCACATCCCTTAGCTACCACAGAACACAAGGGAAAAAGGAAGCTAACAGGCTTCTTCAAGAGTGAAGAATGACAATCCCAAGAACAGGTCTTATGGCAAAATGATTTGTGACAGGGTAACTTTTTCCTAAAACAAGCAGAACTGAGAGGTGGACATTACACACCACTCGGTTTCACGTCCGTGCTAGAGGCGGAAGAGGGATGCTGACTCAGTTCACATCCATGATGTGATGAAAAATATGTGTTTCTAAAATGGAAAATGTGTCAAATGACAGTTAGGAACAATTCACTTGTGGTACAACCATTTTCCCAGTGAGCTTATTACAAATCATATGACACAGCCCTTCTCCTATTAGATACAAACAGCTCCTATAGGGTCCTAGAGCCAGTGACATATATTCTCCATTTCTTTGTGCAGTTTATGAATCTGTTTCCCTCCACAACTGTATTAAATGCTGATGTTGCACTGTGATAATATATTAGCTGTCAAGGAAGCACAACCCATCCCAGTTTGTTCAGGCCAAACACTTTACCCAGACAGCATACCTGCAAACTGCCTGGTTGTCCCTAAAAGGTTAACCCCGTCTGTTAAATCATTAACAGAATGATCTAAAAAATGCACTAATTTATCAAAGCAATGTGATGCAATACTTAACATCCAGATGGAAGTGTAGAAAACCAAGATAGTTTTACTGAAGACATACGGAAGGATGGACCTACAACTAATTCTCCTAGCAGGGTCTCTGAAGACACAATTCTATGTATTTTGTGAGGAGGTGTAAATTTTTAGATTGAATAGGCCCAGCCTTACTCAATTTCTGCATTTTCATGGAAATTCAAAGACTCAATGTCAGAGGGGAAGATGAGTTTGGGGATCCAGATGATCAAGCATGCAACCAACCCAACTTCACTTCAAACACACCCTTCTCACCTGTCTTCCAAGGAAGACAGATTTTCAAGATAGCAGAATAATTTACAATGTTTATTCTCAGTTCCAACGTGAAAATTACACATTTTCAAGCTAGTTTGATTTAATAAAATTTACCAGAACACAATTATACTAACTGCCACTAAGAACCCTTATCTCTGAGTAGAAAGAACCTTAACAATAAGCCCAAACCGAATTGTTAGAACTGTTCCATGCATCAGATAAAATGCACAAAGTACGTTATCAGTTCTATAATCAAAAGATAATACATCTGCATATTAAAAAGAGAAGGTTTCTTCTTTTTCCTTTGCTTTTCTTTTAACAGAGAAGAATCTATTCTTGCAAGCAAAATGTTATTAACTGCAATTAAGAGAAAGAACCAAGCCTCATATAACTTGACAGCATTATGTTCTACTAATTTCTAGTGAACAAGAATAGTATTTATATTAGAAACCACAGAGAGCTTTCATATGGATTAATCAACGATATCCTATTATAACAACACTTCCAGTATCGTTAAACAAATTACACTGAACATTAATATAATTTTTTCTGTTATATCTCTGCCAGACAATTAATACGTCTCTACACTTTAATGGTATATGAATATTGTCGTGGTATACACACAATATTCTGTTTTCCTGAGAGGCAAGCAAATGAATCAACGTTTAAAATACATAATAACATGGAAGATTTTGAACCTACCTTCTTTTTCTGGGTTCTGTTCCTGCCTCCCAACCAATCATCCATCTGCTCCTCTATCTCTTCAATTGAAGCTCCATGATCATAAGATGGTACATACACACTTGATTCCAGAGCTGTGTATACAGGGAATTCTAATTTTGGTTTCTTGACTTTAGGCTTCTTCTCTTCTATACAAAAGTAAAAAAGCAGAAAACGTAATGCTACTAGTACTGCAGGCATGTATAATTCAGAAGCCGGTTTAGCTCCCCAACTCTTAATCCTATCTTAAAACTTCCACTGAGGCTTCAATTTCTTTGTTAAAAAGAGAATCAGAGTTTTGCATAATAATTTTATTTTTATTAGAAGTAAATAGCAATGCACCCACTTTGCCACCCTTCCATCTGAACTATGCCTGAAAGGGATGCACTAGCTCTTGTTACTGCTACACCACTCAGCAAAGCTTAGTATAGGCAAAAGCACAGGAGCTGTTAAAAGATTCTGAAGTCCAGCCAGCTTCAGAGAAATTGGCAAAGGTAGAAAGGTGAATTTCTTCCTATTCTCAGATTTCTACAACCACAAATAGCTCTGTTCTATCACTTACACATTTAGGAAAATTTCGATGTTGGACCTCATTTCTAACAGTGATTACTGTTTTCTGCTCCCTCTGCCCTTCAAATGGTATTAAATGGGAGCAGCAAACGCATGGGAAAGGAAGGACCACAATAACCCAAACCCCAGGACCTAAAAATGCATCCACTATATAAGATGATCTGAAAAGTAAAATTTAAAATGGGAAATTGACAGAACTTTAGGAAAGACAAGAAGATGAGGAGCAGAAAGAAGCTTGAAAACTCAGAAAGCATCCAGAAACCTCAGGTGTGCCCAGTGGGACTCATCTGGTTTTTCCTCTGGTTTTCAAAATACACTGTATTCACAATGACTACATGTTCCTAAACTGAAAGAGCAATCTAATACTCCATTGGAACCAAGAGGGAAGTTCTACACTTGACTCCATCTTTTCACTCTTCACTGCATGTCTTTGTGCTCCTCTCCCTTCTATTGTGTTTCTGCAATCACCAAATCACTCAGCAAACTACTTCAATTTACTAAGCAAGTAGAAAACTACTCTTAATACTCAAACAAATACAAAAAAATCCAAGTCATTTAAAGGTGGTGGGCAAGAAAAAGAAGAACCACACTTGTCTGATCAGCTTATCTGTCTTTGCAACCACGCTCTAATACTTCAGAGGAGAAAAATCTGTTTTTCATGGAAACCTTAATAAAATTCCTTAAGAGGACAGAGGACTGCTCCCTACAGACTCTCAAGCAGAACTTATTTTCCTGATAGTATACGTGCAGAAATAGCACAGTGAAAAGACTCCGCAGATTTGACAAACACTAGGAACTGAGTATTTAAGAAAACAAAAAAGGGATAGAGAACTGTTTCAAGTCCAAAATGAACAGGAAAGTCATACAGATCTTGAGAGTTAACGGGACGACTAATGAGCTTTTAAAGCTTTCACTGTTCAGAGTTTCACTGTATGTTGTTCAGAGACCTGTTTTTGTAAAGAATCTTTAACTTTACCTGTCAAATTTCAATAAATGAAATATTAAGTTAAAATTTGTATTTGGAATTTTTTAGCATCCTTCTGTAGGGATGTGTAGAAAATATAATGAAATGACAGATACTCCTCAAAATTAAGTGAAAATCCAAAAGTGTAATACCAGCATTTGTCTCACTATGCAGATATTAGTGAAGACAACACAGGTACAATTTTTTTTGTCTATTTCAAAAGGTAAATTTTATAATCAAATCACATATATTAAATATTATCTCATTTTACTCCACAACTGCCATGTGCAACAGCTCCTAGAATCTGTTAAGATTTGTATGGATAAGTAACAATAGCTTTACCAGTTCTTTATTGCAAACACTGATAGTGGCAAAAATATTCTAGGAGGTTAACTTCAATGATGATTTTCACCACCTTATTTCAATCCCTCAAAATAATCAAGCACACTGTGTGTGTTCACTTGGAATTACTTAACATAAGTTATGACAGTTGACTTTTCCTGTACCTTGCACCCCATCAGCTACTGCTTATTAATTTTCCCTCTCAAAATATGCAAATAGTTAAAGCCTAAATGCTTCTAACCAACACTTAAAAATGAAGAGCATAGCCTGAAATAGGTCATCGAGGCTCTTGCTGTAGTTTTGGAAGTAATTCTGTAACTATTTCCAGAGGACACTGTGCTCCACTTTAAAATGAGGTATCAAAGACAGTATCTAGGCTTTCTTCAGGCAGTTAAGTGACAGAGAAAGACCTAACATAGATAAGACAACCTGCTGTTTGCTGACTATCAAAGGAATGAGAAATCCCACCTAGAGAAGATGGCTGTACAACCTCAAACAAGCACTCAACCAGAATTAAAAAAACCTTATCTCTACTGTCTCCCATGCGTATACAAAAAGATGAAGGAGTTCAGCATGTCTCTTGATACCACAATGGCTGTCATATTGAATTAAAAAAAAATAAATAGAATTGAAGTAACAGCACCTTTGACATAGGGCTCCCAATAACCCATCAAGAACAGCTTCACCTCAGAATTTTCAAAGCCACGTTTTAGAACAGGAAAGCATATAAAAGCAGCTATATGGTAGACAGAGGAAGTTCAGAAGTTATGTTTAGCGGTATGAAGCCTCAACTTAAGATAGCCAAGCACTGGTGCTCTTTCAGGTGAATATGGAGAAAGCGAAACAGACCACTGGAACTATTTCACCCAAACAACAGAAGTCCACAGGAGATACTCAGGAAGAAAACCTCCCTCTTTCATGTTATCTTTTCACTATCAGCAATTCAGTGGGCAGCCTAAAAGACACTTCCGACCTCAGCAGGCACTTTGCCCTGAGAAGAATATGGATCAGGTTTTCCAAATACTAGATGATGCCTGGACAGCTGAATCCTGTATCTGCTAAGGCTTGACAGACAGCCAGGAAGTTGGTGCAGCTGCCCACCATTATGACCTAAAGTAAGGATGTGCTTGATCGTGCTGACAGTAGTGACAACTGCAGCTGTGATTCAGAGTTTTGAAACACAAGTGTTCCCTTAATATTAAGTGCCACTTTCTAATGGTTCTGGTTTTAGGCCATCTACTATAACAGAACAGACTTTAAAAAGACATTTTTCTTCTCCACTCTCAAATATTGTTTTAATATTGTTACACACAAACCTAACTAAAATGCAGGAAAAACATACAGAAAAGATTTCCTAGGTTCCTCTCAGTCCTGTGACAGTGAGCTCAGTGTCTGCTGGAGACCCAGTCAGACCACAGTGCCCTATGTGGGCACCAGTATCCAGCAAACCTTCACTATAACCAGAGTTACTTGCACTCATACAACTAAACATGGGAGAGAAAACAATCTTGGTAAAACAGAGCCTGACTTCAACAGGGTAAACTGAAAGCTTACTCTTACTATTTTGTGGGAAGATAATGTACTTTAATTGCCAAATTATAGTGTGGTAACTTTTTTAGTCTATTAAATAGAATTAAAAAAACAAATTGAATTTGTTTTTTGTGCATATGGAATCCCAGATCGTAAGCACAATGGAAGTTGTTTGATATCTACCAGTCCAATGTCAACTGATCAGTATTTCATGTGACTCATAACTTTTACAGAGTTCTAGTCTTTTTTAGCAGAATGAATTTTGTTTTATCGTTTCCTGAATTCATACTGCAAAAATACTAATTTTCTACAAGTACTTTCTACCTTTAGAACTATCAAGTTCTTTACCAGAAAAATAAAATCGAATGCATATTTAACAACTTCAGAGTTAAAAAAAGAGAGATGCAGCTACGTCCTTGATGTTTGAACAGCATCTAAACACACCTATCACTGGGATGCCCAGACATTACAGATAACAATTCGTTAACTCCCTGTACTTTGTAACTAAAGTACAAAATTTTATGTTTCTAAAGGCCTCCAATACTATTCTTCTACTGGCTATACATTTTACTAGTTTATGGTGCCATGATCTGGGTTTTGAAGTCTGATTAATTACTTGCACATAATCAGACACTTTGATCTTCCTCATTAGTTCTTCTACCTTGTTACTACATTAATTTTATCACTGGTAGAATTAATAGTATCTAGCTAATGGTTATTTGCTTTAAGATACATCAGGTGTCAGATAAGGCATCAGCTAGACTTTATGGATCAAGTGCCATGTAATAAAACAGTGATGCTTTTTCCGTAACAAGTATCAGAGGTCCTGCATTTTAAAGTTTTCAGAAAAATTTATATTGATTTTACATGTTAGCTGATCTAAACATAAAGAGCTCAGAGAATTTTTCCACAAAAAAAGCAGCAACTGCTTCATAGAGGAATAAATAAAACCAAAACTAAGCACTGAACTTCTGCAAAGAAATTTTGACACATCAAGTTGTAGCTCTCTCTCTCTGCAAGGCTTCTAAGCTTTAAGCATGAACAAGAATTCACAGAAAATACAGTCAAAAAAAGACAGTGATATTTGAAAATTAAAGGGACAAACTGCCTGATATATCATGCATTAGTAAGCAAGAAATATGACCACACAAAAAGGTAGACAACAAACATCTTTTTGGCAAATCAGTAAGATACTGCACTGAGATCTCTTTTTTCAACACAGTCCGCTTACCTATGTAACTACGAAAGACAACCAAAGCATTTGTAGCATTAAAATTTGTTGAAAACATGACAAGAGAAAAATTCACTTACACGTAGAGTAACACAGTCAGACAGAACACAAAGAACCCAGAAGTCTGGAAAAAAATTGTACTAAGGTTTTGACAATCTATTGGAAAAATGGAGCAAATTATGTTCAATATCAATGCAAATACAGGGGAAACACACATATGCTTTAAAAAGTACACATTTCTATACTCAAAGACAATGGGATTATATGAACATATCAGGAATTAGAGATGGATATATACATCTTCTGTACTGGGCAAGCTAGTTTATTTTTGAGCAAGCTGACTAAAGACATGCTCAGGGATGAATGCATCCTCAGATACAAAAAACTTCTCACAAGCTACAGCTTTTGATGACTTTCATCTTTTTTCCTGAAGATCTACCCTTCCCAAAACTTCCAACTCCCCCGAAATAAAAAAGCATTAGAAACAAGGCTCCAATATTTGAGCACTAATTTGCCTTCCAACAAACACATAATGAAGCATGCATGCCTCTTCTCAAATGATCCTCATGCACTGTATTTTTGCAGAATATTTTCAATAAGGTCTAAAGCGAGTTTTGTGAGGAGAGGTATCATACAAGCCTAGCTGAAACAACTGGGAAAAATACACAAGCTTGAAAGTTCAAAATTCTTTCAGCAGGCCTGCCAAAACAATCAGTGAAATGGATGATACATAGTTTGCCATAATTAGGCTTCAGAGGTAACAATTAAGTGATCAGAACATTCACACCCACACCATCCAAAAAAGCATGCATTGCATAAATTAATTTTCTCTGAACATGCCTGTCAGCAAATCATTACTGAGCAGCCATGTCAACTCTGCATTTTGGCAGAGATTAATACTAAACACAATTACCCAATATATTTATCAATTATTTGGAAGTAAAAGGAAAGTAACCTTCAACAGAGTGCTAGATACCATAAATTTGATCCAAGTGGTTTACAGTGAAGAGGAAAGCACAAGAAAAAGTAGGAACATGGACTGGCTAGTAGTCTGGGACCAATCAAATCAAAAGTGTTTTTGAAAATTTCACAGTTAAGGGCCTTATGCCACATCTACACTTGGAAGAGACTTTGGGCAAGGAACCTTTGATATCAGGGCTTGCAGTTAGGGTGGACAAGCAATCTGAAATGAGCTATCAGAGCAATGGGAACTAATGTGACCTGTGATTCTGTAATAACCACAGAAGAAATATGATTTTATAATCAGAAGATGACAAACTTTAGAACATTATATACAATCCCAGGGCCCAATACTTCTAGATCCATTGCAAAACTAAACTGCGTGCAGAAGATTCACAGAAATCAAGGGCTCAAGAAAGGCTTCATATTAAGAAAACCTGCAGATAAATAAAATTTTTTTTAGGCACAGACATGCAACCGAAAGCTAAACCTGGAGAAATTCATACTGAAATTAGGATATAACTACACAATAGCAAAATTAATTATCTGAACAAACCATGAAGAACAGAAGGCATCTCAAGGTTTATTGATCAATGTTGTATCTTGAGTAATAAGGCAGTGCAAAGCTGAAGTGCACCACTGGTACAAGTCAAGTAAGTCAAGACAGGAGAGTCAGTGTTTTTCACTGATTTTCACCTGCAAGAGTCTGAAATAAACCCTTATACTAAATGACCTAATGATGTCTCCTATCCCTAGGTTTCATGAAACAATATAAAAAGCTACCCAAGCAGCATGCTGTATTCCAAGCTGTCAGGAAAGGGCAACCAACCAAGCCTAACCAAACCTGATCAAATGTATTAAAGTTTTCACTACAGCTCGGGATGTTTGGTGGCAGGCACTTGGGTAAGAGTGCTGTAAGACCCTATGGAGAGACATAAATACCACGTCATAAAAGCCCGACACAGAAAGGCAGCTCATCAAGCAGCCACAGGGCTCGTAATTTTGTACTTCAGTTGAAGCTTGAATGATAGGGGTAAGGAAAAAGCACAAAAACCCACATACTATTCAACATGGTTTATAACTAGAAAAAAAAACAGTTTCCTGCCACAGACTGTTCCAGATGCCTTGTACATCATGGCAAGATTTCTGGATTTACAAAGCAAGTATATTTAGTAACTGGGATGCCAGTGAAGAGTTCACCTGCAATACTTAGCAGGCACCATTTTTCTAAAAAGGCATATTTTTAAAATAAATTTAAGTTTTCATACAGAATGTCAGGGAAAACAAACTAAGAAGAATGGAAAGTAAGAGAACTGCCAAGGCTAAGTATAAAGAAAGAAAAATAGACGTGTTTCCCCCCAAAATGGACATTATTGAAAGAAGTACTCCATGCAAAAACAGCTTGAGAGCTGCTAGAATTTGTCCCGATAACTACTCAAACCTGGCAATTTAAATTTAAAAACTGAGTGATCTGTCCTGATTGTATGCCTGCGTCATCTTAGTTTGATAATGCCTATTCAGTGCAGCTAATACCTACTGTACTTTACATCCCATGACTACGAGGAACAGGGCTATCCATTGTGAAAGAACCATTCCCCGATGCAGGGATCACACACATGTGACACGACAGAAGAGGGAGAAGTTGGAAGAAAGTTTACTAATTAAAGCACTTTCATTTAAAAATAAAACTTTGTGTGTTCTTACCCCTAAATGTGAAAAATGCATCAGAAAATGTAACGGAAACCAGTTCTACTTTTGTGGCCTAAAATACACAGCTCTCTGTAGTTCCTACAAAGCCATAATACAAGATTGTATTACAAGTTGCTCTATTTTTCTAAGGTAAAATTGCTATATTTTATTAAGGTAGCAGTGACAGTTCTGGATGGATTGAGAAGTGATAAGAAACACGGCAAAAGTGCCAGAAAAATAAATCAAAAGTGCATAATATTGACTTACCAAGAAATTATTTTTTCACACTCCTTCCCAAAAATAGAACTTTAATGACATCTCAATACTGTCCTCTCTTTCCTGTTTAGCAAACTATATTTTCTTCCTCCAGTACCCTACTCTGGTTTTAGTTCAAGCTGCCTACAGAATACTGCACAGTTTCAGCAAGAAAGCAGACAGACAAGGGGGCAAACTAGCAATTAGGGCACGAAAAAACAAGCACTGTAAAACAGCTATTGCTAATCAGCATATGTTTACTCAATTAAATAGACGGAACCTTTATTATGACCTTGCATCCCAGGGACAGTGTCTAAAATTAAGAAGAATGGGGGCAAACAAAATGCACATTTGGTGATTTACAACCTTTCTATGCTAATTGTGATGTAACAATGCAGAGCAACATAATGAAATAAGCAAATCTAGCAGATGCTTTGCATGAAAGCTTCAGGAAAAAAATGATGTAATTTTTTTTGCCTACAGTAACATGTTCCTCTTGTTCCTCTCTTGGGAGTCTTACTTATTAGAAAAAAGGTAACTGACAGCTCATTCTGCTGCCCAGCTATAGCACTGCTACGGCTGACCAAATAATTCCATGCCAGATCTCAAACTCTGCTAATTACAGGTGGTGATTCTCAATCCTCCTTGCTCCCTGCCAGCAAGCCTACGAGGGGAGGGCATGATGCCAGCCAGTGAGACTGGTGAGGGCTGGCCCCTGCTCACACGAGTGACACTGGGTCACCTGGCAGACATGGGAGTCACACTGTGGTGCACCCAGCAGCATGACAGGGGACAGGGTGGTGCTTCAGTGAGAGGTCAGGGGTGACCTGGAAGGCCAAACTCACCAAACTTGTGCCTCTCAGGGGTGGGCACTGCTACTGGAGGTAACAACAAAAAAAAGTGACCCTCACAACACACCTGGCAGCAGGAAAATACTTAAAACTTAACATGTGGCCTTTCACTGACACACAGGAACATGCACAACATGATGTTAATAACTTTGCATTTTTATTTGCACTTCTGTTTTCAAAAACTAGTCCTTTTAAAACAGTAGTTCACAGATTTCAATGAGGAATACATGCCAGCTATTTTGAACAATGGTAATACATGACTGTCTGACAATTTAACAAGTTTTTAATAACGCGAGTCAAGACCCTTTTCAGAGGCCCATTTTATGGTAGGTATCTCAAACATAATGGCAGGCCTTCCTAACAAGCATTAAATGCACTATTTTGCTAGATTTGGCCTGGGTCCATGATGCTCACTGAGATGCTGAATGTTACTCATTTTCCCAAAATAGATTCAGCTACTGATCAGTTGGGAATTATTGCTGGAACTGGATATCTTAGCTGATTTTACAAAATTAAGCTATTTTGTAAATATAAATAATGCAGCTGTATTTTAAGTACCTAAAGGCTTATGCTTACTCCAAGCTAGTAAATTATCACAAAGCACTCAATGCACTTGTCAGAATAAAGGAACTTAAAAGCATGCACTTAAGTACAGTAAATAAAGCAAGCATGCACATACAAACACGGACAAAAAACTGTTAAAACTGTCTTCAGAAGAGGGTAGGTTTAATCATTGTCAAAAGCAAATAACTGAAAGAAGAAAAGGGAAAGTCACCTATAATTATTGTAAATACTTTATTAAAGGAAATGTTAATTGCCTTCCCTGGTCTTTTTTATAAGAGTATAAAAACTTTGAAGCATTTATTTGAACAATAGCATGAATCCGTTTCTGAAGTCTACATCCATGCTTTTGGAAATTCAAATTATTGTCACTTTCTATCACAAAAAACAACTCAACATGCACAAAAGAATTATTAAACACATTATTTAAAAAAATATTTACAAACAACAAGAATATAAAAATGCTCAAAAACCCAAGAGGTCACTTCTGAAAATGTATAGTACATTTGAGATCTTCCCCTCCCATAAAGCAACACTTCTAGCACGGCATATTCTTCTTGCTACAATCTAACTGACCACCTGAGTTGTATGCTTCTATAGGAGCAAACCAGCAGCCTACTGCAAAATTAGCCATGAAATTAGAAGCTTATTTAAATTTAACAGCAGTAGAGAAATATATAAAGCATGTATTTTAGAAGATTAGAAAAATGTTTGTTCACATACATCCAATGTAGAAGATATATCGCATTACATCTTTGTTTATTAAGACAGTGGTAAAAACTCACTCTGAAGTGTTTCAAGTTCAGCCTTAGCCAGGGCATCTTCTTTCGCCTTCATTTTTGTTTCTTTATATTCTACATATAATTGTCTGGCATCCTTTAAGAAAACGTTGCAATGGCATTAGCATCCTTATACAAACAAGTAATTGCAATGGCTCTGCTTCAAGTTCTCACTTAACCTCACCAAAAAATATTAAGATGTATTTGTTTCCTTGAGTTACAGCAATTTTCAGTCTAAAACACAGAATTTGTGTAATCAAGGCTCAAATGTAATAGCGTTGATATTATAGACTATGATGCTCATTGACAACCTAAAAAGCAAAATGGTTAGAGAAACTACCTACAGCTTTGCAGAGACCATGCACCCACTTTGCTCAAATCAGCAATCTGGAAGTTCAAGGGAGAAGGAGATGTTTTTAATTAAGTAGTGTGCACAGGGACAAACAAAGGCAACTGCTAGGCAGCAATCACCTTAATGTGAACTCGTTAAGGTAACACTAACTGCATGTGCCAACTTGTTCCCCCCCTTTTTTTTAAACCAACTTCTACATTGCTATTAAAGCGTTGAAAATATACTTCTTTCTTCCTCCAAGGTTAAATTCTAATCTGAAATCTATAAAGCAAATGTACACATAAAACTAGAAGTCCTGTCACACATACACCACAATAAGGTACACCTTTCCAAAATCTGATGAATGAGTAATTATAGATTTCTGTTGAAAGCTTTCCAAGATGAACAACCAGATTGCTGAAGTAAGAAATATGGAGAGTTTTCTTACTCTCACCAGTTTAAGAGATTTCTATACTCATTCAAAACAAGAAATCCATAATAGAAATGCTGAAATAGAGAAATTGTTATTTATCTTTATCAAGCATGCAGAATGTCTATTGTATTACACAAAAATTAATTACAGCATTAGATAGACCTAATCTTAGATCTTTTTACCCAAAAATACTTTTTGGTGTTATGACACTAACAGTACCTTTTTACAGATAAAGGGTAACTTAAATTTGAATGCAGTATGTAATGTAAAATGGTAGTAAATATTTTTTATAATTTCAGCTGTATTTACACAAAACCTGGTATCATCAACATGAAATAAGACACCTTAAGAAATCTTGAAAAGAAAAATCTGAGCTAAGCAGTTATTATCGCTGACTCTCATGGTAGAAATCATCCCATTCTCCCTGCAAAGATACAACAGTTGTTCTTCATGTTACACCTGCATCCACCCTTTCAAAGCTACTTGAAGGAGGCTGGAAAGCACATGACAGGAATCATGACCAAGCTCTGTGCAGAACTTTGTAGTGGTTTGGAGACACGTCATAGACAAGGTCAGCATGCTTGAAGAACAACTCTTACAAATTCCCACAAAAGATCAGTAAAGTTCCGCCTCCTCCCAAAACTCCTCTTACTTTTTTTTTTTTTTTTTTTACTGGGTACACGAAATAGAAAGGTTTTTTTGGGGGTTTTTTTTGCCAGTTTTATGTAGGAAATCTCTGCACACAAAAGTAATTTTAAAGGGTTAATATAACTTTTTGCTTCTGGAACCTTACAGAAGAGAGCATCTCCCATGCTAATAGTTTTAGGATTTAGATTCAGGTTTACCTGAAATAAGAATTCCCTACCACACTAGAAACTTTCCTTATACTCTCGAGGTTTGGCCTACTGGAAAAATTAAAAAACAGAAACAGCCATAAATGCAATTGTTCATTTCTGCTGAGTTTGAGACATTTGGGTTGCGTGGCATACACAGGACTCAGACTTATGGACAACCAAAAAACGCTTTTGTTTAAAGCTATGATTTCAAAATGGCTACAATTAACTGGCATTCAAATTTAACCCATTTGACACTGAAAGCCAATATTTGATGCTAAATTCTGGTGTAAAATCCATTATTGCTTGTGGGATCTCCAGACAGCAGGCACTAGGGGGTAACTGTCAATCTCCCCAGCACGTCAATCACAGAACAATTGGAAATGTGGCTCAGATGAAAATGAGACACAATAGCTGAACAACAAAGAAAACTAGTCAGAAGCACGTAAATGAAATTTGGTAGTATTGTAGCTTTATAGATATAGAATGGATTATCACTACAAATGGAGTAATATGCAGGTAAAAAAGGCAGCATCAGTCTTTTATCTTATTGGTAAGATTATTATGGCTAGTACCAGAATAACAAAAAAAGGGGAAACTGCACATTTTGAAGCATACACAAATGTATACATATAAAGAAAAGCAAAGGAAAAAAAAGCAACGGAAAAAAAACAACAAAAAGCTTTACTCAAAGTGGATTTTGAAGATTTGAAAATCAAATCCTTCCCACAAAAAAGTAAGAATGGCTCTACAGGTTGTAAAGAAAAATTAGAAGGCATACCTGAGTAAAGACTTTAACCACAGACACAAATTTTATGCGTATTAGACCTCATAGGTCAAAATGTAAAAACACTGAAAAACCATTTAACATAGGAAATTCTTTGAAGAAAACTTCTGCCTTAACATAAATAAGCCCCTTTCAATTTATTCTTCATTAACTTTCAATCAGTCTAAACAGGAATATTGGTTTTCAAGAATATTCAGTTTTGGTAGTGTAAGTATTTCAAAATAGATTTATGCTCAGATTTTTTACTTTTCCAAAGTGATAAATTTAAGCAGTCATTTTGTCTCAATACAAGCATTTTAGGGCCCTAAAGACAGTGACAATATAGTCTCTTCTAATCTAATGTTCCTTCCCCATGATTCAGTAACAATTCCATAGCTCAAAACATCAACATTTTATACTTAATGTATACTTCATCTTCAAGAGCTAACAGACATAAGAAAAGCAATATTTTTGTACTTCTGGGGTAGAAAGATACAGAGAAAAGAGATACAAATACAAAGCTTAGAACAGTTCTAACTAAAAGTCCACCTTACCTAATCAGAAATACGTTCTCATTTGCAGGAATTTAAGATGTTTTCAAAAAAACCATCAAAACAAAGACATTACTTTTTCTCACTACTAAAGCAGTACAACGTGTAATTAGTTAAGCATAAAGAGTAAAGAAGAGGGCTGATATATGCTGGTTTATTATACTATAAATTCAAATATATACTTTCCATAAAGACGCGGAATGAAAAAAAGAATGTATTGGAAATGCAAAATTCTGCTATTAGTATTTCTAAATTATATTTAAACTGCCATATATAGGAAAATCTTGCTATTATCCTCATATTTAATCACAAATAAGAATGAAGAATACTGAAAAATTCTTGAAAATACAGTTTCTGTCTTTATATCAGTATCATCTCATGTTATTAAACTGAGATTGCCCAGACAAAGCTGAGCCTGAGTTATGCAGAAATACAGAAATTCCTGATACTGAACTTTCAAGGGTTTCTTTATTTGTTTTAGGGTTTGAGCTCTTAGTTGGGGTTTTAGGTGTTTTTTGTTTGTTGCTTTAAAATCAAGAGATACAGCATTTATTCCACCTGTACTAATTGTAGAAGTAAAAACTTCCATTCTGAGTAGGACAGTCATTTCAGCTTCTCCTTGATTTTTAGGGAGGGTGATGAGGCTTTGTTGGTTTGTTTGCTTTGTGGGTTTTGGGTTTTCGTTGTTTGGTATTTTCCCCTCCAGTAAATAATTAAATCCTCCTGGCTTTCTAGTCTACCTCAAAAGAAACTGGAGATTAGGAGAAAGAAAGCAAACAACTTGAAACAACTTGCTGTATGAGAATCTTCATTTCAGATTTTGTAAAAGAAACAGCTCACATTTTAGTTCGCTGGGTAAGGGACTGATACAAACAAAATTCACAGTTAACTGAAAACTTTCTCACAAGCATACTTAAAATCAGTATACTGAAATAATTTTGTTTGGACTAATTTTTATTACATCAAAAAAATAAATACTTTCATGGAGATATTGAACCAACTTTTTGTCTTTTTGAGCACAGTATTATTGTATGCGATTTCTATTAAAAAGAGAGAAAAAAAGAGTTAAATTAAATTTACTCCACCAGCCGACCTCCAATTTGCTATTTCTATGCAATAAAAATTCCAGCCATTACACCACAGCAAAAATACTCTTTGGATAGGATTCTGAACTAGTGATATCAATGTGTTATAGTAAGAAATAATGTTTAAAAAAGAGCTGAACATTATGATTTATACTTCTCTTTGGCATTTTTACCTCGTTGCCAAAGGCAATCTAGTAAGCAAATAGGAATTGCATTACTTCCGCCTTTATAATCAAAAAATCATGCTTTGCCTGTAGAATAATCCCAGGTGTGGGGAGGCTCTTCAGCTGCGTACAGCCCGTGGGCAGTTGTGGCGTGCTTCCCAAGCCTCGGTGCACCGTGTGACCAGCAGCTGGCTGTGCCACTGCAGTCTCTGCTGGGAATTCCACGGGCCCAGCGGTGAGACAAAGGCAACCAGAAGGAGAAACAGAGGTCAGTGCTGCAAGGCCTCTCTGGGATCCATTTCACACCCCTCCTACCACAACAGACCAGTAGCAATAATTGAGAGCCAATATTGCCTCGTGCACATGAGCTACTCACACTTATGTGGTAGGACATATAGACTTACAGTAAGTGATATAAAAAAGCTGCCACAGCACAGCAGGCAATTAAAACCAAATTTCTTTACTGTCTTATATTTACTTAAAACTTTTAGTATTTTTGCAGCACATTTTTCCTCCAGAGCCTCAGGCAGTACCTGTTAGACACAAATTATTTTTGCTCACTTGCATACACCCAGAATACTTGTTTTACCATCCACTCTCCTCTGACCTGCTTCTAAGCTTCTAATTGACCTCAGGGTCAAGAGCTTCATCCTTACTTTGGTTCTCCCAACAGCTGTGAAATAGCAAGAAACAGAGCAAATGGGCAATCACTTGCGCCACACATCCTGCAATTGCTCTCTCCCCACAAATTACACCAACATTGGTGCTGTACACTAAATTGGAACATGTCAAAACCCTCAAAACCCTGTAAAGCTGGGAAATAGAGAGATATTTAACCTTACTGACTTGAATAAATCTTTTTTTATATATTTTTAGGGCATATGTTATTAAATGCGATAAATTTTGTTTTAATCTCACACAGTTTTATATAAAGTCACATGTGAAGACAGAAACAACTCACAAATACATTTGCTGACCTAATCAAATCTTGCTTGGAAGCTAACTTGCCAAAGGAGACGCCCTGCTGGCAAAGCCTCTTGAGTTTAATGACACATTGACAATCCGTTTAAGGCCAAAGCTGAACCATCTCTAAACAGGTGTTGAATTGTGATCATGGATTAAAAGAAAACCTGAGGAAAAAATGCCAAGAAATTAAACACCTCTGGGTCACTAGCTGGAATCTATTCCAGACTACTAAATCAGCTACAGTAATTACCATCTGGTAGTCTACATAAAAATAAATTAGTTGCTTTTTTGTTTTAATTCACTTTGTGCTACACAAAGGTCTTTATAAACATAAGTTTCAATTGTAATTGAAAGCTTTGTCGATAATCTCACTAGGTTATACCCAGTGCAACTACGTACTGAGCTCCAACTGCCTTCTCATTATTGGTGAGCCAGCAGTTTTCCCAACAGCTCACTGCGAGGGTGTGTGTTCTTCACCTACATGATTACAGACAGAAGAAGGAAACTTTATTTTCTCAAAAGAAACCATTTCTGTCTGAAACAAACAAAAACGCTTTCTGCTCCATTACCCTCAGGACAACAGCAGGCTCACAATTCAGTCGGTGTAAAAAGAAAGACATTCACTGCTAAACTTCCCCACATCACTGTGGAGGTAAAGTTGACAGGAGCACTAAGAAACATGCCTATCTTCTGTTTTCTGATGGAAAAATCTTATTAAGAATAATTAAAAACATTTTTCAAAAAGACCACTTTTCTTAAGTTATACATCTGAACATCCAAAAAAACCCACCCTCTAGTCAACTGGTTTTGGAATAAACTGCAATTTACTTATGGCAGCTCCCCCTCAAAACATAAGTACACTTAACACAACTGTCTGTTCTGCATTACAGACACAATTTGAACTGAAATTCTTGCACACTACATGTAGCTAGTTTATTTAATTCTAAGAAGAAATTTCAGGTTCAATAAGCATTTTAATTGAGTTTTCACTCCTAAATTTAACTAAACTCAATGTGTGGATATAAAAATCTACCTAGTTTCTCTCAAAATACAATTGTCAACAGTTTAAAAAACCTGCTCATTTTCTTAGTTTCTCTCATCCTCCTCTCACACATTTTTCTTCCAGTTTCTTGACATAAAATGCAGGCTACAATAAAATGGCATAGGCCATCACAAGGGCATGCAAACAAAGCATTTTTCTTCAGTGAAGGCCCACCTTAATTATTTTAAGTGCCTCCTTCTGAAATCTGACATTTTGAAGGAGGAAGGGAAGTAGGAGAAAGACACTCAATTGGATAAATGAGAGCCAGGCATGAGCAGAGGCTCAGCAACCTGAATCCTCAGACACAGCTGTTGCAAGAAGAATATTCACATTAACTAATAGGAGAAGAGATGGATGCTAGGTAAAAAAAATTCAATACAAGAAGGGCTAAAAAGTTTTATTTGTTGCTACTGCTGTTATGCTGTTATGTTTGATTAGTTTTGGGGTTTTCTTAATGAAGTCTCCTCTGAGGAAGAACTTGTGTCTTGTTACAGGCAGATGGTTCTGTTTCCTTAGTTTGAGGAAACAGTTCAGCTGTTTTACAGGCAAGGGCTTTGAAAAACCCAATGGCAGAGCAACATTCAGTTAGAAACATGGCTAACTCTTCCCCTTTCCTCTCCCAAACATGGTTCATTTAAATATGGATGCATTTTCAGAAGTTCATCTACAATTGGATTAGTTGCAGCAGAACGACAGATTTTTGGAAACAATTTGTTGGCTCTTAAATGACTAGAGAAATCATTTAGATTAAAATAATAAACAACTAAAATTTGTAGCATCCATCCTGACGTCAACCACTTGCAATACAACACATAACACTACTCAGTATCTGTAGGATCCTTCATCTTCTGCCTTAGTGCTTTTACTTATATTAAAAGCATTAAGTACCCTGAAATCTCAAGCCTATGTATTACTGAAGAAAAAAGCACACATTTAAAACAGGACCTCTGTACCAGGGTATAATCTTACAAGTACAAATAACTTTTTGTTCCAGGTTGGTCATTAAGGCAGATCTTGCCAAAATGTTACATAAACTTTAAAATCAAAAAGAACACAGAGGTCTCTGTCAAGGTAGTTACAACATACCAGGTATCTTTTTGCTGTCATTTCAGAACACAGCTCCAACTGCTCTTATGCTTTTCAGAAGAGGTGATACTTCTTTAAGTATTGTTAACTAATAAATAATAAGCCACAATAATTTATTTCAGTCACCTGAAGTCCTGAATAGTTTTAACACTGAAGATTATTGTTTATTGCATTTTAACTCACGTAACTAGCGGGTCACATTAAACAACAACAGAACAAGCCCTACAGTTAAGCAGTAGTGTCATTTATACATGGGCCAATTTACTCTAGAACCCCTATCTCATTCCTACCTCTTTGCTTCAAAGCCTTCCTGCCCTGAATTCCTCTACAACATGCTTCCCCTGCCACCAAACCCCTGCTTGATGGTCTCCCAATTTTCCAGGAGTTACTGGACAGCATTTTTTCCAGTACTATTAATTTAATGGAAAAGGAATCCAAACAAGGGCTAAGCTCTACAAAGCATGAAACATCACTTTTGTTGTATTCTTTTTCCTGCCAATTCTGACAGGCATAGGAGGTGCTTTTTGAACAGCAATCCTGAAAGCTGCTATACTGACATAACACTATCTTAGTATCATAAAAATTGTAAGAAGCCCATAAGTCCTAATTTTAAACTATTCACTAATCTTACTATACTGTGTGATTTTTAAAAATTTTGCAATTAAAGCAAAAGGGAAAGTACTATAATTATGAATAGAGTATCAAAAATGCAGCAACAGAGTTTGCTGACCCTAATTGTTTTCTATCTGACTCACCTTGATGAGGAATGAACATCAAAGCTTAATTTGGACACTATAGTTGATTAAGCATAATCAACTTGCTTTACAAACTTGGAAAAAGAAAGGTTCTTTAAAAAAACCAGCCCCAAAGTTCTGATGAAAATTTTAAGAGAGAGAGAGAGAGATTAACTTTTGCCTCTGTTTGTAGGAAAAGTTAAAGGCTATAAAAATGGATGCTGGAAGACCAGGCATTACAGCATTTATAACTTTTACAAGGGTTTAAATAAGAGAGTAGGAATTATAACTATAGTCCTTTTCTAGCTTGAACACAGACAAAACCCAAACACTGATGCCATTTCTACTACTTATACTTTAATACTCAATATTTCTGTAAACCAAAGAAAAATCCACCTCACATTGCCTGATGCATATGACCAGTGACAAAGATATTAAAAACAAAACACTGTAGTTAAGGAAGATGCAAAGAAAGAGCAGGTGATATTAAAAAAGTTATTCTGGTAACTAATCTGACAATACTTCCATTGGTTGAATACCAGCTAAATTTTACAGTTTATAGTACTAGATTAAACACAATAACTATGAGCAAGCCTGCCACATTGATGTTTATAAATTACAACCATACCTTTGTTATTTACCTCAGAAATTTCAAGTATCAATTTGTATCATTATCTGGTGAATTAAAGAAAGAAACTCCATCATAAAAAGTAATTTCACTGTTACCCCAAATTTAAATGGCATATTAAAATTTGCTATGAAAGTACAGCATTTGCTGATTTGAGATTAAAGTACTTTTGTTAACATCACTTAAAAAACATTGCTATTCTTAATTAGATGGATATATATCACCCCTCTCCCATCATTTATTCTTGTAGTTTTGCCTAACAGAAACTGCTTTCCTAGCTCGTTAAGATTAATATACATTTAAAATACATTCATATTTCCATGAACTTATGACATCAAATTTGCCTCCAAAGAATAATTTTATATATATACATATATATACACATAGACATATGCTATGTGTTTGAGCCAAAAAATTAATTAAGAATAAGTGCTACACATCTGATTATGCATAGTAACACCATCAAGAAAAATGAAGTAACACAATTTAACATCATTACTGTTACCTGGAATAACTGAGGTAAAGCTTTCACTGTGAGACAGAACCATATTCCCAGCTTGCATGGAAGTAAGTCATGCCATTGTGGTTTGTCCAGTACCCTGCAGTCAAATAAAATTGTAGGTTTTTCATTATTGCCACACAATCTCAAAGCCAGAACTTTTCCATTATCCTTTAAGATGATTAGCACTTGTCAACTCCCATAAAAATGCCTAACTACATAATAATAAAGATACATTTTAAACATTTAAATCAAAATATGTAACAGCTAATTTCTAATCATTTCTGTATTTTGATCTTCTAAAAGGACTTCTCTTCAAGACAATAAATTCATAAGCCACATAATCACTTTAGTTTAAATAAAAAAACAAACCGAAAAACCACTCAAGCTTCAACCAAGTGTTCACAAGTGCTGACAACCAGATATGAAGACTGTAGCATAAACAAAACAATACATAAAAATTAATGTCATTTGCAGTTCACTGGAGCATTACTCACTGATGTCATCAAGAAAGACGACAGGCAGAATGGTCTCTGATCTCCATCCCTCATTGATCCAGTTCATGCCCCTGCTGTGTGAACTATTTAAACCCTTTATTTCTTTCTATGAATCAATAGAAGAAATAGTGGTATCTTTTGGAGTGTCCTGAAAGTCACTATTTCCCTATGTCTTCCTTGACAAACAATGCGTTAGAAGCCTTTTCCAACACACTCATTTTTAAGTTAACCAGATAAAAAGCATTTAATCAGACAAGCATTAAAGCCCCATAAAAAAATCCTTGCTTGGAGTAGTAATAAATTAAAGCTCAAATAAATTGAAATTCGTTAACTGTAATTAAAGGCAATAATCCTTAGAGAGGAAAAAAGTTCTAAAATATTCTAAAATCAACTTGTAGAAATAATACTGTTTTATAAGCCAGAAGCCTTTAATTCAGCCTCAATCTTTCAATGATTATTGATCTGCTGAATAAACACCATGAGTTTATTTACAAATCCAAACCTGGCACACTTTGTATCAGCAATGGCTGTTACTATATATACAGTTATTTTCCTCACAGAGTATTTCAAAGATGCAAAAAGAAAATGAGAGAACTAAATCAGTAGCTGACAGAATGTTTTAAAATGCAGAAAACAAGAGAGTTCTTTCCCACCTTTCATTTTTGTCTAGAGCAGTAAGTTTGGCTTCATCTGTACTCCTGCCGCCTGTTTTTTTCTTCTTCTCCCTCTTTTTTCTGCTAAGCAGTTCATCCTTGATGTAGAAAGAACTACGGTTACAGGTTATCATTAGCATGTAAACCACAAATGTTACTGGGACTCTTCTGTGAAGGGTAAACAGTAGAGTAGCATTTATGCAAATGTATCTGGGGTCCTACATGATTAAGTAAAATGATCTATCTTAACAATAACTGTTGCCATGGTATCCAGTCTTTAAACACACATAAAGTCCAGTTCTGTCACTCATGTGTATCTCCATAGCAATCAAAGTTTTCTAAGAGGAGAAAGCATTCAACTTGCCTCCTTTCTCATTCATCAACTTCAATAATGCAGTGGAAAATAAAAAAAGTAAATAGATGCTAATGTATGAACATTTTTCAAGTTATGCTCTGTTTTTTTCCTTAGTCTACTAAGTGCAACAGACTTTTATATGACAAAAAATAAATTTATCAAAAAATGTGATTTATACTGCTTACTAATTCCCACCCTGTTAAGAAAAAACTCAAAACCGAAAAGCATTTAGCTTAGAACAAAGGCAAAGCAAGTATGACTTTTAAACAAATAAAACCTGATTATTTTTAAACCTTAGATATGACTACAGTGGCATATGATTCTTCATCAACAAATGATACTAAAACTCTTCTTCATTCCAGCTAAAACCCAGGATCAGCTCTTGCAATTTATTACCAATTCTAGAAAAATTAAGTAGTTTTTAGATTACTATTTCTGAGATGCTGAGTATCTCATTCTGTAATTATCACCATTTTAATATAATCATTTTAAAATATGAAAAATCCAAATTCAAACCAGGGGAAGTGGTAGAGATATCTATAATATGCAAACTTCTACAGGAAATTCAGTACTAATAATTAAAGCAAGTTTGATTTATTACCAATACTTACCAGCTGTTTTTCCAGGTAGATTGACCAAACCACAGCATAATGACCCACTGTGAGTATAATGAACAAGAGTAATGCCAGCTCAGCATTGCTCATTTTTCTCACCCGCCTGTAGTAGAACACAGGCTGTCGCCAATCTGGTAGTCCATTGATCAGGATATCATCATACCTACAGTAGCAAAGATAACAGGCTTTCATGGAGAGCTAAAAATTAAATAAGCCAAACCATCCAATTATAAAACAAAAGATAATCCACAGAGTGCTTGAATAATACACACACAAAAGATCATTTAGTAATTTTTTTTTTTTTTTAGAGAGTAATGCCTTGTTTTGTCAGCAGATAGGCTTGCATGTGGAAACAAACAGGTTCCAAGCACTTGTGCAGGGGGAAAAAAATATTCAAACATTCGTGCAACACTTGCCCCCCTCCCCCTCCAAGTTCATTCACTTTTGAAGTAAGAGACTTCCAGAAATGTCGATGTGTTCTACTGCTCAGTAATCAGTGGGCAGGTCTCCATGATCGAAGTAAGTAACAACCCACTAACAACTAAATAGGTAGCCAAGAACAAATGTCTCAAACACCAGAAACCCTTTTTTCTTTTACAAATTAAATGCACAAGTGCTGGGGGGAGGGGAGAGGTATCTCTGCCTTTTGTTTTTGTCCTTTAGTACCACTAAAATCCATTAGGTAAAAACATGCCAGACTTCTCATACCTTCTTTGTAAGGTAAGAGTTTAAATTAGAGGCTTGATATTGATGTTTGAAAACAAAGCTCACCAGTTTTTGATTTTTTTTTTTATTTGAAACACTGTCTTCAAAATCAATCTATTTTAAAACTGTTCAATTACCCTACCAACTGTACGGAAACTATTTTATGACAATCCCATTTCCCTTACAGAAATGTCTTGAAATATCTTGAAATATCTAAGGTCTTTTATTTACAGTATTTGATCAATTAAAAAAAAAAAAAAACAAACCACAGACATGCAAACCAGATTTTTTAAAATTAACTTTTCAGAGTAAAGTTTCAAACAAAAATCTCTACAGTAAACTCAAAAACATGTACGTTCAAGATGCACAACCTGTTAATCTTAAATTGAACACAACTCATTACATATTCTAATCACACCATTTCCAGAATTAAATCTGCACTGAAAGGCCTAATTTGGTGCAACACATTGACCAAAATATTTTAATTAAAAATATTCTGAGTTAGTCGCAGGCCTAATTACAGGAATAGAAATAGGGCCTATATTGTCATGCAGGTCAGTAGAACTCAGTAGTAGGTTTTTCTCAAGTAAATTGACCAATCCAGGAATAATAGCGCAGCTGCTAAACTGCCAGTCTTGACATGTAAATCAATTTAAATGCAACAACTGCACTAGCTACTTTGATAGTTATTAAATTGATACCTTGGAGATGTACTAAAAAAAATATTTCCACAAGCAAATTCATTTTAAGCAGAAAAAGAAGCAGTGGTTTTCAATTAAAAAAATATACCTTAATATAGAGCATATCTGAAAAGCTAACTTCTGATAAAACATTTGTTCAAGTTGGCACCATTATGTCTGTGTAAAAGATTTAACACCTCAGGATTCTACTGTGTTCTGAATGCTACCAGAAGTAAAATTCATATTATAAAATTCTATCTTCCATTACAACTATGAGAATATTAAGGTTAACATCTATTATTGTAAAATTTGAACTAATAACTTTTTCCCTTTCCCAGTAAGTCAGAACAAATTAACTACTGATACCTTAATACAAACTCTGTTCAGAAAAATCACTTATGATGTTATTTTAAAGTTTCTGCTTAACTTTTGTTTAAGAAATAAGTAAAGTTTCAGCCTTTAAAATTATTAAGACACTTACAAGATTTTAGTGATAATAGAAGAGAATATTTTAGAAACAGAAGCATCTTTAAAACAAATTAGTTTGATAACAAGGTTTTACATAAGATGTTCTTCCTTTGAAACCTTCAGAGAAATACATGTATAATCTAATTTAATATACATTTATTAAGCAGTTGCCTTCTTATATACTAAAGGTTGTTAATTGCTGTACTGAAAAAGTAGCTACTTTATAAAGTCCATATATGCTGATGGTAACAATATAGTAATATGTAAACCAAGATTTCAAACTAACATTTGGCAACCATGTTGTATTATAAATTATCTGTTAAGAAAAAATAAATGAAGACAGCAGAGCCTCTTGCATTAAGTGCTTTAAACAGCACTCGGTATTTACTAGGCTGTGTCCGCTCTCTGAACAACAGTCTCCACGGATTAAGCCTCAGAATCAATGCTCTATTGATTTTACTATCAATGAGCATTATGGCTCACACGACTGGCCATTTTAAGGGAAGATAGCTTCTATTATAACCCACTTTTTAGAATATATACTGTTAAAAGATAAATCACTGCTTTCAATAGTAATTAAGCTCTGTATTTGAAAAATAAAGATACCAATGATTTTTAGGTTTTCAACTGGAAAATGATCCTACTGAAACTCAGAAGCTCTAATAATTTTTAAATCTTAATTTTCAAATTTAGAATATGATTTAATTAAAAGCAAATTTCTCATTAAAGAATTGCTGTATAGACACTTATATTAACTACGAAAGACAGTTAATCTGTGTGCATCAAGAACTACATTTGGAATTTAATTACAAAGCATTCTTTTGGCAACCTATATTAATTGTAACTATGTAGGAAAAAAACCAAGCTGAAAAGATACATCTGCAGGGTTTCTTCCACAAACATATTCACACAGAATACAGCAAATTTTTCACATATAAGTATGCCCACCAGTTGTCTCTGAAACAGAGGAGTCAACAAGCTACAAAAACCCCAAAGCACCAGTACAGAAACAGAAAGCCAAAAACATTACCCATTTAAAACTATGTTGAGTATTTATTTTAAAACTCAGCAGTCTATAAAAGACTTGATAGTCCTGTACTAAAAGTAACAAATTGCAAGATTATTAATATTTCTTTTTTCTGTAAAATTTCATAAAATAGTGTTTAGAGTTCTTTGTGAATCAATTACATTGCAAGTAAAAAATCCATTAACTGTAGTAACTAATTACAGTATCATCAATCTTAATATAATTATAATTTACTTTTCCCTTTAAGAGAGCCACTGCATTGCATTTCATATTTCAAATAATTTCAGAGACCTGATACAGTTTATATACTATAAGCTTGAATTAACGAGGACTATTCTGAACTATGGAAAGACTGCACTGCTGGTTTTTATTTTGGGGGACCTATTTTCCTCAAGCTGTCAAAGACATCCAGCACAACATCAGCCAGAACAATTTAAACCTATGAATACAGATATTTAATTACTAATGAGAACTAAGATAGACACCTTTCTTACTCTACACAAATGTATTTTGATCCCTTTGCGAATGTCTTGTTTCCTGTAATCAAGCCAACGTTGTTACAGAGGATAGGCCTGGTAGCTTAAAAAAGCTCCTTAAAAAGGTAAAAAACAATGAAATTAAGATCTAAGATTTCTTTTATGTCTAATTACAATTAACAGAAGTGCATAAAACTATTTTTTCATAAACTAAGATAATCAAAGGCTAATAAAATTTCTCACTGTCAGTAAATGCCCTAAAAGTGAAGTGTATTTCAGGAAATGCACCTATCTCTACATACCATATAGATAAAATTTTCTGTAGAATTTCACACTGGAGTGTGTATACAAAATATAAAATATTGTGTTCTGCTCCATGTATGTTTAATTTAATGTTAAACAGTGCTACCTTAAATGATGCTGCATGTATGCTTATTGTCAGAATATTTGAACGTTCTGATCATGTTTCACTCAAGAGTGTAGGAGAGAAGTTCTAACATGGTAGTATTACCATATTATGTAGTACTACTAATAATACTGGTATACTTCACGAGCAACTATATAACTTCCTCAAGAAAGAAAACCATCTTTCCAAGCCCAGTCATATAACTGTCAGTAGAGGAACTTTAATATTTTAAGAAAGGCTTCTGCCATCAGATAAAGTAAAAATTCACTGATAAATAAAAAAATGCAAAGGCTTTAGAAAAATAATTACATGTAGCTGGCCAACAGATCTGCCTTTTTAAAACACTGTTTCTATACTTACACAAATGAACAACAGCTCTGACACTCACCAAGAATGACATTCACGGAGAAGGGGTTTTATTGTTTCAAAATGAGTTCATCACTCACTTGTATAGTGCAGGACCGTATTCCTGCCTTTGCTGGCTCCACTCTCTGTACACACACCAGGAATGATTAGATCACTTTTGAGAGGAACAGTAAGAGCTGGGTACAGCTGAGTTCACTGCACAGAAGAAGAAGCCTGCAGCTCGCTCTTCTCTCAGTGGTATAAACCCCTGCCCCAAAGCATTCAGATGTTGTGAAGGGATTCCCAGCTCCACTGCCAGCATAAGGCTGCAGTGCAGTTTCTGCCCAGCGCAGGGGCACTGAGTAAGCTTTGAGCCTATTCCACTATGTCCACCACCTCACACAATTCAAAGACAAATATCAACATTTAAAGTAGAAAGATTCCAAAAAGGAGTAACTCCCACCCTTTCCTTTGCTGTACAGCTGCAGGTAAGCCTCAAGTTACCTTACAACAGAACCTTTCCTTACAACAATATAATAGAGAGAGCAGCTCCTATCACACTTACTGGAGACTTGTATTAGAGACGTGCTACAACAACGCCTCACAGGCCACCCTCCGTTTACGAGCTCAGCTGAGAGATTATCATTACACTGTGCAATAAACCTAATCAATACATGGCTTCTCAAAGCAATGAGACCATATAGCTCTGCTCTACAGGTTATTTCTAAACTCTGCATAGTATTTCCAGAAAATTCTCTGAAAGTAAACACTGTTTAATCCACCACATTTCTATTAATTCAACTATAAAATCAGTATCAACCATACATCCACATTGTGCAAGAAAAATACGACATTGTCTATGTACAAAATAAGTTAGTGACAATTAAATCAGTCTAAGATAAAACAATCTACTGCTGCTTTAACTTCTCATTTGTAATCACTGATGCACTATTTGAGCAAGTTAGTCACATTTGTAACGTATGCAAGGCTTAAACCATAGCTTTTGCAAGCTACTGCATGACAGTTTCATGCAAAAATCTTATATTACAGCTGCAAGGAAATTCTGACAAGTTCCATGATGGAACTAAGTTCCAGAGAAGCAACACCTGAAGTGTATGCAAACAATGCTATAAAAAAAAGGTTGGGAAGATCTGGGGGATAACGCACTTTGAGTGGCCTGAAATCATTTAGCAAACATTTTTTTTAAACTTCTGTTAAGTGTAACTTCACAATTAAATTGTCCTTAGAAGGATGAAATAAAAAACCCCACAAATTTCCAAAAGTGCTTCTATGAAGTACATCTTCAGGACACTTGAAAAGGGGATTATCAATAAAGTAGATAATCTGTACTATAAACCCTGGACTCTTGCCAAGACATCTACAAAGCCAAAATCCCTTCAAGAAATGTCTCTTAAAACCCCGTTTAAAGTCTTGTAAGCTGAAAGATGATCTACTAAAACACCAGCCCAAAAGCAAAAGTCTTTCAGTGTCTCAGTTTTTCTGATAATCATTGGTTGAAATTCCTATTTGTTTAAAACCAGGAAAAAAAGTTAAAAAGAATCTTCCAGAAAGCAAATTAGCCCCAGGTTTCCAGTTCTTTTTCCTACCCCTTCAGGTACTGCTGGAACTGCTCCTGAAGCAGCAAGGACAGCAAGCATTTATTAAAAAAATATTCAAAAGTTTGCACTATTAGAGGTAATACATCTGAAAGAAAAAGAAAACCCTATGAACTAAGCAACAGAAAACAATGCTGAAGACAACGTACAACAGAAATAATCCCTAAATATCATGCAGCAAGCCTTTTACTGATACAGGGAGGTATTACTGACATTTGAATAAGTGGCCAATATTTTTTAATCACAGTTTTTAAAAATTAACAACTGAGCAAAAAAGCTGATATAGTTGTTAAGTTTTCTTTTTAAATTCCTTGAAATAACAGCTAGCTTTCAAAGTTCTTTCAAGTACTAGTTTTAAAGGAGAAAAAATACCATGTCATGCAAAAATGCCACTTTGCCTTTTAAGCCACATACAATCTTAAATTAAACAATTACACATATTTAACCAAATAATATAAATTAAACAAAACATAAATTATGCAAAAAAAAAAATCTGAAATGTTACAACTAAGTCAAATAGGGCTTGAATATAGCACTGGTATGAATGCTTTATTTTAAAACCTGTGCAATTTAACTCACCTCTGCCTCCTTTCTTCATCCTTTAAAACCTCATAGATGGCCACCAACTAAAACAAACAAAAAAGAAAACACAGAAAGGTTTCACTTTATGATTGAATTTATAAATTTGAATCATATTTACATTTATATTTACATGTAGAATCATATTTACATTTGCCAACAAAAGACCTTTGCTAGTTTTAATTTTTCCCTATACCACTAAGTAGCAAACCCAGTGTGCAAAAGAAACACTAATATATTCATATACAAATGTCATCAGACACAAACAAGCAACTCTTATACAAGACTTTTTTTCCATCCTCACATCTGTCAAACTGAGTCTTGTCTCAGGCAGGTATCTCTTATTTCATCCTGAAGATCTTACTAAAATTAAGTAAGCTGAATTTAGCCCAAGGTACATTTTTAAAGGTAGAGCTAATTACAAAGTCATGTTATTTCACTCTATAAATATTCAAAAATAACTAAAATGAATTATTTTCATTAAATTATGCCTATCTAGGACTTGTGTTGGGAACTGATCAGAAATTTTCCCCACTGCTTTTGGAAGTGCAAAACATATTTTCCTCCTAAGACTATAAGTATTATGTTCAAATTATTTTTAATATACAGGTAAAAAAAAAAATCAAGTTATTGAATAAGTTACTTCCAAGAAAGTGTACTTGGTTTTAATCTAGCTACATCAGCAAAAACGTAATTCAATGTTTAACTTACTAATTTCAAAAGTGTTCCAATGTTCTTACTAAAACAACATCAACATAAAAATTCTATTTTCCCCTAAAAGTTTTATTGCCACACATTGCACTTACTTGCCTAAACTGTATTTCTGCATTTTCATCTTTATTCTTGTCTGGGTGTAAAATTAGAGAAAGCTTTCGATATGCTTTCCGAATGTCTGCAGATGAAGCATCCTGAAAAAAAGGAAAACAAAGCAAATTGTGAGAAACCGATTCCCTGAACTTTTTGAAGATCTGAAGACAGCCAACCAAGTGTAGAAACTAAGGCAATGTAATTTGAGACATCTAACAACCAAACCTGCAACCAGCCCAGCCTAAATGACTTAACAGCCATTCAGTCCAATTCATCTTTCATCTTAACTCCTTTCATTACCATACATCCATTACAACGACATTTGCCAATACTTCCAAACACTTTCTTGCTTAAAACCCAGCCCAGGCACCTTCTGCACCATTTAAAAGTTCAACTGAAAACTGAAAATTATTGCATCTGCATATCTTCAAGACAGACATAATTTCAGCAAATTATCATGCTCAATTTCCCAAACTCAGGACTTGCTAGGAACTCTTCCCTTATTAATATTTACATGCAATTCACTCCTAATAGGACTTCCATTCAAGTTCAGCTTCACCATTTCTAAAGAATCGTATTTTTCTAAAGTAGCTTCAAATTGCAGTCTTGGAGCTATACTGTAGCACTGACATCAATCTATACCTTAACCATTATAAGAATTGCACATATTTTGGTAGAAAAAATACAACTCAAACCACAAAATGATGTACCAACTAAGCTGCACAAATGCAAATTTATGAATAATGACTGCTATTTAGTACATGCTGTAAAGATATGCAGAAATGAAGATATCAAGAGTTGTATTCTTTGTCATATAGGTGTTATTCTCATCAGAAGATACACAAAGCATAACATTTAAACAGAACTACTTCCATTTTACTGCTAACATGTCCAAGGCAACACTTTAGAAATCAATATCTTATCTGACAATTTTTATTTCTTGATTTTATATACATTGTTCCTAAGTATTCTCCCTCTCTCTCAAAATTACAGTGTAAACAGGGATTAAAAACCCAGACCTGAATTAGCTACAGAACAGAGTGAAATAAGATAATAATTAATGCAATACTGTAATTAGTCTGCTAGGCTTTTTATTACAGATCATTACTTTAATTTTAAAATTTTTGGTTTTATAACATAAGGCTATTAAAATGCTGTGTACAAGTTTGGGCCCAGAGTGAATAATAGGAAAAGATGGAACGAGGGGAATGAGGAAAGCAGGAGAAAATGCAGAATTTGCTAAAATTCAGCACGGAAACTATATTTTAAGGAAGTTCGTATTTTCCCCTAATAAAAGACCAAAGTTTCCATAGTCTCGTCTCTGTCAAAGGAAAATGTTTCTATTACTGAATAAAGATTTCTCCTGAAAAGACCACACATCCATTTTAAAATTTTTCCATTTTCAACAGCTACTTCTAAGGCATGTGCACACCAAAGAAGAATTCCTCTGCTCTAACAGCAGCTTGCTTCCAGCTTGATTACTGCCAGTGTGTTGTTTCATATTGCCATTGTTTCATGGGTTTATTTTCAACTCTCAGCTAAAGGGAAGGAAGAGACAGTGACTAAATATCTATTCTAAGCTCAAAGAAACATTATATACTTGAGATGTAGACTTAAGAGAACTATATGAAATACATGTGAAAATGAGACATAAAAATATCTTTTAAAATTAGGGATTGAGACCATGATAACCTTGACAAATGAGTACCTCTAGATTTGTATTTTGGATAAACTACAACTTATTCCTTCTCTACCACACATTTAGATGTGCTGGGTATTATTTTTGGATTCCTGATTAACAGTTAAAAACCTGATAAAACATATTAAAGGCTTTTCTGCAATATTCTTCCAATTACTTCAACCAACAAACAAGCAAAAAAGAAGTTACAATATTTTTAGTTGTATCTGAAGAATTGAAACTTCAGTTTATTTGGGAGCAGTAGGATTATTTGTGTAAGACATGAAGACAAAAGGTAGTTTATCTGTTCAATGCTTAAGCAAAGCAAAAGATCCCAAGACAACTCTGAAATAATAAAGTTGCTTAAATATTTATGTTGTTTCACCTTGAGAAGTTGAAATAAAAATGTATAAACTTACAAAACCAGATTGTTCATCTTAGTTACCAGAAATAATGTAGAGATTGTTTTGTTACCCCTCATCTACCAACCCAGTCAGCCACTTCATAAACAACATGGGCTTGTCTTCAAACCAAATATAATTATTTAAACACTACTATAGCAAATGAAAATCAGGAAACAGTTAACTGGCCATGGCTTTATCTAAACCATGAAAGTGATCTTTATCAACATATTAGCTTGTTGTAATTAAGCCTCTAAAAGGTTGAAGAGCATATTATAATATCAACAAATAATTAAATAATGGGATATTACTGTTAATTATTTCATTACAACTGGCACATATTAATTTCTAAAGCAGTAAGTCTGCCTGCTAACAATTCCATTCTCCACAATATCCCCAAACACGACAAAGAGGACCATTGTATATTCCAAACATTTTGCCAATTAATGCTACCTATTGGTAACGTCAGGCATCTTCAGGCAGTGTTCCAGATCCTCTAGGACCTGCTCTGAACAAAAGTCATTGGTTTTTGAGAAAATACTCCCATCTCTACAGAGCTTCGTACCAGAGTATGACTCTAAATGAGCTATGAAGAATGATTATTTTCCAACCAATAAAGAAACACGTCCCACACTGATGTCAGCTGCTCTAAGAGACCTGACTCTGCTGGCCACCTTCAGTAACATTTCCATAAAAGCTAAGGCTTTTAAACACAGAGTTAAGTTGGTGTTTTCTGCAGACTAAGACATTATTTTACATATTACAGCAGAAGTCTGGACACTAGAGAAAGCCATGACTACACTAAGGCTTTGCTTGTTTTAAAGAAACAACATGTTAGATTGCTTTGTTTACTAGAGAAACCTCAATCTCAATTACATCTAAGGAGGGGAAAGTACAACCTGTACAGGCATCTCAGTTAATAACAGAAGGAGCTGGTAATGTTACAGACAGCAAGTGCATTCACTGATTTCTCCAACACCGCTTCAGGTTGGCAGGTTTTGCCACCAATTATGGCAAATAAGCCTGTCACACTGTCACCCTCATGTGGATACAAACATCATGAGTATCACCTTATTTCCTGATAATATCCTTTCAAAGCAATATTGTCCCATCATACTTCCAAGGTTGAACATCTCTGTTTAGTGCTAGAATTAGTTCTCAGAAATACAAAACTGCAAGTCCACACTTAGGTAGGCCATAGTCTGGCTTCCTATGCGTGGAAATATGCAAGTATTCATTTTTTAATGCCCAACACTTCATCAAACAGAGTGCCCATGTGTCTAGTTACATGACCTCTAGGTAGAAATTCAAAGTTCAATCTTGTACATTTTTTTAGTAATCCCTTATATTTCAAACAAGTATTTTAGCATAGAAACAAAATTAATATTTGAAGGAATCAATAGAATATCAAAAGTTAAACACATTTCTTAAGGTTCTCTGTTGGACTTCCACATTTTTGTCTAAAGGGCAAATGTAATAAATACATGTCAGATTCAAAGAGTGGGATAGAAGAGGAAACATTCTTCTCCCTATTTATGATGTACTTTTGGCAGCTTGTTGAATTCTAACAATGAAAAACACATTACTAAATTTTATTTTACTCAGTATTATTTCCATAAGTTCTCTTATACTACAAATATATAAGTAGGAACACAGAAAGGAATTTTTCACAACAAAAAATAAATAAAATATACAAATGCTCATTTGCCTTCCATTCTTTTAAAATTAAATTCCTGCTCAAGACGCACAAAGTTTTAAATCTGGTCTCCTCCTCTGTCTATACAAATTCAGAGTCCCACAGAGTTAATGTCCACCTTTACAATAAATCAAACAACTGGTGTAGTACACAGTACAAGCATATTACTCCATTGCCTCCCATTCCTAATGTAACTATGATTACTAATGAAGCTAAAAAAACCAGCCTCGTGTTCCCAAGACGATTCTTGGTGAACACATAACATATCAGATATTGCCATACTGAAACAGTGATTAGGTCAAGGGGAAAAAATAATCAATGTCTACATAGTTTTCACTTACCAACATACACAATTCAAAACCTAAATTGTTCCCTTGAGTGCAATGCAGTTATACAACAAGACTTAGTTACTCACAATTTAGCAACTGCTTCTAACGCAGTAAATGTGCTCAATTCATCTTGGGTTTTAAATATGCCTGCCAATGTCTTCAAATAGGTGGCAGTATCTTTATTAGCAATGGGAAAGCACATGGTCCAGGAACCAACTATGCAGACAGAAATCATGTTTCTATTCATCTGCAGTTTGTCCAATCACTAGTTAATGGGTGAGAGGACAATGACATCAGTATATCTATTTCATTGCAGTGCTGCTGAATGACTGTGTAGAATTTTCCACAGCCATGTTACTGAAGCTATATGGCAAAAAGTGAAAACTGTATAGAGCACCAGCTGACCAAACTATAAATCAAACCTATGAAACTTTTGCGTTTGGATTTTCTAATTTTCTTTTTTTTTAATTCTAGAGCAATTCAAATGTATTGGGTTTCTTTGATAAAAATATTTCATTCAGTACTTCTGTGCAGAAGAGAGGGTCTAACTCACTACTTTCCTTCTGGTGAGCATCAGCCATACAAGCTGAAGCAGAATGGTACAGAAAAGGAAACAAAGTAAGCTTTGTAAATTCAAAATCACCTGTTTTTCTACTATGATTTCAAACTGCAGGATGTACAGCCTGTCCCACAAAACTCACAAACAAGCAGGCACAGATTAACTGGACAGAACCTAACACCGTCTATGAAACGTTGTGTCAACACTGACACTATCTATTTGTTTGCCTTCATGTGAAGTCCACAGAAAACGAATATCCCTAAGTGTCAGAGAACAAACAAACATGACTGTAGGTCAACGATTAAATATCCACTGTCCTCATTCCTTAAGCAGCACCAAGGAACTCAGGGTGATTGCCTCCTTAGTGTCCCATTATCATATGGGGACAGAACAGTGACAGCTGTGACTGCACAATCCCTCTCTAGGTAACTCCTAGGATGGAAACCATACAGCTGTGACCCTTCTTCCTTATTCTTTATCCCCTCTTTGAGGGGGTAAGCACAGGCTGACACAGACCCTCAATACCACTCCCAGATTTACTTCACACATACTCACTGCAACCTGGTCCTAATTTAAGCTCCCATGACCAGATTAGTTCCAAGAAGTACACCTGAATTTGCCAAGTCTGCATGTGGAAAAACATTTATGAGGGAAATAGAATCTTGCAGAAAATTCCAGAGGTGGGAAGGACCTGCTGGCAATCCTGAAGAATATAACTCTAGGAAAGGAAAACAAGTGTCTCCCAGAAGACCAAGCATTATCTGTGAACTTTCATAGTTAATAGATACCAGCTGAGTTTTGGCTTAAATTTCTCGCTGTATAACCTTTGTTCAATTACCCTTTATTTTTAATGAACTTCTTTCTAAGACACTCGTCTTTTCCAAGGATGTAAAATGAGTTAAACTCAAATTTGCTGCCTGTCTACAGATGAATACTTGGAGCATACGCAGGCAGGAGGAGAGATCTGCTCTGCTGCAAACCCAGCCATGTATCTCACAACATTCCATTGATTTAAACTGAATGACAGCACAGCAGGAAAATACACAGGAACTAAAAATAATGCTAAAAAGGTGTTTTAATGCTTTTTTATGCTGCTAAGTTTTAAAGCAATTCATGAAATGAAAATGAATACAAACCAGCACAATGTATTCCTGTAAGCTTCTGATAACTGGCACAATCCCTTCACTGGCATGTTTGTTTCCAGGGGAGTGTGTCAAATGAAAGAAGACTCTGTTTTCAGCCTAGCATGCCAAATGAATGAAAATTCTGCTGCCTCATGCTTGAGAAACCAAAAAAAGTGTTCTCCTCAGCATATGTGCACAATTATATGGGCTTAGGCTTTCTTGACCAACTTGAACAGCAGTATTCATATATATAATTTTTTTCTTCCTCTCAACATTTTTACCTTCTGCATTTTTTTCAGAAACTGATTACTTAGGAAAAATTAGATAGTCCAAGAGAACAGTGCTATGTACAACCATAGCTTTATATTTTAACATAGACTTTGTCTCTGAGATGCAAAGAACACTCAACTCTCAACCGTTTTAGAATTACTCTTCAAATTCACAATGGATAGAGGCTACCAAACAACAACTGAGGACAAGTCAAGCCAATATTGACTAATTAAAAATTCTTCCTACTGCTGTATTTTATTTCCATTTAGTTTTCTATTCTGATAGTTCAAAAGGGAGGAATTAGTAGATATTCTTTACTTATTTCATATGCTTTTCCAGGAACACTATTACATATTTATTTTTATTCTATTTGATATAGTACATTTATTGTTTACATAGTAACATGTGTTACATATTTTTAAATATAGATAGTTGTATATATTTATATATACATGTGTGCATATACCTTATAGGCTAAAGAAAGTTGTTTCTAGTGAGTTCTCTTAAAAATCTGCCTATTACATCTGAGATTCCCAGCTTATAGCTCTCACATAAAAACATTCCCTACAAAATTCCTGATCCTGCAACATTTTCAGAGGAACTAAGCTGCTACAAAGAAAGACTACTGCTTTTGCAGCCCAGGTTGGCAGGGAAAGCAAAATGTGGTGTCTCCTGCAGTGCATTTCATGCTCAGTGCCTTTGCTCTCAGACAGCACAGCCCCTTGATTGACAAGAGGTGACACTATACCCAAGGACAGCTGCATGCAGTCCACATTCACCACTGTGGAGCATGAGCAGACTTTAAGGTGTTGCATCTGACAAGCTCCAACCCTTCCCATGTTGTAATGCCAAAAATATGCTATTTGATTGTTTATATAGTTTTCTTGCTACATTTCTGCTTCAGAATGTTTCTAGCTTCTTTTCTTAGGGTAAGGAATTAAAGAATATTCGAAAATCAGCAAGGCTACATCCATACCACACCTTTACCTCTTCCTCCTCTTCTCATTACACCCTTCCACCAGAACTGACCCATACATTGACACACCTAGACATCTTTTCAAAAAACGCTTCCCTGATCTCAGTTCAAGAGTAATTTTTTGGAGGGAGATTTCTAACAACTACAGACTTAGGTCTTAACGAAAACTAAATACCTATGTAAAAAAATTAATAATAAATTAATAATCCCCCCCAAAATTGCCTGAGCTTCTAATTACTAAATTCCTGTGTCACCTAAACTGTCACTTCTGTGACTACAACTTCAATTGCTAAAACTTTTCATATTTTTGGAAGGTCTTTATTACCCTCCTTCTGATGGCCAAAATTGAAGAAAAAGCATTTGAGGTACAGGATATAGGAGGTATGACTGAAAACAAAGCCATACAAGAAACGAACAGAGCACAATTACTTTCAACACAGATGTTTTCAAAAATCTACCCATTATCTTATGCATCAACAACATTTACAAGGTGAATAATCCCCACAGGCATTAATTTCTAGAATAAACATTAACTATTTACTAGCAACTTCTTCAGCCTATCAGCAGTGAAGGACACCAATTTATATGCCCATACACCCAGACACATTCATCATATATATTTTCACATATATACACACACTATTTTAAAAACAGGTGTAAACAACCTTACATCCCCAGCAGTCTTTAATGTTTATACAATGCTCTAATTTATACTTGTAATTGTTGCTCAACTTCATGAAACATTTCAAGAACACAGTTAAATAAGCTTGGAAAGAACAGTGTGACCATTTTTGTAAGCTGACTTTAGTAATGCTTTTAATGTACAACCATTTTTTAAACCGATTACAAAAACATGGGTATCATAAAGCTTCTCTTGCAAGCGCAAAACAAAATAGAAAGAAAATAAATCATATCTTGAATTTTTAAAGGCTCTAACAGTCAAAAATGAAAAGGTGTATCAAACAGGATTTTATGAAGCCTGTGTCTCAAGTCCACACTCAGTATTTTAACTGGCAGGTGAATTACAGAATCATGATTAATCAGGTACTTAACACTAACCTGAAAAACCTACACGATACAGTCAAAGAGAACTAGAGTTCTAAAAGACCTGGACAAAATGGAGAATTGCTGGAAAAAAGTATGACATTATTTCCTAAGTGAAAGACTAATGGTCTACATCTGGACAGAATTCATCAACTACAAAAACATAGGTTAGAAAAAAGCAGTTAGGCAGAAACGATCAGTAAATCTCAAGCTGAGTGTGAGTCAGAGGCACGATGCTGCCCTTCTGTGCCGCACAGCACTGACACGAGCAGTACAGCAACAAGCAGCCGTGCCACGTCATGCAGCAATAGTAAGACCTCAGCAGATTGCTGCCTCCAGTTCAAACCATACAATTAAAGACAATCAGGAACATGTTCAGATGATAAAAAAAACTTACTAATAAGAAGTCTAGAGGAACAGAACAGTGACTTGGTCAGAGAAACCAAAAGAACAAGAGTGACTTAAGCTTACAGAAAAGACAGCTGACACAAGGAAATAACATCTTTAAATATGCAAAAGGTAGTTTTAAAGGAAAACTTTGATTATTGCTTTGTCTGATCTACCCGGGGCTAAGCACTATCAGTCAGCTGGCAGCACAGGAAGATTCAAGTTAGGTACCAGGAAAACATCCCATAAGCAACACTAGCATATCACTGGAACAGACTGCTGAAGTCTCCTTTACAAGCAAGTCTTGCATACATTTATCAGGCAGGACTTAGATTTAACCAGCTCTGTCACAGCAGGGTACAGTAGGTCACTAACAGTCTTATATTTTAGAATTTAAATGCCCTTTTGATGATCAATTTAATAATTACCCTGAAAATATTCCAACTGGATTTACTGCATCTGTTTATGCAGTTTAAAAGGTCCTAGCTGAAAGACAATATTCTTGTTACACTGAAGATGACAGATGTTCATGCCAGAAGAGTCCATGAGATATTCACAGAACGTAAAAGGGCTTTGAAAGGAGTGGCAAATAAAAAGGGGTGGCAGGAAACACTTCGTTGCTATGAAAACCCATGGGACCCCCACTCCACAACTTGCACCACTAGGCATTAGGCTTATTTTTCCTGTTACACAGCAGCAGCTCCAAACTAAGAAAGTCATCCCGTAGTAGGTGATCACGAGTAAGGCATCCATATAATTTGAGTTTAGACTATTTTTCCATCAATTACCAGCTTTAACCTTAAAAGATGGCAATACAGAACAGATAACATAAGCAAGGTTCCTTGACAATGTCAGATGAAAATAAGGACTAAGCTGAGCAAGAAAAGCAAGCAGAAATTTCTACAAGTAAAACTTCTTTTAAAAATTTAAACCATTCCTTTAAAAATGTTCTGTATTTGACTTAATACAAATACATCCTTAAATGCTGCAACAAAAATACATAAATTAGGATAGGGTAGAGCTGCTGTAGTAAACCACATCCATGCAGAGTAGGCATAATTTCTTCATTTAAGACAGCAAGCTGGACCACCTCTCTCCAAACCTTATATATATGTTTAAATATATTTATATATTTTTCATTTAAGACATTTCATATTTGCTTCTACCCTCCTTTTCCTATAATATTACTGAAGGGCTCATTTTGTAGAAGCAATGTTATTTTTCTTAGGTTAAGGACACTTAGAAATAGCTCCGTCCACTGAACTTGAGCTGTGAGATCCAGGTGTACTTGAGTCCACAGCCTTTCACATGTTTGTTTATCCTCCTAGAGCCTGAAAGAAGACAGGAAGCATTTACTGAAATCAAGAAGTTTTTCATCTCACTGCTGCAAAATCCACATTGTTCAGTTTGGATAAATTCTTAGCACCTTCTTCCAGAAAATAACCATAGCTAAATGTAAATAATAGAAAATACCACCTCGTGTGTGAGGTGGTTATATTTTCCATGAACAAAACCATATTAGGGGAATGCCACTCTCCTACCACAAGGTAAAATTGTTCCAATATTTATTTTTGGCATATAAAACAGAAAGCGTCTACAAATCCTGAGCTATAGGCCATTCATTTAAGAGTTGGACTTGATCATTGAGGGTCCCTTCCAACTCAGAATATTCTGTGATCTTAAAAAACTATCAAAAGTAAGCCATTATGAGGTAAAATAATTTTTCTCTTTTTTTTTTAACTTCAAACCCAACTGATCAGAAGTGGCCAAATGCTGCATATTTTTAATCAAAGATGCTTCATTACGCTATGTTAAGGTAACTTAGAGATTATACAGGACACGAATACTTCTGAAAGCCCTAAAATACATTTTAAAAAAGGTATTAATTTATTCAAAATTTATTTCTATGAGTATCTTTCTCAAAAACGTTGCTTTAAGTAGCCAGGTTTATAAAGAACTACCAGCAGCATTTGTCAAATTCTTTCCTTCTTTATTCAGAATACTTCTACTGAACTAGTTAGGATTTAGCCCTACCCGTCATGTAGGAGAGTCGTATAATGATGCCTTTATACTCATTAACTACCATTTTAATGAGCTATTACTACCTCGGGACTCAGAAGACCTCAGGGAGGTTGTAACATGCCACTACCTATATAGTAATTCACTGCTGAGTTAGTACATAGCCTCCTTGAAAGAATACAGGAATGCCCTCCATTACTGTCTTTAGTTCAGAAGCCAGCATCAGCAAAATTTCTGCATGTAAGACACATCCCAGCCTGAAACTTAAAAAGCATCTCAGTTAAACTCCAATGAGCTTAACAGATAACTATAACTACAGCCCACCACACTGCTAAATGTTTGCACACTCCTAACAAAATGGGCTGAAATCATGAGCACGGTCTCATCACTTCAGCTTGCAATTTGATGGCATAAAATATTGCAAATCTGATCAAGGGCCAGGGTAGGAGGCAGGTGACACTATCATTGCAAAAGGCTATCTGCCAGAATCTGTATGACTCATAAATTAGGCAGCTGATGTCCAAAGGTACATGGATAAAGAAATCAAGTTTAGCATTAGAAACCATCAATTAAAATTCACACAGAAAATAAATTTATAAGCAACTGAAGCCTAAATAATGTTAAAATTAAAAAATTGCGGACATATGTTAAAAGCCGCTTATATGCAACAACTTACGACAGGACTGACTTGAAGACAGCCTTCCCCATTCAGTAGCAATTTTGCATGGAAAACTGGTATTATGGTCTCTAAAAATGCTTATCTGACATTATTTCTATCGAGAATGAGCCAAATAATCCTTAAGGAAGATAATTACCTCTCAAGATTTATGGCAGCTGTGGGCAGATACTGTTACACACAGTGGCAGGCTGTTCCCTGAATTGCCCTCTGTTTTTTTCAAACCAAAATGTTTTAACTGAACCACACAGGTCCAAGCAAGGGGCAGAAAGATCCCTTCCCTGCTCTTTATAAAGCCACTCCCTGCAAGCAGTTACTGCTCCTCTCTTCCAGTACTTTGGAGGCATCTTTTGCATCAGGGAAGGAGGGGGGTAATTCATGCTGATCCATAAACTGCCTCCTCTCTTGGCCTGCAAGAGCTGAACCAGACACTGAAACACAGACAAGACAAGAGATAGAGCACCAGTCTGCACAAGGAAGAGAAGCAGAGAAGATGAGGAAACACTTCTGATCTACTTCAAGCGTTCTTCAGTCAACTGAGTTCAACACCCAACAGCCTCACCACTACAAAAGGCAGTGGTTATCAACCATATGTATGTGCCTGCTACTCTCCTTATACATAAAAATAATTCAGGAAAAACAAGTCTTTTGTGCTGGTAAACTAGATAGTTCATCACCACCCTCAGAGCACTGAGAAAGGCACAGTGATAGCCCTTACTCAATACTTGCCCTGAAGTCATGACTAAAACAGATTGGGAAATACTCGCTGCTCCTAGGAGAAAAACAAGTAAAGGAGCTAATGTAAGGTCAGGTTTTCAGCCACTGATATTCACAGGCAGCTGTCGTATGGATTGTATTTGTCTCCTATCATGTGTTATCCACCCATAGAGACCTGTCCTCAAGTCATAAAAGCAGAGTTGAAACTCAACTACTAAAGAAACTTATTACTTCCTCCATTTCCATTTTCATCTCCCTACCATCACAAGCAGAAGTAACAGATAAGAGGAATTTTATCCTGACAGCTGTATTTCAAAGATACCTCCTCACACTGGAAGGACTACACAGCAGAAAAGAGAGCAATAGCCAACTGCAGGACCTACAAAGTTGGGTGAACGGATCTGGTAGTAAGACAATCACTGCAAAAGGCAAAAAAAAACAAAATAAAGAGGAAAAGGATGCCTTTTTCTATGCCTGTGGAAAAGAAGAATCAGCAGTTGAGTGAGCCACAATAAAAACTTGGCACAGGTTACATCCCATTAACTGTGCTACCAGAAATCTGTTTCAGCCAACTGACTGCAGAAGACAGTGGCTACTACCAATTCATTACTTGCCTCTCAACATGGGATTACAGAACTATCAGCATCAAAGATAACAGCGAAAGTTGGGAGATAAAACTGTGGTCCTGCTGCCTCAAGTAGAAACACTGGCAAATGTAGACTATTTCAAATGCATAAGATAAGATTTAAATGAAACAAGGATAAATCCTAACATGGGTTCTCATCCAAGTTTTCAAGTTATGAAGTCAAGACTAAAAGAAAGATCAACATACAAGCAAAAATATAATTAGTAGGTAACTTTTCACACGGGGGAGAGGAAAGGACTGCAAGTACACAGCTACTACATGGAAATAAGCATTCTGTTACTGATAATCCTGCAAGTAGCAATAATAGGCCAAAACTGCATTTCCCTCTGTGTCATAATCCTGGCCACGGAATCTAATCCATGGAGAGTTTTTTCCCATGAGATGCAATTTCTTGTTCTCATAACTTGTCTTTTTTGGAAGGAAGAAAACCCAAACACAAAACAGTGGTGGCAGAAATACTGCAAAACTAGTTCTGAAAAAATCTGTCCCAGTAAGTACCACTGGACAACACAACAGAAATATTTACTTCAATGTGAAGAAATCAGGAAGCAGGAAGAAAGGACTAAAATTCATCTGTTTCCTCATCTAGCTCCCCTCTTCCAATTAGTACCACACAAACCCTGAGCCAACTTTAATCAGATGCCAGCAGTGGAAGCTGAATACCCTGTGGCAATATCAACACCGAGCAAATAGACCTAAAGGATAAAAATATTTGGTCAAATTCTATTTTTGTTCTTTGAATCAAGAGAAAGGGTGAAACAGTTTAAGTAGCAAGAGAAGGTATGGTTAAAAAATAATGAGATTGCCAAAGGATAAGAGGTTAACTTGCATTTGATTCCATCTAAAATGTAAACTTACAGTTTAAAAATTAGGAGAAAACAGAAATATGATAAAGATAATACATGCTACAAACAATAATGACTATTCCAAACAAGTAAAGGGGATTTGGGAAGAACTCAGTGATTCCCTGAAAAGGAACTACAATCTGTCTTTACTCCTGCCACTCTGTCTTTATGTGACACAGAGAGGATGACTGCTTACCCAGCGAGCAGCTATTCAGGATTTTTCTCCACGCATTTATTCATGTGTGGCCTCATCTGCTCGTAGCCGCATGCTGTTCAAACACGTTTGGAAGCTGCGGTTATTTGTTTTGAAGCCCATCTCGATGGCATCAGAGTTCATCAATATTACTCATGACTGTAGTATCTTAAGAGACAAGCAGACATTACTTTCCTTTTTTAATATATTGTAAAATGAGGCACAGATTAAGATAAAATTCTCAGTAATTTCAGGTGCTAATTTTATCTCAGATATGATTTTTCCAAGTGCTCAGTATCAAACAACATTTCATACATTCAGGGCACAGACTTTAATCGACTTCAGCTGCAGCTGCAAACCCTCAGCATTTCTGCATATAAGGCCCTAGTACCTCAAATTATGCAACCAGAATTGCAGAGCACTCAAATCAATTAGTCACCACTTGGGAAAAGTTTCGTTTAAACGACTTGCCGAGCATCACATAGGAATTCTGTGGCAGAGAGAGGAACAGAATTCAATCCTCAAGGGCACTTTTCGTCTGACTAGCTTACCCATGAAACCATTCCCCCCGCCCCCCGCAATCTTCTCCCCCACTCTCTACATACCCTCAACATCTACAGGTTAAACAGTTTTTACAGACAACAGTCTCTTTCAATACATAAGCCCGAAGCTGCACTGGGGCCAGATCTCTCCCTGAGCCTGAATAAGTAAAGACCCTGTAGAATATAATGTAGTGAATTAAAAATCATCACAATGAACAAGCACAAAGAAACCAAATTAAGATTTGAGACATTCTGAAAACTGACATTCCCTAATTTTAGAGTATGCAGCCCCAGAAATTTGTTCCTAGTCTTTTAAAAGTGATATTAAGGTACATGTCTGCTGTACAAAAGGACAGAGAAACAAGCAGATTCGGAAAGGAAAAAAAAATTTGCATAACCAGTGCAGACCTGCTTTATAATACTAACTCACAAGCAGTATTTTCCCCCCTCCCTTTAGATAAATCCCAGCTCTCTGAAGCATCATTTTGATTCTAACAGGCTCCACTAAATTGCAGAACAATCTGGCTAGTTAACAACTTGCCTATTTCAAATTACAGATCTGAACTCAAATAGAACATAAAATGGATTTTTCCTTAAAAGTGTAATGTTTCTGTGAGATGTGCAGTAGTACTGGTGTCTGCACAGACACAGAATATCATTGTAAAAGGGCTTGGAGAAATCAGCAAAGCAAGTGCATCAATTAGGAAAGGAAAGGAGACTGGATGTATTTGAAGCAGATGAGCCTGGGTGTAGATGGACAGGTCTGAAACACAGTGTCCATGCAACTGATGATTCTCTAACAGGAAAATGTACTTTTTGTATCAAAAGACCCAGAAGTATTTACCAAGCACTTTCTGCAAGGCTTATGTATTTTTATCACCTATGACAAAGCAGCCCAAGACCCAGCACCTTGCAAAATCTCTCAAGTATAATGAAAGTAATGAGATTCTAAAAATAATGGCAGCCACATGAGAAAGTGGCAAAGTGTTTTAATTACTAATTCCCTTATGGTACAACAAAGTTCTTCCTTAATAATTCAACAGAAGTTGAACACAAGAGGGTACTCCAGAAAAACAAATTGAGATGTCTACTTTTAGATCACAAATAACTGCAACAGTTTTTTAACCAAATTATTTGGAATCTTACTGAAATATAATTTGTGAGGTACATCTTCAGAAGTTATAAATAATCCAGAACCATTTAACTAATGTGAATGGCATTGTCAGCGTTTATCAATACAAGACATACTTGCAATACTTTATATTGCTTCTATCTCAATTTATCACATTAAATGTCAAACATTTGACTAACAGTTGAAAAGCTTTATATACCCTGGAAGACAAATTCTATTAAGCTGAATAAACATGACTAATCCAAGCCTTTCCTTTAAAAAGCCCCAAGACTCTAAGTATTGTAGTAATATTTTTGAAACAATATTTCATGTATTTTATATTTGATGTAGTTTCCCTGCACTATATAAAAGAGTAACTTAAAATATAGAACCATACTATTCCCACATGGGGCAATCAAAATTTGCATGGAATTAAACCAACATTGTTTTAAATACTGAAATTCCAGCTACACAAGTTTTCAGGAATACTAGGACTCAGGCATGAATGTACTTACATGGAAGTCAAATGCAACTGCTGCCTCTATACTGATGGAATTATGCTCTCAAACTGACAAGCATGCTAAACTTTAATTTGATAGTATTTACAGATCTCCAGTCAGACTCATATCAATAAACTGAAAAAATTTGCTTTCTTTATGAAATGAGTCTACAGAAATCTTCAGCTAGGTCTGAAATATACATGAGTATTGAATAAAGGCACACAAACAAAAAACTTGCTGTTCACTGCATAAATAAGTTGCAACAAGTTCAGATTCTGAAAGGCTCTCTTATGGCAAAATAAAACAAACATAAAGAGTTAATTCTATGAGCAATTTTAAATTCTTCATATTTATTGTTCTCACTAAACACTTCAACAAGAAATGCTAATCACTACACAGTTTTCTATAATCAGTTTTCTATATCAGTTTTTTTCTATTATCCTACAATTATAACAAAGTAAAATAAAATTGCTTAGAAGGTCTCCTCATTGAAGGGAAACTTCTGATTATTTTCAGTAATTCAGTAGCTTTGAATAGTGAATCTCCTCTATCACTCTTAAAAAGTAAGTAAATGTGAAAATGAGCTCCACAATAGTCTTCAGCTCTGGTAAGGCATTTTTATTTACAAATAACAAAGTAAGTATTGCCTACATAAAGGGAATTAATTCTTTGTTCAAAATACACATCAGAGTAAACACAGGAATATTGAAGGATATTAACTCCAGATATTGGTTGGAAATTTGTTCAGTTTTATGCCTTTTCGCCCACACAGGAAGTGACCATTTGGGATTTGCTCAGCAGTCAAGGATAAATAAAAATGCCAACAACAAACCTCAAAGTTTTAATGATAAAGTTAATATAAAGATATAACTAAGAGACAGTTTCAGGGCAAAAATTTTCCCAAGTGTTAGCACAGTAAAAGCAAAAGGCCAGAGGATTTTTAAAAGATCAATATGAATTTGCTGACTTCCACAGAGATAAAACCTAGAAATTGAGACCTTTACTATTATCTGCAACTCTTTCCCAGATAAGGAGAAATAAAAGTAACACATTGCTTCTGGGGAATTGCTACTACTGCACTGATTAATATAGAAACTATTTAGCACAAACTAGTTACCCTCTAGGAAGCATGAGAGTTGCATTATACTCACAGCCTTTTTTCCCCCTTTTATAAAATGTGATTTCTTCCACACAATATTTAACAATTGTATGCAGTCATATAACATGCACCCCTGAATAAGTTGCCCATCAGCTAGATAAGTTTATCTCTAGGACAAAAAAACCCACACAAACCAACCAGATTTTTTTTTCTAAGTTACATTTGCTAAAATTCTTAACATTCACCTAGAAAAATAAAATTTATTTTGCACAAATAGATGTATTCTTCCCATATCTGATTTTTGGCATTTATGCTGTTCATCCTGGCAAGCAAAACACAGTAAGATTAACATTAACTTCTTAAAACAGATTTCGTGTTCCAAATGCTGCCATAATTTTCTTGTATCTTTCAAATTTCAGATTCCCCTAAATTGAACAGTAGCAGCTAGAAAAGCTTGCAGCACCTTATCATAAAATTGTATTGCACCACAGTAGCTAAGATTTTCCAGTGACATTAAATAAATGCAGCCATACCATGTAATGAAGTAAAATTACATTGTTTTCTACCAAATCTTACTGAAAACAGCATTGACAAGAAACCCATTCCAACACTGTTTTATGCCACACAACAAACTAATGCCATAGATGAAATGCTACAGTCTCACAAGGGCACTTCCAGCAAATGAGTCTCCCCTGACTAAAACCATCATTCTAAATACTACACTATTTTTGACTCCATCTTCTAACCTCTTCTTTCTACCACTAGATAGAATTTGTATTTGATACTTATTTGATAAAATAAACTTGAATTCTTCCCAGTATGTTTGCTCTGGCTGCCATTACATTAAACCAGCACAGCAATCCATCAATTCGATTAGCTAACACTAATATGAGGAATAATACCAATTGCAAAGAATAATGTCCTTTAATGCTTTTTAAAAATAAGAATAGCATCTTAAACCAAAATAATCATTTGATAGCTCTGGCAATTTTAACTTATTTTCAACTGTGAGTTTATATAGTACTATTATAGAACTGGAATAATGCTGATAATGATTTAAACGTTCAATAATTATGCAAATTTAGAGCTTGCTTTTTGACATTCTCTTAAATCAGTAACAGGCTGCACACACAGAAAACTTAACAAACCGAGTTCTTTACTTAGCATCCAATCAAAAAGATAACTGCAAAATATTACCTAGGTGTATTTTAACAAAAAAGTTCAATCAAGTTGCATCTGCATGGATGTTTTTGATACTCATTCAAAATCACTTACACGTCAAAGACACCACATGAAATTGAAACCTTTACTAATGCCAAGGTTTGACCCAGGATCCAAAATAAATCTGCATGTACAGACCCTTGTACCTACACAAAGCACCAATTACTTCAAATAAGGTTTTGTCTGTGCACTAGAGTCCACCCATGTGGAGCCAATTACTACAGCAGGGCCATTATATGGTTCATTTCCCCATACCAGCTTGGCAAGAGGTGTACATGGGTATAGGAAGTGCAAAATAACCTTCACTAATAAAGCACCTCAAACACATCCATGCATTGTAATATTTAATGTTACAACAAACACTTCTTGAATGGGACTAGACCACGCACAACAGTAAATATTGCAGGGCAGTTTCCAGTGAACAGTATTTTTCAAGTTTCTCTTTTTGGTCAACAGTGAAATCCAATTATCTTCTTTTTACAAAATCTTGAATAATTATGTTGATCCTTAATCTACAATACACATTTTTAACAATACCTGAGAATTCCTAAGAATCTTGAGAAGTTGTAGGATTTGAACAGAAGGTGTGAGAAAAATGCCAGAATTGCTTGTTCTTCAAGTAGTATGCTTATAATAGCAGAAGAACTGACATTACTTATTGATAATGTCTGGTATCATTCCAGGTCTAAATGGGAAAGTTGTTGTTAGAAACAATTATTATAAATAGGAAGAAACCACTTGAGTATAAAGATCTCTCCCCCATTGAAAGTACTGAAGCTCCATCTAGAGGCTTTTCTCCATCTACTGTCATTTGTGGTATATGTAATATCACCTAGAAATGTGAACAATATTAAATGTCAGAGGCTTCCTTTGTACCTCCTCTTTTGTTATTCATAATGGTTCTTGCCCTGAACCTTTGCCCGGCAACACTAGCTCCTTCACTGCCATCAAGTGGTAAGAAACCCAAACTGAACTTAAAAATGTAAAATCTCAATCATCAGATTAAATGATCAGTATAGTAGAGAGATAGCTATAATTACTGAATACTGAAAATCTTTATGGTTCTTTTCACTGAAGTTCTGGTATATCTACTCCAGAGCACTATAGTGCCTCACACAATAAATTCAACAATCATTTCAAATCTCTTTTTCTAAGCTTTATTTTTACTTCAGATTGCACAGAATAAAAAATCTACACCCATATTCCCCAACACTAGATTTAGAAAAAGAAAGGCAACACAATAAAAGAATATTTTATTTAAAAGGAATAATATACGTAATGCTTAACACTTTAAAAATATTTAATTTGGCAATTAGGAAGAATTTCATAACATAATTAGAAGGAACAGCATAAACATCCCCTCAGACTTCGTGTTGCCTATTGGCAGTATCTCAAAGAGTGAAACAGCAGCTCATCTCTCCAGCAGTGTCTAATGCAGCAAGTATGCAGCTATGTCAGTCTCTTTGTGCTCCACAGCTGTAATCAACTGTGGACATTTGTTATGTCAGGAGAAGCCTTAACGCTCTGCAATCACAAGTAACCTACTGGGAAACAAGCACACAACACACCAAAAAACTGGGAGGGTTTGTCTAGATCAAATAAATAGGAAAAAGAACTAACAAAGTAACAGCAGAATGGAGCCAGCCTGCAAGACCTTGATTATTTCCATTTCAACCCCTCAGTGACTTATGGTACAACTACTCCCATGGCTGCCCATCGCTCCCAGACAGAGCGCTTTGAGTTACAGAAAGCCCACAAGGTCTCCACCATGACCAGGAATACCACTGAAATAAACCTCCTAGCACACATCCAGTGGCACTGCACTAAGAGCTTCTATGTGCTCCTGCACGCACAATCTTATTTCAACGCATCTTCTTTTCAGCAGTTATTCCAATTGGGTATTTTGCCCATAGCAGAAGATAAAGTACAAAGACTTCTTGGTGTCGTCCTGTTAGACAGAATAGTGACCTGCACATGCACTGGAGCTTAGGAATTCAACTTCTGCTACAGAAATTTAAAAACAGGAAAAGGAATAGTTATTAAATTAAAATGAACAGGAGAAAAAAACCAAACAAACCAGTTTCGATAGCAGAGATATTCTATGCCTTATCATTACTTCATTGGTAAAGAAAGAACTATTGATCTACTTCTATCAAATCCTCTGTCCACCAGTCCACAGATTCAACATGATCTGTGTAAGTACTGGGTGGCCACTTACCTACTTGTAACTGAGCAGAGCAAGCTCTGCTGAAAAGAAGGCTCACACAAAGCAGTCTGCTAAAACTTTGCCATTTAAAAAGCAACCTCCAGACAGTCAAACTTTCCAGCTGGAAGAGGTCAGTCTGAAAGATCTGACTTCTGTGTTTGCTTGTCCCTGGAACTCAGCCTGCTCCTCCAAAGACACTTAGTTTCTAGACCAGCAATTTTCAGACACAGTTGTAAAAAATTCTCCTTCAAAATAATAATTGATACAACACCTACACATTGAAATTTAGAACACATCAAGTATTTATTTGAGAATGACTTTTAAAAGCCACAAATAATAGAAGTATATATTGGGAAACTTAGGACAATTATTTCTTCTACAATGTTGGGAAAGGAGGGATAGAACTGATACTGGCAGGCAGAAGTAAAAACAGATCTTCAGGAATTACATGAATAAGAAGACACTAAAAACTGAACAGAAATCAGTGAACTGGCAAAGACAAAAACAAATTAAAAAGCAACACCAACAATGCCAAACTATGTGAGGATTAAAAAAAAATGGCAGGATTAAAAAAATGGGAATATACAAGGCAACTAACATGCAGCCTAAAGCCACATGTAGCTTTAATATTAAGGCAACACTAAGAGCCTGTTGCTTGGCAATTCATCTCCAGGTCCAACTGAAATGTCAAAACCAATTTTAGACAGTCATTTTAGTTACAGAAAGCACAGGGATTAGACAAAGAGGGTGTTCCCAAAGTAATTGAAATGTAAGTTAACCAGGGTGCATGCAACCACTTTAACTCCCAAGCTGAAAGGGCAGACTGAATTTATGATGAGCAGTGAAAGCCACAGTAAAATTTGATGGCAGCAGGAATACATTTAAAAACAAATCAACCAACCACACAATAAAGGGAAAAAATGACCTCAAATATTAGGAGTGACAAACAGAAGACATTGGAGATTAAAAAGAAATTTTAAAACCCTTAGTTTTTCCACCCAAACATGATGACATGTTAGTTTGAACTGACTGCAGATATCTCAGAAGAATCAAATACATTGATAAGAAAAAGTAACCAGAGAAAGGGTGCTTTAAAAGTTACAGATACCCCTGTAAAGTATTCCTGATTGATAACTCTAGTTCTTAATGAGAGGACAAATTAAAAGGAAAAGGAACTCAGAAGTACGGTATAACTCAAGCAGAACAGAGAGGACTGTCAGACTGTTCATTCTTGCAGCCTCTAAAAATCAGAGCAGAAAAAAAAATCAAAAAACAACTACAACAGAAGCCATGGAAAACGCCATTGAAGAATGGAGAACAATTATTAGTTCCAGAACTGCATTGCAGAAGGTTCCTAGGATGTACTTCCAAAGCTGTAACACTACTCGAGCATCACAACCAGCACAGCAGTTCTCAGCTGTGGCCACAAAGGACCTCGGACACGGCCCTCGTTAAAGAAACACTCGGTACTGGCTGGGTAAAAAACAACGCTTTAGGCATACCAAAGAACAAGAAACCATTTACATAACTGTCCATACTTCATCATTATTCTAGGATTAACAGTTTGAAGAAAGGGATTTTGTTTGGGGGGAAAAGGATGCAAAAAAGGAAAAGAACCAAAACAACAACATCAAGAAAATGACCAGGAAGTCCAGCAAGCTAATGGCAGCAAAAACTGTAAACGTGTTGCCAAATATTAATCTAGATAATGAAATCCTTGTAGGCAGATCTGTTATGAAGTCTAGAGAGAAATGAAGAAACTGAAGAAACGAAAAATTATCAGTGTAGATCATTTTGAGGATTTGTTTGTATCTTTTCTGGGGAAAGAATATAACAAAGCTCAACTCAAACAAAACACACAGGAAGTCTACAAGGAAGCATCATCTTCCTTTTTGGGGCCACAGGTGTTATCCTAGTGCTAACCAGAAGAAAACCTGCCTTTGCTCTTCTCTGTCAAGATGGGACTATCACTGGGACTCTAGAAGAAAGACGATGGCCTAGAAATTGAAGATCAACTCATCCAAAATATCATCTGAACCAGGCTTTGTCAGAAAATGGGGTAGGCGTTCATACTTTATCCAAATAAAACCACCGAGGTCCAACTTAAACAGAAAACAAAGGACAGAATAATAAGCAAGACGCAACTTCAAAATGTCATTAAAAGCTCAGCAATGAATCTCTTGAATATTAGCTCCTTTCCTTGGGCTATATTAGAAACTGCAGCACTTTTTTCTGATGCTTGAAAATAAATACAATTTTAGAGCAGTTATACCAGAGCACATGCAATAATTCTTCCTAAAATCACCAATTAGATATTTATCTTGAAAATTTAATTCAGAAGACCTCAAGCCTATTAGGCAGTCAGCAAGACTGACCATAAGAAACTTCCCTGGAGTAACTTGCTATTCCAAGCACATGCTGGCTCACCCTATTCTTCGCTCTCCTTCCTCTTGCCAGTGTTGGACCTCAGCAAAGTGCTACCCTGCATTGTACATCAGCTTAACTGATAGATTTTACACTAGTATAGCTCATCTAGAGTATTATTTCACCTCTCTCAATGATGTTTTTCCTTAACCAAGTCATTGCAAGACAGAATCCTTGTGAACACGAATCCTGTTTCCAAGGTGCCTACTGCCAATATATGAATCTGTTACTACCAAAATCCCAGAGCACAAGCCTTGGGCTTAGAGTGAGAACAGCATTTTCTAGACCAAAAAATTATCTCAAATACACTTACCATAGCTCAGCACAAAAGTTAATACCTTTTGTATTAATTCAGTCACACCAAGAAAAAAAAACCAACAGTCAAGCAGGGAGGGAGGGGGAAAGATCTGTTAATTCTCACATTTCACTGGATTTTTCCATGGTTTTAGAGTATCTGAGAAACCAATGTCCTTCATGGAGTCTTACTTTTTTTTTTACCACCACTTCAGGATTCATACCATCTCATCTTTCACTGGCAATACTGGTTTCACTATATAACTGGACAAAAACCTAGATTTTTATCATGACAGTTTGTTATTTTTCAGCTTTGCCAACTCATACAAGATTCCATCTTTCTAGGCATTCTTAACTTCATGCCTAAAACCATTAATAGATTGGGGGGGGGGGGGGGGGGGGTGTCAGAGGGAACACTGATAGTTGTTTCGTATGTGTATCTTTTTATTCATCCACCCTTTGCCAGTGGAGAGTCCAAGAGGAACCTCTAGTTGAGCAAGCTACCCCTTAAGAACAGTCAAAATAATAATCTTACTAAATTATCCTGTGAATCTCATACTCAGGCAAAGCATGGCAATTATTACAATATGTACTCCTTTCAGGCCTGCAGCCAAACACTGAGCCTACACAAGCAGCCCTGGTGTAAGCTGGGGGCGGGGCGGGTGTTTGGTTGTATGACAACAGCAAGTTCTACACTTGCAGCTGGAATGGGAAATAGTTTGTATATTTGTCTTAGCTGAATTGCAAAATATTGAATACTTGATCAAGATACAATTCTATCTTGACTGAGAAATCAATTTCAGAAAGCAACCTAGACCAGTACTGTCTTTCCTGGCCATAGTATCAATCCAATCACATCTAACCAGCTGTCATGTAAGGCTCTCATATCTCATGACAGCAGACAGGATAACCAATACCCTGATAATAATGGGATACCATTAATTCAATGACAGTGTCTTTGAGTTAATCTGTTAGAAAAGACCCCAGAAGCTACAGGAATGCATCTTACATATTCCAGAAGTTAAGGCATTCACATTTTACAGCCTTATGCTTCCTTTAGGTCAGAAATTTCAGAAGATATGCCCCTGTTAACAGTTATCTAAAATACCAGTTATATTTTCTTTTACAAAAACATTTTTTTGTGTTAAAAGTGTGAGCTTTGAGGAAGTCAGACAGTAGACAAATGAAAGAATGTCTCTTAGAAAGAAAACGTGGATATCCATATTCAATGTTAAGCAGTGTTTATTTTCACAAATACATTTACAAGGGGAATCAATATTCTGCAATGCAAAATCACAACCTATGCAAGAGCACTTTTTAAACAGAAGGTGTCCCAATTTACTTTTTGGACTTCATATACCATGAAATGAGTATCAACAAATGTTTTTGTACTGAAAACTTTAAAATAGTATGATTTAAAATAGAAAGTATAGTATCAAGATTAATGTTCTTTATTGTTAGAGCATGATTTTCAATTCAAATGCATTTCTCTCCAACTCTATCCCTTTTTATTGGAGAATATAGTATTACCTAAACATTTTGAATGTAAATACAGTCCACTCTAACATACATCTTCAGAGATTAAGAGAATTAAAGTTTTTTTTTACCTAAAAATGAAGATAAAGCTAACTATATATTGCAATTTGCTGTCACACTAAGACAAACTGCAGCCCTAAAGAGACAATCCCAAACAGAAAACAGGAAGTGTTTACCACTGACACCTCTGCTACAAAACTCTCCATCTAAACTCTGCACCCAGTACATTGTACCTACAAAACTACTGTTCCCAGAAAACAGTCTGATTTCATCTTTCATTAACCCACACTTTTTTCTAGATACTGTTTCTTTGTGTTCTCAAGCTTGACTTCGCAAAGTACCACATCAGACATGCAGATGCTAGCAAACAGCACAGTCTACCCTAAATTCTCATCTCTTGATGATAGTCAAGGTGCATGTGCAGCATGGAAGCAACGCATGGAATTAGAGACAGGGTTTAATTCCTTTAAATAGGACCTGGAACTATGACTTTATTATGTCCCTGAACAATAAACAGATCAACTCTAATAAACTATTTAGAAGAAAAAGAAAATTGATTATACAATAAAGAACTGTACTAAAACCTTGAAATTCAATACCCTTTATCTGATACAACTTTTAGCTTTAGTATGTTCAATTAAAGCTCCTCTTTTTCAAACAAGTTCCCTGCTGCAAAAGTTATTTCAGCAAGTCCCTACCTTTTAAAACCTTCTAGAAGTGAAGGTATTTCATAAAACCCTGTCATGTTTCTCCTCACAATGCCAACATCTGATAGAAAACACAAAATTGAAGTTTTCACTGTGGTTTATACAACAAACAGTGCAATACCAAAATCTTGCCTAGACCAGTAGGAATTAGCAAAGACATAGCAAGTAAGTGGTACCATCAGAATTACAATAACTGGATTAAAATAATCTTATTGATTCCAAAACAATATACTTAAGTACATCACAGTAAGAACTTTGCTTCAGAATTAATAAATCCACAGATTTACTATGGTGTAAAGGAACCCTAAGTCAAAAAGGAGGGAGGGGGAGGGATGACAGGACACAAACCAACTCTGCTGAAGTCTTAAATCTAGTAGTAATACACGCCCAAGCCCTCTTACTGCCTGAAAAGAGAACTACTGTCCATGACTGAGATGTTACAGAGTAACCAAAGCAAAGTGACCAGAAGCAGATGATACATTCCTGAACTCCCTATGGATATCTCAGTTAAAAGCCTGTGTTCCTATGAAAATGTGCTCAATCATTCATGTGTAGCAGTTAATCAAACAGGAAAAACGGCATAACAGCAGCTATTCTTCCTTCTAACGATAAATAACCAAACCAGCAACATGGTGAATTTTTGTGCCAGTTCCATTAGAATTCATGGAATGCATAGCTAAAAAAATGTGTTGCCTACTTCTTTCCAGCATGTTACTGAGGACTTTTGTATTTGTCCAAGCAAACTAGAGTGGCAATTTATTTTATTTTCAAAACCCTTTTATTTCTTCAGATGTAATTAAAACCAGGATGTTAGAGACTGCTTGATGACAAAACTATGAAAAGTTTTATTCAGGAACAAAGCTACAGCCAAGTAATTTAATAATTCACTTAATGAATCTTCCGTGTTGGAGATGTTCAAGAGATTCCCACACCAATGAGTTCTTTGCAGGTCAAGAGAAGCTAATTCAACTTGAAATATATATCAGACATATTACCCCAAACAGACAAACTAGATGCTAATAAGTCAAGACCATAGCTATCACCTGAGACTGCTGGAAGAAATTTATATAAAAAACTGCACACCTGCAGGTGAGAAAGATAAGCCACTGCTGCAAAGAAAAGGCCACCAGGGACCCGGCAATTTTGAAAAAGCTTTTGACAAGGTTCCATACCAAAGGCTATTAAAGTGACTAACTTAACACAAGATGGGAGGAAAAAGTCGTACAAATAGAAAATTAATGAACAGGATACAAAAAGCAAGGTCTAGTGGCCAGTCTTCGGGGCAGAGAAAAGGCAGCTGAAAGGTCTCCTGCTGAGGGATTGGTGCTGGGACTGGCTTCATTCAGCATTTTCAAAGACAGCCTGAAGAGCCAAGCATGCAGTGGCACTAAATGTTTTGGGTAGGTACCAGACACAAGCAAGGGAATCAAGTGATCTCGCAAAAAAGTGAGAGATAAGATTTAGTGTAGGTAAGACTGTTGCCTTAAACTACACCTTTCCTACACAGAGCAGAGCTTGCAGCTGGCAATTATAAATCACTAAGTGATCCAAGATACATTGCTGACAGTTCTACAAATCCACTGTACAGCACCAGACTGAAAGGAACCACCAGGAATGCACCTTTGAACATTGTTAATCAAAAACTGTGGCAGCTGAAAGGTACGGGGGCAAATGGACTGCAAAACATTGTTAGGTTCACATGTGCTCCCCAGTGACACCATCTATTGCCACTGGCTTTATTGCTTTTATTAAAGAAAGAAGTGCAAGGATAATACAGAAGCGCATAAATAATAAACAAGAGTAGAAACCAGACAGCACACTGACAGCATTCAGCATTCCTTGAAGGTATCCAAGGAGCTTATGGATGACATGGAGGGGTGCCCGAACTGGAGACCAAGAAGATTATGGAATGGAAACAGGCCCTCACAGACCATCAGGATGCATTGCTCAAGACAATTGTAGACTATTATTAAACATCTGCACCTCAGACAAGGCAAGCATGTTTAGTACTCTCAAGTGCATTAAAAATCACATTATTTTTTAACTGATACAGCTATTAACAGCTATTGTCCTTTAACCTAAGTTCACTAAACAGAGGTCTGTACCTTGTCCAGAAAATTAAGGTGTCTACAGATCATATCTGTTTGTAGGTAAGAAAGGTAAGTATTAAGTGTATGAAAGGCCAAACTCATCATGATTGATGGAATTCTTAAGTTAGTAATAGGTTAAGTCTCTATCTCTCCAGAAGACAACTAGTTTCATTTTTATTTCCTTTAAAACAAAACCAAAAATTCACACAACTGCTTTCTAATTAAGCACCTAGTATTATCCAACCAGAAAACACAAAGACCAAAAATATTTACTAAATGTACTCCAGCATGGGAACTCTGTACTATGTGAGTGAAAATGAATGTAAGTCAGCTACAATTAATTTTCAAATACAGTACACAACTTATGTACAGAAGTAGTTTGTTCTTTCACCATTGTAAGCTGAAAAAACCAAGTGATTGGCCAATCCCCTCAATCTGTATTTCAACTATGGAAACTCCGTTCTCAACGGACACAAGCCAACATTCAAATTTATTGCTTTGTTTTGAATGTTGCTGGCTTAGCTTGGAGTGTGGAAAGGCTACTAGAGTAAAAATAGAAAATTCTGAAGTAGAACAGAAACTACAAGCCACATGAGTTACAACATGACAGAAGAAATACTTTTTATTCAATAGATAGGTAGACTCAGACTAGAAAACACATTTATTTCAAGTTTTTAATCAATTGAAAGAAATGCATGAATTGAATGAGATTTTTAATAAATCTTAATAGGAAATGGGAAGAGGCTTCCTTATAGGATTAAATTTTACAGACTTTTTTGTACTATAACATTTTAGCAGCCGCTGTTAGACACAACACCCGGTAAAGCAATTCATAATATGACTTAGACTGTCACAAAGTTAAATGGTATACAAACTCTTTTACTCTCCCATCACAGCATTTATACCCCACAGAAGAACACTACAGAAATCACTGAGTTTGAAATGGTGATTATTGAATATAAAAGCTAGCCTAAATCAGCCTAAATTTGATAAAACTGAATTTAAACTGATCAGTTTGATATAACCAATTTAGGTTAAATAAATAAATAAAGTTTAATACAGCATTGATCAATCACACTAAAAAATCATTTGCAATAGTTTTAAGGGTAGGTATAAACAATCATTGTCCCTTAAAGGAGAAGCTATTCAACCCAAAACAGTGCAATAAGGCTATTCCACAGCTTTCTCATGTCCTCATCAGCACTGAATGCTTCCTTCAACAAGTGAAAGTACTTTACAGTATTGGAGACAGCAGCATTTCATCATTACAGCCCATGTGGCAAGACTCCTCTAGTTCTTCCTTCTCTTTTCAGTCATAAAAGGATTGCCAAGTGACTTTATTTCAACAGCTCCTATGCATCATCTGGTTTCTTCCACAAATTTTCCAGATTAGCACTGATAAGGATGAATTTCAGATCCGTCAGAGACTACAAATGAACTTTCCTCACTTCTCACCCCATTGCTCATTTGACATCAGTAAGAACAGTTTGCAAGGCCTGCAACCAAGTCATTTAAGAAACCTGCACTTAAACAAACCCTCAGATCAGAGCCCAGGAATACACAATCCCGCTTAAAACTGTTACTGTTTGCATAACTGTAACATACACCACATGTACAACGAATTGCCACATACCTGAGACTGCTTACAAATCACTTTTGTGCAGAGTTAGTAACATCCAAACAAGATTGATATACAAACAATAAGCAAAAGAAACCCAGAAACCCCAAATCTCCTCATGATTTAGGGAAACCAAACAATTTTACACTGCAAGGGAAGAAAAAAGAGAAGGAAACTTCTAACCTGTATAGCATCTAGCTAAGCCAAAGCACAAAGACTAAGAAGCAAATCAAAAGCAAAACTGCAGATTTTCATATGCTGCATGAATTTTGTCAGCCCACTAGGATTCTGTGGAAAACCAAAACATTTCAGATATTAAAATGAATAAAAGGAGGAAATCAATGTATATCAGACCCATTCTTAGAGACAAAAACCCCCCTTTGTTACCACTTATACTCTCATTCTTACTGGCTCAGCTGCGCAAGAGCACCACAGACTCTTTGTTACCAGCTCTGCTGAGAGCACAAGAAGCACCAAACCAATTAAGGAACATCTTATACGCTGAATTCTCATTTTATTTTTTAAATTTTACCACATACTTAAAGTTAAAATAGCACCACAGATACCTCCAAATATCTCCCTTGAAGCTACAGTTTTCTCCAGATTTGATTAGAAAACCATGTTAATCTTAATTGTAAAATGACTGTAGATGGAGCATAAAAGCTTTATCATTCAGCAGAATAAAACTGGGGCTGCCTCTAAGACTTTTTTTTTTACACAGCTTTACAGACAAATATGATGACTACAATCCACAGCAGTCAAGCAGTAAAAGGCCCACTGGGAAGTTGTTTACAAAATTCCATGTTAGATCAACTACATAGCTGCTTCAGATACCAACATGGGCACATACTTAGAACTTCAGCAAAGAAGATGAATTTTGAACAAGCATAAAACGTAGAGCCTTTTGTAAGCACCAAAGGCCGCCAGCACAGGTTACCTACCCTTCTATACTAAGAAATTGGTCAATCCCTTCAATGAATTACAGATCAAACACAGAACTACTTGGAAAAAAGAAAACAAACATTTTTTATTTCTGCAATTTTAAGATCAAACTATTGTGGGTACATCCTTAAAGGAATGTGAAACAAGAAGTCTAGAGAGAAAGAGCTGAAACATTACTGCTGCTGTAGACAGAGAAAAAAACCAAAACCAAACCAATTCAAGACTGCTTGTTTTATCCTTTTTACTGCGCTTTGCATACTGTCAGTTCCCTTGGGTTCCCAAACATAGTAATTTCCTATTGCTGTATGTCCTTCTAAACAGAAAGAAAGAAGAAAAAGATAACCTGAAAGAAATCAGGAAAGTACTACATGAATGAATTGTCAGGGAAAGTTAAGAGTAAGTGTCTTTAAAACTACTTAAATTGGTAGATTCCAAAGCACTTTTGTGTCTTGAGAAAAGGAGACAACAATGAAAGAAAAAAAAAATTCTTGGACAACATCCAAGCAGAAATTTAACAGACAACAATGCAGAAAACCCATTTTTATGGAAAATGCAAGCTTTATATGTCTAGATGTCTCAATAATTTTTATATGCAACAACACGGAACAAAAAGATAAGGGCAGGGCACTTACAGAATAGAATACACTATCAGCAGTTTACCTGTAAATTCAGCAATGTTTTAAAAATCCCAAAACACACAGAAACCTGTACCCTGCATCATCCCCAGTTACAAATGCTGCAGTTATCACTAGTACTTCTCTATGGTGACTCTTACAAGCCATTAAACTATTCAAAATCAAAACAACTTTGTTCTTGAGGATCCAAGTGAATAATCTCAATGACAACTTCACACAACCTTAACAATTTACATCTTTTGGGACAAGCAGTTTCCAGAACTGCTGAAAATCTCAGTTCCATGTATAACTTACAAGTAACAGATTCAAAAAGGAAGTTTTAAATCATAAAGGGATGCAGAATTGTGTCCCAGTAACATACTGAGAAAAAGCACACAACTACTTTTATGGAATGAACTGACATTACAGCTAAAGCCATCAGAAACAAAACTGGATTTTCTGATGCTATTTTTGTTTGAACGAGTGCAATGGACTATTACTGCCTCAATGCTGACAGCATATTCGTGGGCTTAAAAGAAACACAGTTTCGGGAATTACTAAAATACCTCAGTTCAAATAACAGTCTGCTACTACACCCAGTTGTGTATTATGGAAGTTAATTATTTTTGAAAGTTTGGAGCAAGAAAATGGAAACATTTCATCTTTCTAACTGAGAACTCTGATGTTTCAATTGACAGTGCATTAAAATCTAATGCCTTGCAATTTAGATCTCCGTAACATATACTTTGAACAAGAAGTAGAATGCAATCTCAAAACAGGCTCAGACCATTAGACATGATGTTTAATCACTAGCCAAACAACTTTGCTTTGTCAGAAATGAGTGAGACACCAAGGTGCTACATGGCACCACCTTGTCATTTCACAGCACAACACTTTTGAAGTCACAGTGAATATCTTATTCATCATGCAAGACAAAATAATTTTATAAAACAAAGCAAGAATAGCTTACAGCTCATAGTTTTGATACAATCATCTGAAGAAGTGATGTTATAATCACATGCAAGTCAAGTTTTGTCTCACTTGATCAAATAATTCCAAAGCTTGGAAGACTGAACTACATTCACCAACCTAGATTTTTGCTAAAATGTTTGCAGATGATGCACACTCCATGATTTAGCAACACTGCACCCACATACATTAACCTTAAAAAACAGCAGGGAGGAGAACAGTCTGAAGTGTTAGAAGAGTGACCAAAATATGTCTATGGAGAGCAATTCAGCTTGTCATTGGGAAGAACAAATAGACTACTGAGTTTCTGGGCTACCCCTCCTTATTTCCCTCCTTCCTTGCTCTAGTTATGTGCACCTTGCCTGCCAGGAAAGACAGAGCTACAAGGGTACAGGTAGGCTGTTCTTGATGAGGACTTAAGAGTATTCCTTGGACAAATACACGAGGGAGAGCTGTTTTCTTCCCACTTGGAGGAACCAATCTGTGTACTCAAAGTTCTCCATAAGTTCTATAGGAAAAATAGTTTCATGTAGATGTCTTTCTGGACAAGAACCCATTCAAAGCCAGAACTATGGCAGGGCCAAGCAACACTGACAACTTCCGAGATCACCATTATTTCCAAAAAAATAGGTTAGTAAATCTATGTCCAAGAACTTTACTTATATAACATACAAATTCACAACTTTTGAACTGTGGTGATGTATGCATTGCATGCCATCAGTCAATGCGCTTGCATAAAACAGACCACTTAGAAACATCTTACAGAGAATTTTCTTCCATCTCCAGTAACACTTGATAATACCATAAAAGACACACAGTTTGTTGTAGTGCTCATTCCTCTTCTTACAGAGCAATGCCAAGAGGTAAAATTCAGTGTCAGCCATTTACTAGAAACTGTAGTCTTAAAGGTGCAGCTACTTCATACTTTTAGTGCAGCCCAGGAGTGCACATGTAAATCAAACTTCTTTATTGTACCTACTGACTGCATATCATGAAGCAGTCCTGGAGTGCATGAACAGGATTCCTTTCAGAAAGAACTGAACCATAAGATGTGAAACCAAGAGTGCAAACAGCATGTTTCAACACAAACAGGCACTGAATACATACAGCCAGCCTGGAATTAGTTCAACAAGAAGAAAAAAAAAAATCCCTGAAATGCAAACAGTATGGACATAATTCCACAGCACCAAACATTGCATTCTACAGACATAACCCTGTCAGAGCCTGCTACTTGACACAGTACACAACAGCTCATCTGTTCCAGAATTCTTGAAAGAAGCCTATTAGCCCAACACATCCAGCTCATCTGGAGATGTTGTGGTTTCCCACAGTCATAGAAATCCAACTCCTTGGTTTTCATGTCATGCACTTTCTTGGAGTTGCTAACATACCAATGTCTCACAGGCTGTCAGACTAAAATCAGGTTCTGTGCATGCAATTCTGACTTTGTGCTGCAGCATCATCTAGCAAGCCCATCATCTTTCAGTGGATATAATGCTCTTAGTTCTCTACAGTAAAGCCACACAAACACATTAGAGCCTCGTTCAATATAAAGCACATGTGCCATAAGAAAAGCATAAGCCAATACTGAAGAAAATATCCCTCTCAACATTTTTCAGGTTATGTATTTATCCACCATGCTGGACAGCAAGTCCTACTTGTTAACTCTCCCTCAAGAACCTGGGCTCCCAGGGCCTCTTCCACTGCCTCAAAGAGCACTCAGAGAACCCTTCTATGTTTGTTTCCCTACAATGCACAGGCCTAGCAGAACTTTCAGCACCAACCCCTTCCTTTATGTGATTACCAGTGGAAGCCAAAGCCTTATGCAAACCTTCCCTGGTCCTGACACACAACACATGGCTCCACACAGCTCAATTCCAGCATTACAGCTTATGCATTCTAATACATCTTCACAAACAACCTAAAAATTTCTTGATCGGATCCTTTGTATCCAAGAACTCTATCACAAAGTTTCAAAAGACATTCAGAGGCTTGTAGTGCCTTCCTGGCTGCAAGCCAAAAAAAGTGGAGGAACAAATAATTCCCTTGAAGCCATATGAGCAAGTTATAGTCAAAAGCATATTTTGGGAAGGAGGGCTACAATCAATTGGATTGTAGCTAATATGAATTGGATAAATCAACTTTGCATCAGGTTCAACTGATGCAAAGTTGATTTATCCAATTCATATCATATTCCTGAAGGTATCAACTATTAAAAGCTGTAAGAGATGATAACATTAACTTGACCCATTCATTTGTCCACCATATAAGCTTGTAGCTCCTCAGATCTTCATCAAAATTTTCCAAAAAGTTAACACTGCATTTCTATGTTCTCATTCTCAGGTAACAGGTCATCATATTATTGAGTGTGCATGGCCTCTGGTCTAATTTTGCTGCTTCATCTGAGTTTTTAGATTAATACTATTTGGTCCTGATTCCTTTGTTGGTTTGAAACTGGCTATATTGAAGCAAATAATGAAATTATTATTACATCAAATCTGTCAAGAGATTATGATTCTATTTTCTTCAGTAACCACTTGGGGGACAGGGAAATGCAACCTTTTCTCAAGCCAAAGGTTACATCCCCATTCTGCTAGGTCAAACTTCCTGAAACCAGCAATGTTTTACATGAGTCATTTAACTACATCATCAATTTAACAAACACCGAAGAAAGGGAAGGTGGTGTAAATCCCACATGGGTCAGAACAACAATAGTAACAACATAACAATGCAAGACTTCCTCATGCTATGGTACTATTAGATCTGATAAAAACCCAAATAGATAGATTGTGTCCTTGTATAAAAATCAGATACTTCTTAATCTAGGTGCTCAGCCCTAACACCTGGGGGTTGGACAAGAATGGGCCTTCCAACCTCAACCATTCTGTAAGTATTTGTAGATTGCTCAGCCATCCCTCTTTGAAATCAGGAACAAAGGTCAGCTATTTAACAGCCAAGACAGTCGCAATCTTACTCTTACTTTGTCATTCCACATTCAGAACCACAATAATCGCTTTGCTTAGATCACCCTCTATCTCTGCCATTGATATCAGAAAACACTACAGCAGCTCAAACCTAACACCTTACCAGAGCTGGATGAGTTACCTGACAATGCCAGGAGGCTACCACGAGGCCCTCAAAATGACAAAACACAAAATCCATATTCCTGCAAGAACAGAGCAGCAACAAAAGAAAACCCCAATCATTTTCTCTCCAATTTTAGTGGAAAAATCCACATGCCAGAGGCTTCACCAAAGCATGTTTGAGAGCTACAGCACTTCCCACAATGCCTTCTGCATCTTGTCAGTTGAGGTCAGCATCAGCTTCTGACATCGTGTATGAGTTCAACAATCAGTGCCACAATTCTTCCATCAAAACCTAAGCTGCTTTAATGCCTTAAGGAAGCATTTGAGTCATTCCCTATATTTTTTCAAAATACAAGATGACATGTTTAGAAGAAATCTGGAAGACCTGATACACTACTGTTAAACACAGTTGAGCATCCATATCTCAGATGCAGAAGTTACATCCTGCATAATGGAGAAGTACTCCTTCTCCCAGAAGTACATGAAGGAAGAAAGGATTATCAAGACATGATACAAAGCAATGAAATAGGAATGGGTGGGAGGAAAAGCAAGTTTTGATGAATGAAAGATAATTAAACAGTTCAAAAGTGTGATCATAAAGGCTACTGTCACACAAACCGTCAACCCTTGTTGACAAGAAAACCACCTGAACTCAGGGAAGAAAACCTCTAGTATCAGAACCACAAAAAGTGAAATTACAGCACTATAGCAAAAAGCATCCCAACTAGAACAATAATGACATACAAAACGAATAAGCTCCATTAAACCATAGTATTAAAAAATAGCAGAAGACCTGAAGAAACATGCAAACATCACATTGAGACATTATGGTAAAAGACAGCTTTGTGTTGAGACATCCAAGGGAGGATACAGCACACCTGAGATTTGTGCACTTCCCTTGATCCTGTCACAAGACCAATTACCCTTCTCATAAGGTAACTTAAACAGCGGCAGCTACCTGGCGAGTCACTGCGAGACAACATCCCTTCAGGATGACAAGAGGACCCTGTTGGAAGTTTCAGATACAGGTCAGAGCCAGAGAAGCAAGGAACAAAGGATACAGTGTGAAAGAACCTGTAAATCCACATAGCATTTTCCAATCTTACAAATTCCTATTGAAGCTCAACTTCCAACACTGCATACTCCATTATTCCACTCACAGGTCTATTCTGCTGCATGTGTCAAGTATCTATCATATAGATACATAGTGTACATATTATCTATGTACACTTCCAGTCTTGGCTGTAAGGGCAGGATGAGTGACAACTTTAAACAAAAGTACACTTTAAACAAAAAAACCACTTGGTTTCATTTGTGTTGCACTTCCACCAACATTTTCCTTGCTCCCACACTGCAAGTGATACAAGTTTTCCATTATGACCAGGAGTAGAAGAATATTTGCTTGTTAAAATTAACATCTTGCTAAACATACAGGGCAAGGTACAGATTCGGCCCTAGAAGAAAGGACTGTGGAAGATTTTAACAAAGACTTCCATACCAGACCTGAACATCACTAACAAAGTTTTGTATTCTAACACTAAAATTGTCTTTGAGAATTAACACCTAGATTTTTAGGGTCTTGAAAATGAAACATGAATAGCAGTGCTTGCTGTGTTGTATAGATGATGGTATTCCATAGTATTTAACACTGGATGCTTAAGAAGGACTGAAGAAAAGAAAGAGATGAAACAGAGTCAGAACAACCACGGTCAGTAGTTTCCAAAACTGGACACCTATACATTGCAGACATCTTCCCTCTCTTTTTAAACATGGTCTTAATTAAATGCACCTGAAAATACAGTCCTTACTCTCAAAATCTACAAGAACTACATCAGAATAAACTTCAAGGCTGGCAGGGAAGCCATTTAAATAGGATCAATCTGCAGAATACAGCACTGGTGAGAGAAGGTACTAGGGGTACAGAATGTACAAGGAGACAGAGAAAGAGCAAAATGTCTTTTGGGGACTCTGAGTGAAGTAACAGCATATAAATAATTGTGTATTTCATTATTGAGGAGAACACTGACTGGAAGAAAGTAAAAAAAAAATGGTTAAGATGTATGTGGAGACACTGAGCAAGGTCACACACAGAGCAGAGCATCCAGAGATAAGAAAGGGCATCACATACAAGCCCATACAAGCTGAAGATGCCATGTGGCAGTGAAACCAGCAACCACATCTAAGGACACAAGAACCATGGGATAAAAGTGTTCCTAACAGGAGTTCCTGTCTTTACCACACTGGCATGAAAAATTAACTGAAGGTGCATAATAAATTCTTTAAGATAATCTTAGGTGTTACTTATCAAAGAGGTGTGCGTGAAAACCACACATAATAACAAAGATACATGGAAAGTAAACAAATATAACAATTCACGAACCATTAACACAGCAAAGGGTCGCAGTCTACCACATGGCATGAGTGAGAGAAAATATGAGCCGCAACACATGGTGATGCACAATCTCAAGATGAGGAACTAGCAGCTATGCAGAATGAGGGAAAGGTGAGAAACTGCCATACGGATGATATGAATGAGAAGTGTGAAAACCCCAGAAGCTACTTTTGTCTGGCTGTAGATGCATTTGGAGAAAATAAGATATGTTCAGAAAAGCAACAGGCAGTAGAAACACACAAAGATGTGGGAGAGGGAAGGCTGATTTATGGTGGGGCAGGAAGGAGAAGCAACGCAGCAGTACCTGAAGCATAGTAGAGCCCCGGCGGTGGGAGGGGGGAGGCTGGGAAGGGACAGACGCGTTGCCCCGATCCGCGGGAGCCGGGGCCCAGGGGGCCAGGGCAGGAGGAGGGTGACAGCGCCGGGCGAGCAGGCGAGGGGCCGGCGGGGGGAGCCGGGCAGCTGTGCCGGGGCTCAGGGACGGCGGTGACCGGCGGGGCCCGCGGCAACGGGCTAGGGCAGGGGGCGGCGCCGGGGGGCTCGGTCCCTCGCTCACCTGCTGCACCCCCAGGAAGTCGTAGAA
>VZSE01006608.1:764148-821955 GCA_013398275.1 Promerops cafer
GCCGCGGCCGCGCGCCGGGAACGCGCACGGGGCTGCGGGGACGGCTCCGGTCCCTCGCGGCCGCCGCGGTGGCCGTGGAACCGCGGTGTTTGCGGGACCAGCGGTGCCCGCGGGGCCCCCGAGCGCTAAATCGTCTTTCGATTTTCTGTCTTCATTTACTCCTTAAGGGCGTGTTTCATTCCTGTAACCCATTTTACCCTAAAATCGCTCCGTCCTGTTCTTAGTATCAACCCGATTTTTAAGGTGTTGTTCTCGAATTTTTCATTCCTTCCTTGCTTAAATTAATGTGAAATGTTTCACCTGGGACGCTAGATGAGAAATTAGATGGAAACTTCATGGCCAAACAATACAAATTATCTGCATTAAATCACTTTTCTCTGGCACGGGCAGACTCCTCGGCACACCCCATCTGTTTTGTCCGTCTCGAAACTAGGCCTGGTAAATAACTCGCTATGGGAATCTTTTTAAGAAAAGAGAGATTCACTCATCTGAAAAATATCCATGAACTAAATTTTTAAAAAAATAGGTTTTGCAATTTAAGAAAAAAAAAAAAAAATCCCAAATGACAATCTTATCTGCACCTGAATTCACCTAATAGGAGCTAGCTACCATTTACAGAACCACTGTACACCAGAGTGCTTCTTGGGATACTCCATGAGAATATTAGGATGTGGCTTTAAAATACACTCTGCTCAGCTCTGAGTAAGGACTTGAACCAACATAACCATTATCAATTTTCCAACTCATAGAGTAGTGGTAGGTATTCTCTACTATTGAAACTGTTCCCTTTTGTATAAACTATTTAAATATTAATTAGATTGATATTTAAACTCATGTTTCCATATCCCATAGGCATGCCCACTGGGCTTTTAGGATCACAATTCTGCCTCCGGCTCTGCTTTCTGAAAAGAGTCCTAAACCCATTTGCCAGGAAATTGTAATTTCGCCAAGTGTCTTATGTAGACTCTTTTAACTTACCCTTCACAAAAAGGTGCACTTAACTGTTCATTCTTACAGTCTTAAAAAAGATTCCTCCCACTTGATCACAAAGCCAAAAAAAATCCTTTTTTAGAGAATGACAAAGTAAAGAGAAAGTCATGGGCTAGTTAATTTATCAGCTGCTTTGTTTGGCCGGAGCAACTGAACCTGGTATAGATCAGTTTCTTCCCACGTCCTTACTTTGTTAATCTGTTCCGTTCTGCATACCAGTATCCACAGCATAAATTTGTTGTCCTGTATATTTCATTTATCCTTCAAGAGTCAAGGTTTATTGCACAAAAATACCAGATTTGGATTCAAAACATTACCTACTCATAAGGTTGTAGAACAAAGATTAAAGATGCAAAGTATCCCCAGAAACTAGGGGTAAATAAAGAGTTCAAAAAGATAGCATTATTTTTAAACTAGGTGGAAGACTTTTTAAAATGTGAGATAAGTGATATTTCATTCCCCATAATAAATACTTCCAGATTCTCCTTTCCTTCTGACTAGTCCTCTATTTTTCGTATCTACTTCCTCTTGCCTCATTAGCTTCTAAGCCTGCTTAGTTAAGTTGATCTAGTGCAATGATGAACCTTGAAGAGAAGCATTTGTTATTTTGATCTTATTTTTCAGCATTTGGAATTTGTTATGAAAAATTACTCCTTTCAAGACCCACCTCTGGCTGCTCTTGCTGAAACTGTTAAAAAAGCCTTCAAAAAACCTGATAAAAACAGGTCACTTATTCCATTCTGCTGAGACCAGGGAAACCTGTCCTAACACTGATCACAAATTGCAGGTGGCTTGTGGCACCAATGCTGCTGAGAACAGAGCAGATAACAGCTCTTCTGAAAGAAATACTTCAGAATTCTTCAGAGAAATTATGGCTTCTTTTAGTCAAGAGGAATGTGAATTTGGAAAGAATAACAGGAGAAAAAAATGCGCTAATGTTAATGGGATTATGATTATCTAAAATACATATTTAAGAGAGCTCTTAATTTAAGTTAGCATAGTTAAATTATTCCAATTGGTTTTAACAATGCGAGAAATTTGAAACTAATTTTTATTCTGTTCCTTAAACCTTTGGAACAGAAAGCCTAATACTGCATGGAACATTTCCAAAAGGGATTTTTAAGAAATTCTACACTATGAGATTAGTTTAAATGTTTCTGTTAAAATTGTTCTGTACTCCAAGCATAAATACTGAAATTTTGGTAAGAAAATGCTGAAAATACTATTAAAATGCTATAAATGCCTCAATAATAATGACATCTCAATCTTCAGTTTTCTTCTTTAAAGTCATGAGAGTGAGTCACAAAGAGTACTTCCCCCTTCTCCAGCACTTCAATTAATCAAGGCACATTAGGCCTCCCCAATATAAAAAAAATCAGTTAAAATACAAGTCAGTTCTCTCTCTTGCCTTCAGAGAAAGACTTAAAATATAAAACAAACATAATTAAATTCAGCAATGCATGGCCTCTCTATGAGCCTGCAACTACATGTGAGATCACAGGCTGGTGAGTTGGGAGACTGGTCATGATGATTTAAACCTCACTATTGCAAACTCTGACACAAAGGTAGAGGGGAAGGTAAAAGATTATGCTTTTTCATCATTGTCTAAAATTACTCCTGCTGGGAAGTATTAGTATTTTTTCCTGTGACTCAGCCATGACATCTAAATTGTTAGAGGATCAGAGAACAGTTTTTAATCCTGTATGTAGTCTCTGCAGCTGGGCAGCTCCTTTAACTTAAGAATATAGAGAGCTATGAAGGCAAGCATAGCTTTTCCTTTCTGTGCCCCAAGTTTGCCCACACATGCAGACCGGCGTCACTGAAACAGGTCCACTTGGTCATGAAGCTCTACTTTACAAATCATAAGGGAAATAAGCATATACAGAAATAATTTGTTTAGATAAATCTCTCTTCTGACACTAATTGACAGTAGCACCCAAGGCTCGAGGCGTGAACCAGTTATTCTTTTCTTTTAAAATCAGTATGTTTTTAACAGCACTGAAAGACCAACATGCTTCATAAGCTCAGTAGGATTCACACGATCATACTCTGAATAGCTAAACAGCCTGCGATTTCGGTGTCTCGAATGAATAGCAGACCTCTAGGGGAAAGAGCTTATTAAGGGACCACCCCTTTTCTTCCTAAAGATAAAGCCTTATCTCCAGCAGTTGAAGAGCCTGACTGCTCTGCGGTCTATTCCAGTTCTCTCTTCTGGCTGGCTAGTGTAGGTGCTCGGCGTGGTTTGTACAGTCACAGTGTACTTCTCTCTGCTCACAAAGCTGGCTTAAGAGTTTCCCTCGCCCTCCCCCCAGCCCAGGCGCTGGTTCCCACCTCTGCGCCTCTGTTTGCTGCCTCCTCAGCTGTGCTAATTCAACTCTTTGTGGTGTGGGCCACGTTAAAAATCGACTGAGATGATCCAGCTTTAAAAGAACAAAAACCCAAACAAAACAAAACCAAAACCAACCAAAGAAACAAAACAAAAAAACCCCCAAAACACAACACGAAACTACTCGCGCACACATACGTACACACGCACAGAAAAACTCAGATGTTTCACTGATCCAATTTACAACTCAACCCACGAGCAGCTGCACTCGCACAATCACGGGGACAGCCCCGATGAGGGAGCAAGAACAAGAGAGCAGAGCAGGCAGGAAACACCCCGACTTAAAGTGGCTTTTCCACTGGAAATAAAACCTCGCTGTACAACTGGAGCCGGCGGGCTGAAGGCGAGCTGCTCCCCTGGCAGCAGCGCTGAGCAGAGCGGAGGCAGGAATTGTCTCACAGCTGGCAGGAACGCTGGAGGACTCGCACCGGAAGAGAAGGTTCTCCTGCCGAAGAGGCGAGGCAGCAGCCCTGCTCTGAGCAGTGCCGTAGTGCTCCATCCCGATAGGCGAGTGGCCTGGTTATTGCCTTTTTAAGGGAATTTTTTTTCTAAAGTCAGATCATTTTGCAGATGCAGTTTAGCGTTTAGCCACGCGAAGAAGCAAATGGAATGGAGACTGAGAGATGACATCCAGTGTGGCAGTGGGGAAAGAAGGACAGTGGGGACAGGACCACTTTACAGCAACCTGCCCACTGAAAGATTTGTAAGGAATATGCCATTTGTGTACACCAGCTGTTACCTTAGGTCAGACATAAGTCAAAGTAACGAGAAAGAAATGTGGGAATGGGAACAGAAGCAAAAGCAACAGAGCTAAAAACAGAAAGTTATTGCAGTCCATCAGACATGAAAGAATATTATTTAGGAAATAGCTCATTTGTGCCTGGTCTGGGCAGCTCAGTCGTCTCTTTTAGCTATATTACTCTTTTTTTCCCTTTTTCTTCATGTTACATCATTAGTGCCAAAACCCAGTAGTGCCTACTGAGCATGCCATACCTTTGATACTGTTTTCCAGACTCAAAAACTACCTGAAGCCATATTACCATCATACAAGATACGGTAATATATATATACTCAGAGTGTGCAATAGGAAAAGTGAGATCATCTTCATATGAGCCATATCCTAATAGTGTAAAGCCAACATATTAAAGCCCTGATCATTATAAATGGCCTTTTCCCAGCATAAACGTATAATGTTTTGCTGCATGGCATGACATGACAGTAGTCTGTCATTAAATTTTAATATAGATTTTTCTGAAGAACATCAACATGGGAAGCACTTTCAGGCAGAAGTTTTGGAGGCACAATAATTAAAAGATATAACAAAATCAGTGATTAGAAGGCTAATGGCATCTTTTTAAACAATGTCAACCGTGTCAATATTCTTGACTCCTTTCAAAATTACCTGTGGCTAAGATTGCAAGTGGGTGACTACCAGTGTTAATTTTGTTATTACTGTTCCAAGAGCGACATCCTGGTAGGCTATTCACTTATGGAGATGCTCAGCATATGCAAGCTGAAAACCTCTAGACAACTTTTAGAAATATGTACAGCTATTTTAAAAGTTTCATCCAGGGAATGTTATTCTAGTGGCCCAGAATGGGAGCTCTCAAAGTATGGACAACATACAGAGAGGGGCAGATGTCAAGATGCTGTTCACATGAATATAATTTCCATAGTTCATTTCCAGTAAGAATGCTGGAAATCAGGGATTCTCAAGACTACATTACATTCTCAAGACATTTGTGTTAACTCTCCAAAAAAAAGCAAAGTAAGAGACATGATTTTAAAGTCTTGAAGGTTTCATGCAGTTTTCAAACTATTTTTAATCTATTCTGCATTGACTATCAAAGACTGATGGAGCTTGCTCATAATAGGATTTTTCCTAATTATGTTTAACACATTAAGTGTTGCTTAGCAGTTTATTATTACTTGTATTCAATGAAGCAATTAGCATTTATTTTTCATTTCATGTAAATTTTCCTAGAAGTATTTTGTAATATTTTTCAAAATTAATTCACCACCAGGGGGCAAAGAACTATTTCTCCAGAGGGAACGTTTTTATATTGGTTTCACAGATGCGTGACCCTTCCAAGGTCCTTTCCTACTCCACAGTAATTGCAGATGTGATTAAAAACAAAAAGTGTGCAGACCTAAAAATACATCAGAGGGACATCTTTAGCATTTTTGCCAACTTTGACTGCTCTGAGGTTAAGACAATTGTTGGGAGAGAGAGCAAGCTGGAAGACCAGGAGAGGTGGTACAAGATGGCTGCGACATGAGCGCTGCTTTGGTCCTCTGTGCGCGTGGCTGTTCTGCACCTCTGTCAGGAGCACGCGGTGCTGTGTCTTGTGCAGAGAGAAATTACAGCCATCCAGGCATTAAACCAGGTAACAAATAACTCAGTATTGTAAACAGTATCATAACACTTGCCACAGAATCATAGAATCATTCTATTTCAGCTGATTTTAATTCCTTGCTCAGTTCTGTCAGTGCTATTTTGTTTCTGCTTGGTCCCTCTCATTTGTTGCTTTGACAGAGATGAGCTGATGTTAGGAATAATTAAAAATAGAATTTAATTTTGCAAATGGAAAAACCATTTTTAAATATTACCTGGAAATTTTCTGTGAAGATCGTACAATTCCATTTGTCACTACATAACACTCATTTCCCATTTATTAATGTGGTAGGTATGTGTGTTAGTGACATTTGCTAAAGCACCCTCCCAAGAAAGGAAGTAGCACCATAAAACATTGGATAAAAGAAAAATAATCAGGTAAATCCAACCCCAAAAACATATCACCATAAAATAAACTAGCATGACCATGCATAGAGAGACTGTGCAACCAGCAGCACAACATGCCAGCAGTGTAACAGAAGAGCCCGTTACATGTAGGGATTAATCATGGACAGCATTTGGTTTGTGGGATATCTTTTCAATAAAATGATTGAGTCCATTCAGAGAGGAAACTGAAAGCTGTGATGGATGAACATAGAATACACTATTTACTCAAAATAGCTGTTTCTGTACCACAGGGGTTTTTTAGGAGGTAAATTGCTGTCCTGTTCAAAATTGAGGGTAATACTTTGAAATTTGCACGGATGTTCACAATATTTTCTTCATAAAGTAAAGCTAAATTTCAAGTTTAAATAGTTTTCACACTTCAGGATTGCATTAACAAAGTAGTCATATCTGATTACACAGTGCAAAACCAGCAGAACTAACTAAATATAGGAAGACCATTAATACGATGTGTGTGTACAAGTGTCTTTCTAAGAAAAAGCCTATTAAAATTCTTCAAATTCCCCTTTAAATTTAACACTGCACTTAATTGTGACTGGAAAAAAAATCCATTGAATTCTCATCCACAAAATTCCAGTATATACAGATATGGAAAAGTAATTCCTAGGAAGACCAGTCTGGATTGAATAATCACAACTACACGGCAGCAAAAGCACATTGGTAGAAACCAATATAAAGATATGAGGTTTGATTATTCCATGGTTATATTTACCAAAGGTCAGCTTTGAAATCCTGCCCACAGCTACAAATGCTACATATCTGCTAAAGTAAGCATTATAATGTCTGATACAGCTTTTTTTACATTTGTATCATGTCAAGTAATGATATATTTACTTCATGATTCACTTGCTTTTATTAAATTAAAAGTTCGGTGTTAAACATGTCACAGCTTCTTGCTGGTGGTGGATTATATTTGTGATTTCTTCAAATCTCATAAATGGCCAGAATCCTTCCACTGCCTGCACAGTTGTGATTTCCATTTGCTCTCAAGAAATATATTTCAGAAAATAGAGCAGGGCATGTTACTCTTATTACAAAACATTATTTTCAGAAAAACAAATTACTGTCTGAAGCACTTTCTTTGCCAAAATTCTGCAATGTAATTTCTCACAAAATCCCATTAGCCAATACAATCTCTCTAGTAAGTAGTCTTTAACAGAGCTTTAACAGCTCTCAACCACATGGGGATTTTGTTGTCGTTGTTGTGACTAGATTTTTCTGTGGTATGAGTTTTATTCACTACATCACAGACTAAAACAATAGAAAAGTAAAAATAAAGATTTCTGATACTAAGAACCTGTCATTGAAGATAAAAGGTGCTCTAAATGTGGAGAACCCAGATGGTCCAGATCTGATAAGAAGTGGTTCATTTCTGGAGTTTTCTTGAAGCAACACATTTTTAGACAAAGCATGACTGCTGTTAATAGTAATTTACAATCTCCTTAAACATTATTTTTTCCTTCAAATTTTTGACTTTTAAATTCTAAAACCTAAATAACTGAACTTCTCTCGCTGCTTACTTTTTTCAGAACCACTGCAATTACGTAGAAATATTTCATGTTCTGTCTGTACCCTTTAATCACTTTTTCTTCCTCCTCTATTTGCATTCTCTCTCGTCTCCCCTGTATCTACTGCATTGTGCTAGCAAATAAATATTAAATATGTTGTACTCATTTAGGTCTTAACTAGGCATTCAACTCACATAAATACTTCTGTGGGCAAATATTAGACAAGGAATATGTAATATAGAGTGTTATTTAGCAAAATATATTTAATGAATTCTATCAAGTGAGAGGTATAAATATTGACTTCTCCTCCATGTGGCATGTACAGGAAGAAATCACTTAGTGGATGCTCTTGGTACATGTTCTTGGTCACTGGTAGGCTCAGGAGGTGGCTTGCAGAGCACAGAGTAGGAGCACACACAAGGTGTTATCTGGATCCACTTTTATGGAAGTGCTAATGAGTCAAACCTTCAACACAAAGTATCAAAAAGTTACAAGATAAAAAGCCCCCCTTTAGCAGCTTGCCAGTAGTATGGCAATCCTCCCAGCATCAAAACTATCTATGAAAACTGGGAAAAGCAACCACCCTTAATAGCTGTGCTAATGGAAGTGGTTAGTTAAATTACAGATCCACTAATTTTTTTCCCTTGTGTTGCAGAGGCCAAACAACTATTCTCCTTTTTTGACCCCTAATGCAAGCTTCAAAACTCTCTAATATCCTGCAAATAAAAGGGAATTTGATGTCCCTTGCATGCCTGTAGGGTATCCTTGAATATAAATATTAATGTCAAGGAACAGCCCACTTGTCCTTATTCCACTAATTCCTAATTTGCTTTTATAGTAAAATTATATTTTTTCTCTTTTCTTTTGTTGCAAAATATTTTTTAAAACAGTAAACAGACACCAGGCTAGCAGAATCTAGCTAGAATTTTAATCAGTGCTAGATCCAAGTGCTGTTACCCCTGTCTACAGGCCAGCCAAGGGCTCCGTTATATCACTTAAGCACCATTTAAGCCGAGTTGGTGATTTATTCTTGCAGCACGTTAGAGCAAAGGGCAGAAGGAATTCTCCCCGCAGTACCTCCTGCTGGTCACAGGCTGCCCTCCCACAGCTTGCATCGCATGTCAGTGACAGATCACTTACGCCACCAAGCATCGGTGACTGCAGTCCTATGGAACCCGGGGCTGGAGACGGTCCGTGTAAAGCCAGGAGGGTCCCAGCTGACAGCAGTGCATGTGCACACTCTGTGCAGGCACAGCAAATCAAACACATGGCAGCTGAAGCTGTAAGCTGAGCTGCTGTGCTGGGGCTGATTGTACACGGCCATCATACAAGACGCAGAACTTTTATACGGGATGCTCCGTGTTCCAAAGGATGTCTGTCAGTCCTGGCTAAGGAAAGGCCTGCCCTTCCCTGCACTGTGTGGTGTGAGGTTTGTCTGCAGGGAGCTTCTGAGAGCACAGGAACTGCCATTCTGCCTGTCCTTCAGCCTTAGGAATTACCAGCAACTCCCTGCAGCCATGCAGCCGCTTCCTGCTGCTTTGTATGGCCTTCTCTCTCCCACTCCCATCCACCCCAGACTCTCTGCGTTCCCCTGCTGCTGCTCCAGCCTCTGCTCCAGCATCCATGCCAGCCTCAGCCTTGGGTATGGAGAAAGGACCTGAGCATGTCTGGCCTCCGTTGGCACATACACCTGCAGAGTGACACCCAGAGCTGGGGCCCCTCTTGCTCGCTCCTCTTATGTGCCAACAGCCACTCCTGCTGACTTTTCCAGGAGAAAAAAACTGATTTAGACCATGCAACTTGGAAACAAGTATTAGGTAACTTTGTAAAGGCTAGTCATAATGGACGAGTTCTAGCCAAAAGTCATACATTCCAACTTTCCCAACTTTCTTTTAACAAGTTACCTTTTCCTTTGAAGGACTTTGGGGCAAACTCAGCCTATACTGTCAGCAGATCCAACTGAGAATGGATCAAGTACTCTGGACATGAAAAACAGGTCAGTGGAGCAGGAGATGCATCTGTGACCATCTGCCCTCTGAAGACCTGACAGAGGCAACAAAGAGCCCTCTGGATGCTGTAGCTCCTGGCAGGAAAAGGAAGAAACCCGTCCTTGTATTTTTCTGAAATTTGACATTGAAGAATGCAGTACATTGAAACACAAAAGGTAAAAAATAATTAGGTTTTCTGTTTAAAAATATTAACTGTGGGGGTTTTTCATCTCTGTTTTGATTTTGAATAATTTTAACTTACCTTTTTGGGTACATATGTGATTGTTAGTGTTGTCTGGTTTCCCAGGAGTATTAAAAAATGTAACCTAGGCCTTTCTGCAATTACAAGCAAGCGAACTTGCCGCAGCTGTGTGCCATGTTCAGGCCCAGTAGCAAACTCTGCCTCCACTCTCCACACTGCTTTTCCTGTTCCCACTGGGCACAGGACTAAAATTCACCAAAATGACAGTACCTCCATAACTACAGTACTTCCTGCTGTGCCAAAATCCCATCATCTCTGCAGTCATTTTAAAGTACAGGAATATTGAAAACAAAACCAATCTGGAAAGAGTCACGAGTGCAGAAATTGGTCCCTTCTGAGCTGGAATTTCTGTGTGTCTTTATAGAAAATATTAAATACTGTTGTAATCAGAAACCTACTGCTGTTGTTGCTCCATGGCTCACTATTGAAGATAATAGCCTGTTAATTTACATTAAAAAACATATTTGTCTTATGGAAAAGAATATTCAGTGAACATAAACAATAGTATGTACGGGACAACACCATGTACAGACACACCGTATCCTCCATATTAAGGACTGTACAAAATAACAATGGCAGTCAAAGTAAACTGTAAAATGGTGGTCATGATGCTCTCCTGGCTATTGTTTAATTATGCCTCAGCTATTGTGTGGTTTATTCTTTCATTCTTTTACCCATATTTTTGAAGGCTGTCTCCTGAAACTGCACCCCACTCCAGAGAATCTTGGATATGCCATCAATCTACATGCGTGTTAATTGAGTGATCTCAGCCTAAAAGGAAAGGAATCAGACTGGTCAGTTTAAATGTCTAAATTGCCCTTAGCCATCAGCTCTCTCAGCCAGAGAGCTGTAATTACCATGAAATACCCAGGGAGGCACTTACCATTGTTGCTTTCTTTTTGTACTAGTCTGTTACATTTGGGGTTATGACAGATTATACTACAGTTACTATAAAGTAGTATTTCCCAAGTGAAAAGACTTCACAAACTATTGTCTTTCTTTCTGTTTTCATTTTTGCCAGTGAGAGACAAAAACATGTGTTAGAAGGAGAAAGAAGCAGCTTAAAGATTTATTTTGGAAAGCAGATTTTGTAGCTGAGGAATAAGTAAATTGGATCTTACTGTTTTCTGGTTACATTTTGCCTTTTCACAGTAAGTAAAACAAAATGGTGGTTTCTCAGCTATTATGATTTTAGAAATACAGTATTTAATTAAATCTTTTTATGGCAAAGTGTTGTACCTGCACTCTTTGTGTTTCTTGTAGATCTGAGGCTTGCCAAGTTTCACTCAATTAGAAAGAGATCAGTCATTCCAGAACTGAAAGCAGTTTTCTGGAATATCTCCATAAAAAACAACATTGAATAACTTAACTGGATGTAAGAACTTCTAAATAGTAAGGCATTACAAGCCAATTTTTAATCTTGGTCTTTTATAAATATACCATTTCATTCCTTCCTCATTTAACTTCAGAGACAGTCTTAAGTACATAACACCTCTGAACATTAAATAACACTCACAGTAAAAGGGACTTTAAGAAGAATTTTGGTCTGAATTAGCTTTTCCTACACTCAGTCAGTGCTGAGCATCTGATGGAGTAAAACATACAGATCTTTCCCCAGCATTAGTTTCTCTTTAGTTATGATAATGATTTATTGTACCTCTGAGTCCTGATTTGGAGCTCTGTTTCACTGCCACCTCAGAAGACAATGCAGTACAAGCAACAAAATAGACACACAAGTAGAAGAAAAAATATTGAGTAAAGGATACCTCAGAGAAAACAGTAAAAACTGCACTATGCATCTCACTTTTCAAAAAAAACCCTAGAAAACTGAGCAAAGCAGGACCATTTTTTTTTTTCTGTTCCTGAGAAGATTAAAAAGTGGCCTAAGACATTCTGAGGCTCAGATGCACCAGATTAGACCAATAGCCTATGTGCAGGTGAGAAAGAGCAAGACAGCTGTTACACAGCACTAAATAAATGAAGAGAATTCTTCAGTTACAGAAAGGTAAAGCTGAAGAGGGATCAGTTTCCTCTAAGAAATCAAAAAGATGTGTGATGCTTTATATGTATTAAACAGAAAAACCATAAAGAGATGCAATTGTGAAACAAAACTGAAGGCTCTACGGAGAAGTCCACAAAATACAGTCAGAGTAGATTTGCAAGAAGTCACAAAGAAGACTGCACAAAGGTTTGAAATAAAATATAGACCCAAGCAGCCTCTGGGCAAATCCATTATATTTAATTTTATATAGTAAAACAATTCTGCAAAAGTCTGTGGGCAACAGCTGAAGAGAGGCAAAGAAGAGCTAGAAGAATCAATTGTAGCAGAAATTTTGCAAGAGCAAAGACTGGATTATCACTTTGGATATTAAAAGACTACATATAATTTACATTTGGACACCATACACAAGTTATACTATATTTGAAGTCCCAGAAATACTTTTGAAATTAAATTGTAATTATATTGAGTACAAATAAGCAAAGCTCATCTCATAGGGGTTGTGCTGTGGGAAATGTGAACTGCGAGCCTAGGCAAGACAAAATTTAGAAAATCTAATACTTGCAGTGGTTAAAAAAATGAAACACTGTATCTTTTTTAGGACTGGAAATGTCAGATACTAGATGATAATGCAAATTATGAGGAAAAACACAAGTCCAGAAAGCAAAACCATAAAGTGAAAGCAGAACATAATGAAATGGAATAGAGAAGTAACAGAGGAGAGGTAGCTTATCTGTGTCCTTTTCTTTGAGATGTGGCTGAATGTCACTCATACTGTCAGTGTAACTATACCCAAGCAGAGTTAGCCTGATAATTTAGGTCTTAGTGCAAGAGACACAGTATCAAAGGTATGTCAGACAGCTCTGAACTGCAAGCATGCAGCTTGGGAACAGCTGATAGATGTCACTCTCCCATCCAAGAGAGAATGCTGACACTGCTTGGGAAGGTATTTAGGATGAGTGTAAAGCATAAACTCTAAAGGATGTACATGCCTGTCTATTAATTACTACCATCTCTTTTTACCCTCCTGACTGAAATACCTGCGAGGCTGATTTCACTGAGAAACAAAGAATGGAGAAAGATTTGGAAAGTGTACTACCAAAGATATGAAAACCATCTCACCTGGCTAGGAGAACCTTTCCTGATGGGAAGAAACTTTGTGGAGTTTCAAGAGCATTCAGCAAAAGCAAGTGGAAAATCCTTCACTTGTCAACACAACGTGGGTATGACTATGAGGGCCATTTCAAACAAGCTGATCAAAACATCCTGTGCTATAAATCATCATCACACATCAGCACACTTGCTGCATGCGCCTGCTGGAATCTCCACTGTTGTTTATCAGGGTATCACCAACCAGAATAAACAGGTAAGCTGTAATCCAGAGAGCCATTGCCTACTGCTGACTAAAGGCAAGCTCAGCACTAGGAGGCTGTAGCACTGAAATCAGTGTTTTAGGGAACTGTACCAAAAGCTTGGGTGTAGTAGAGAAAAAACTGCCTTAGGCTATGGAAGAATCACCACAGTGATATACTGTCTTATGTACTGGATGACTAAAGTCATGAAAGAAACTTCTGTGAACAAATACTCCTCTAACTAACAAATCAAGAAACTGTCTAACAGGAACTGTAGAGATGAATGAGCTCCAGGGCAGAAAGACTGATTCTTGCAGTGGACATTGAAGGCGTAGGAGACAATCTCTGGCAGGTGGCAGAGGATATTCACCAAGCTGATTTGGTGAACATAAAAATATGTAATTTATCATTATGTATCAAAGAAAGACCTATAAATTAAAGACAGGCTGAGGGGACATGATCTGCACAAGGAACAAGTCAATTTTAAGTCCATACAAAATCCCTCTGGCCATGTTAGGGTGGAGGATAATGTGATAACAAAGCTCTCTCATCATTAAAATGAGACACTTCCAGTGTGCTCTTGTGTCTTGAAGAACACTGAGGAAGCAGAACTTTCAAAAGGACAGTTCAGTGTTTAAGAAACCTGCGATCTTTGCTTGGTGCTTTTGCTTATGAAGTTAGGAGTTTCTCCAGAAATATCTAACAAAACATTGGAAAGCCTTCTTGCCTTCCAGGGAAGATAAGGAACAGATTACAAGTCTGATTGAGTCTTCTGATTTCTCTTCTGCAGTGCAAAGGAAGTTACAAGGTAAAAGTAAATGCTGTTGAATCGATGACCAAGTATCATAGTAATATAAAGGAAAACCTCAGGACACAAACAGAAGCTATTTGAAGAGAGAGTCAGTACCCAGGACCTATCTCTGAATGACTCTGGAAGGAGCAGACTACCATTGTGGATCTCAAACATGTGAGAGGAACGGCTGTTCTGGAGAGTCTCATGACTGCTGTTCCAAACCAGGGCGTCTCGGAAGACATGGCCTGAGCCAAAGGTGAAGAGCCAACCTTTGTAGACCTACATCTGACCAAACCACATCTTAATAGCCACCAGTCTCTTTGGCAAAAGCTTGTTTCTTCTTTCTGGTTGTAGAAACGTGAACCAATCTAAGAGCTGTCAGCCAGTCTGTTCTCCAGGCCGTTTGACTTTGTAGAACCTTTGGATTTCCTCATTAAGTGCTCTCAGAGATAACACCAGTGATCCCCACACGGTCTGAATCCAACTTTGAACATCTTGCCAAGGATGTGCACTTCCCTACAGCGTTTAGGACAACAGCAGTCATCAGAATTGGAAAAACAGGTTCCCCAGGGAAAAGTCCAGCAATCTGTGCCACGCAAAGGAAGCAGGTAACAGCTGGTGAAATTTTGGCCAAAAAGAAGCTGAAAATTGCCCCAAGTTTATATCTACATGTATTTATATTGATATGGAATTTTTAAAAATCCATACTTTATATTATTTACATATGGATTCTGCCTACATATATATATATACACACATCTATATGTGTATATATACATTCCATAGAGAGGTTATTTTTATAAATAATTCTATTTGTACAGAACTTGAACAAGGATCTGGAGTCTTGATCCAAATCATATGGACTACTAAAATGGGGCAACAAGATTCTTCAACACTGAATGCCTGGAATGAGGACAGGGCTGCCTGCATTTGTGCATCTCCCACCAGGATCATTTTGCTTCCTCATCAGTACATGACAGTGTAGATATATACACAGGTACTCAAAAGAGAAACCAAGTTCACAGCAAATTGACAAAAACATGGATGCAACAGGATCATAAAAATACTGGTAAAGTATGCCCAAGAGAAAAAAGACCACAACCTGATGCTGGAGACCAAAATGCTGAACACAGCCTTTTCACATTGTAATCCTCATTGATTAGAAAATTGTATCAGTTTAAATTGTTAGTTCTTTATAAATATCAATAAGTATATTTAAGCAACCACGAGACAGCATGTTGTATATATGCAACAGCAAACAGAGGCTCAAAAGGCACAGAGGTAGTGCTTATCACACACAGACTGCAGTAGGATGAGGGACATACACAGTTTCTGATGGAAAAGGAGGAAAATTACTAAGATCCTAAATTTACAAATCCCAAATCAGAAGAGACTATCAAGAAGCCAGAGGATGATCAGCTAATATGAGGAGAAGACTATGCACAGAACAGCACAAAAAGTGAAACCCTGTGGGTGTTCACTCTACAAGCATTCAAGTGCAGGCTCCATAAGATGGAGACCAAACTGGCAGTGACTGAGAAATACACTCTTGAAATACACTTCCTTCTTTTAGAGGGGGAAAGATGTTTGGATGGCTGGCACTTTAAAGATTTCAGCCTCCTGCTTTCAAACCAAAAGTTAGGGTCACCAGTCACTAGATGCCTGACAGAACAGGGGTATTTCTCTCGCCCGTGCAGATTTCTCCCCCCTCTCTGTGATAGCTTAACTTTCCATAAGAACTAAATTCTTCTCTCTTTCACAAGCATGTAAGAATATGGATTAAGTTGCAAAATTTAATACACCCAATAGATGAAAATGTCAGTGTTCACTTTCATATTTCTTTTTTCTTAGCTGTAAAATAGGGATAGTAAATTTAACAATACAGCTCACGTGATTCATTAGGCTTCATTAAGATTTCCAGATTGTATTTCTTAGCTACTGAGAGTTATTATTTTTATCTCTCTCCCTCTGATAAAGGGATTTAGAAGGTTTTCCAGCATATTTCTTATCGCATTGGCCTTTTTTTTCTTAAACTCAGACATTCAGGAACTGGTTCTTGAAAGCTCTGTATAATATCTGGGTTGATAAAGCATCTTGAGACTCCTCTAGGACAGTTCCAAGTGTTTTTACGCATACACTACAATTAACATTCTTTGGTTTAAATTACAATACAACCCCAAGTCCTACCCCCTCATCTGAGAACCACAAATACATTTGTGCAGATAATCTGGAAGAGCCTGCAATTTATGAGTCTAAATTCACATTCGCTAGGAGCTGTATGTAAGGAACATTGTTAATGTTGTGAGGGCAAATATTTGAAAGTTAAATACCAGAATTAGAACCAATTCCAGAATAACTTACTTCCTGTTGACTTTACATTAATGTCTAGACACAAAAGTAGAAGTTTTGCACTAGTCATTTAGAAGTTGCTTTACAGGGCTTACCTGAACATTACAGTACCTTCATATATCAGCACAGATTTTTCAATTCTTTGTGAACACTTCTGCTTAATTCAACACACACACCCCCCCATCAATGCCATGACAAGCCCACTGTATGCCCTATAGATGCCTTTTCTCAAATAATTGAGTTTATTATTTTCATGCCAAAATTAACAGATTTATGGAATTTATGCAGTGGAGTTTCCTTTTGTACACAATAATATTCTAGACTATGTGGACAATTTTAGGGCATTAAATCACCAGAAGAATAACTAACAACTCTTTATGATACCACAAAATGACTGTATTGTGCTCTGGCTGTAAAAAGCTGATGTGAAAATTACAGCTGAGGTTTTACCTTGGTTGTGGTTTTTTTCTTTTCATTTGTGTTTTCAGGCTAGTCTGAGATGGATTTTCACCATGAAATAACAAGCAGTGACAGCAGTTGAACAGAACATTTCTTTACAATGAAAGTTTATATCCTTCAGTTTTGGCTAATTTTGAATGTAAGGAAGTTCTGTAGCAAAATAAAAATCACAATAATTTTTTATTAAAACAAGTAAAAAATATTACATATAAACATTTTATTAAATATTTTGAACTCTTTTTTTTCCTGCTTTCTTTACAAATTTTAATCTACTAAAAGCCTTTCATAAGGGAAGCCCTAGCAGGCAACAGGGATAAAATATTTCCCCTACTTACTGGTTACTCTCTTAGCACTATCAGGCTGCATTATCAGTTACAGCTTCTCTTCCCCTCCTGTTTTTTAACCCTAAAATTTTCCCATTACAGAGCACCCAGCAATGTTCTATGAACCACTCTTATTCCCAGTTAAGCTCTACTTCACATGCTTCAGCAGGTCTTAAATGACATACAGATGCCAGCTTGACCTTCTGCCCATCCTGTACATGTGGGAGCACTGGGTGGATGGATTGTAAAAAAAAAATCAGAAGGCCCTACAGTGCAGAGAACCTGACCCACCCTTCCTTCCCAGCCCAGGCAGGAGGACCCTGAGCAAACTCCTTGTATGCCGTCTTGGCATCCTACTAAAGGCACAAGGAAAGGGACAGTAAATATTCAACAAATGGCTGTAAAAACATGACCCAAGATGAAAGTAGCAATGTAACATTCAAATCTATATGCCATTTTCTTTTCTCTTTTCTTTTTTTTCGGCAGTGTGAGGGTGGAGAGAAATTAAATTGCCCTCATCTGGGCTGCTGAGTAAAAGCACCTTTTTGGCATTCTTGAATTTAGATTTTTTCAAAATGCTGTTTTCCATCCCTAAATTTATAGGGCGAACTAGATACTTCATTTAGATGAGCAGCTTTTGGGCATGAATGACAACAACTGTTCATATGGATTTTTATTATGCAGATTAAATACTCTCTAATTACACATAGTGGAATACTTCATAACAGTCTGCTGTGTTATGTCAATAATCCATTAAGATATGAATAGATGCTTGGTAAAACTTCTGCTGAAAGCAAATGAGCGTTTATAATCTTATTGGAGAAAGCACAACAATCCTATTGACAACAGCCTGATGGGGTTGCAGGAATACAGTCTCATGCATTGCACTTGAAATCCAGAGAAAGGTCCTGTGATGCTGACAAACTGAAAATACTAAAGACAGCACAGAACTTCAAAACTAAACTTCTTTTTCTAAATTATTTTTCATGTAAGTAGGAGCAGCTCCACTAAGCCCTGTGATGCTTAATCTCTCCTTCCCATAAACAAGTTTAGACCTTATTTTTAGCATTTTCTGTCTTCATCACATAGTTAACCATACAGTGATAAGTTTTGAGATTCCCTCAGTTCAGAACTAGAACAAAGAGAGTTTGAGTCAGGAGATGATTCTGGAAGAGATCAGAAGGTATCAGAAGGTACCATGCCCTCTTCCATGGTTTCATAAAATCATAGAATGTCCTGAGTTGGAAGCGACCCCCAAGGATTACTGGAGTTCATCTCCTGGCCCTGCACAGGACACCTCAAGAATCACACCATGTGCCTGAGAGCATTGTCCAAACACTTCTGGAACTGTCAGGCTTGGTGCTGTGACCATTGCCATGGGGAGCCTGTTCCAGTGCCTAGACACTGTCTGGGCAAAGAACCATTTCCTAGTATCCAACCTAACCCTCCCCTGGCACACCTTCATGCTCTTCCCTCAGGTCTTGTCACTGGTCACCAGAGAGAAGAGATCAGCATTTGCCCTTCTGCTTCTCCTTGTGTCCTCTGTGCCTGCTCTCCCCACCTCTCTGACACTGGGTCAAGCAGTCAGGGAAACTGGTTAAAAAGGGCTGGGAAGACTAAATCAGAAAGGATGGATGATATTCAAAAATCATGATGATCAGAAACAGAAATTTTGGAATACTGATCTGAATCCTAAGCACAACGAGATACGAAACAAACAAATCAAACATAAAGTTATTTGTAGTTTATATTGACTGACCCAAGAGCAGCAAGAGGTAATAACTTAAAACCACTAAAACTCATCATCTGCTAATATAACTACCTTGTAATATCCTTTGCAAACAGAGTATGCTGCATCTGCTTGTAGCTCCAGTGTGACTACAACATAGAAGTGCCTTCCCTCCATGCCACAAAATATTCCCCTTTCTCTCCAGAATCCTATGTGGCTGTCACTGGAGCATCTCGGAATGCATTTTCCTACAAATACGTGCAGGGGAAGTTGTACTTGCTCAACATTAATTGCTCTGAAGAGGTAGCAAGAAAAGGCAGCACATCCCATCTATGCCAACTGTGACTGGTGCAAGAGGAAGGAGCCACTTGACTCAGGGCAGAGAGAGACAGTGGCTGGTAGACCTGGAACCAGCCAGACAAGAAACCAAAGGGCAGAAAGTCAAGACGAAATGGAGAATGGGAGGCAGGGGAAACTGGATTTGGAGACTAGCTGGCTTTAGCCTGTTGGGAACATACTGGTATTTGATGAAGAGCTTCGTGAAGAGGAGTGACTAAGTGCAATGTGGCTTTTCAGGGGTATCGCTAATTAAGGACTATCAGAAATACCCATGAAGTGAGATTTGCAGTCACAAGTAGTGCATTTCATTGAATCAAATTATGATGGCTTGGAGAATAAGGCGTTGGACAGACAGACATTTCTTCAGGTCTTAAATAGAGCAATCTTCAACATTAGGTACAAGTGCTAAGATTTACTGGCCATGAGAGTCAAAACAGATACAAGCTTATAAAAACTGGAGTTACACAAAACCCCGTTTGTGAAACTTCCTAATTTTAGGGAGCTTGATTCTTCAGCCTCAGTAAAGTTATCATTATTTGTATGTGTGTTATATACCTGTAATTCCTGTGTGATCCCCAGAACAGACCAGTGCAAATGCTTAGAGGTTACCCCAACATTTCAAAGGAGCACATTTGGGATAGTTCTTGAAAAAGACTCTTCTTTTTCTTTGATAAAGTCAGTCAGTATATTATGCAAAAATAAAAGGGGGAAAGAGATTATTTGTCTTTTGATCCATCATTTATTGGGTCCCTTACACACAGCTGGTAATACATGTCAATTGTATTTTATTAGTTGGAAACACACAGCAGTTGGGTGGGTCTTTGCACTGGCATTAAGGTAGGTTACATTTCTGGTCTTACCTCAATAACCTTTATTGCTAGTGCTTTAGTTCACCAGGATGAAGTTTGTTACTCTCAAATCCTGTGTTAGATTAAATAGGATGCTTTGTAGGTTGTCTAATTTCACTGTATTGCTCTCCTTAGCTCAGTATTGTAGTTTGTTGCATTTTGAATAAAGCGGCCTCCAGATGAAACAAACAAAGCTTATTTACAATCTATTAGCAATAAAAGCCTACACAAACAAAAAAAATACAGGTTGCTTTTATTTTTCTTTTGCTTTCCAAGTCTTTGGAGCATACATAAACATGGCTTGTAGCATTGTTCTGCAGGCAGGGACTTCAAATTTAATTAAAGTTGGAATTCCCGCTGTAATCATACGAATTTAAGAGTTGGGGCTGTAAAAAAAATTACTAAATATTTTCTGACTCTCAGCTGAATTGTGGGTTATCAACATTGAACTGCAGAGCTGCATGATTCACTGTGAAATTGATTTTATCACATGGTTCCACAATGCATCCTATGGGGGTTTTTTTTCATATTTTCCCATGCATTTTTAATGCATTGCCTGATCTTTGGGTACAAATTCCTTTCCCTTCAGCAAATTCTGACTTTCTAAACACCTGAGCAGTTTCAGACACCTGATATTTAATTTTCAACAGTCTTCTAGGGAAATATTTTTGCCTCTCACATGTGGATATCTTTCTGCTAAAATTATATACTTCTGAAGTACTATACTATTCAATCTCAAAACATGAGGAGTTGAAGGGCTAAAAGTTAGATCTCTGTCATTATAAACAGAAGTAGATATAATTTTCTTACAGAACTCAATGCTTGCTTCAGTCACTGGCAAGATGGTTACAGGTATTCACCACTTAAATGTTTACACTTTCATTAAGAGAAGAACCATACAAAGTTATTTTAGAACTGGTTAGTCTTCAAGTTCTGCTACTTAAATTCTCTCACAGGCCTTAAATGCATTTCTTCAGGCATGTTCATTCTGTTGACACCAGTGTAATTCCACGCTGTAAGATATTTAAATGCTTTGCAGAATCATGGCCCTACAAACCTGGCCCTATAGGTGAAGAATCCAGAAACATCTTAACTCTAATGTAGCTAAAATATTATTTTAAAAAAGAAGTGACTGTGATTCCAGACATATGTATGTGTGTGCATGTGTACAGATATATATAAAGGTCATGCTACGAATCAGCTTTTCTTGTTACTTGATTGGAAGGATATATCCATGCTTACATGTCTAGCTGAGTTTTTCAGAGGCTCTATTGTCCAACCATACAGTGGCCAAAACACAACTATTTTTTAATGGTCAGGATAACCACACTCCCTATTTACTTGGGTAATTGGCTAAATGGCATAATTCAACTTCATACTTAAAAAAATTAGGGGTCTATATTAAATAATTTGAGATAAATCATGGACTGCTTGAAGGACTGTAAACAATTAATAATGATAAATAGGCTGCAATTTGTTGAAATAGATGCAAAGAGGTATCTGGGGAGATACTGAAGACGTCAGTGTTGAAACAAATTTACTATAAGCATAAATGTTCTAAAAGGGGCAGTTGATTAAATGAGTAAGTGATATATCTTTAAATTTCAATGTAAGCGAAGATGGGGGGAAAGAACCATAGTAATTGAAAGAACGTAGCAGCATGAGGTTACTTCAGCTGAAATGTAAGATAATATGAGAAAGATTAATTACAATCATAATTATCTTCTCACACAATTATCTTCCTATATAGTTATTGTTTAAAATAGATTCAAGAACTTAAGGCACTGCTGGCTTCAGGAGCCTGATGCCCAGGCTGTTAAAATGAAAGGGAGCCTTTCCCTTACTGTCAGTAACTTTGGATCCAGCCTTACAAAAACTTCTGGATTTAGGATGGAGTTAATGTAAAGAGTAATAGAAACCAAAACATGTTAAGGAATATAGTTAAATATAAGGTGATCAAATACTGGCAAAATCTCCCTGTAGTGGCACAATAACACTACAGTGGTAATTAAATCACATCAGTATTTGTGGACACAGGTTAGGGTAAAATGCTTCAGGTAACCTTACACTGTGTAGTTTTCTTCTTCCATCACAGAATGAGTACACACAGTGACAGTTCTGGGATTATTACTTAACATACAAACTTCAGAAAAATAAGTAATTTTTTTCTATGCATTTCCTTCTTTTTGGAGGACAGAGCTGTAGGAAATCAAACAGCTGAAGAGAGGTCTATGTTAAAATACAAATGTATGAAATTTAATTTTCAAATAATACAATCTTCCCGAGTCTGATGTGCTAAGCATAATAAATGAACAAGCATGCAGTACTTTATGCATAAGCAAAAATAAATCAGTGCAAAGTCCCTGCAATTCATCTGGTCAAGAAGACTTATTAGACAAGGTCAAATTATATGAAAATCAATCTTCGTAGGCTGAATCTGATTTGCATTAGTAGATAAATGTTTACCATAATTCCAAATCAAGAACAAGACCATACAGTAATTCCTTCATCCACGCTCATGGTCCATCATACCTAAGGATGCACTGTTACACAGGCTGTGCTTGTGCTTGGCTCAGCCAGGGAGAGCTGAGCAGAAATGCAGCTCTAAGCAGAGACATGGAAATCATTTTTGTCTGACTTCGGGAAAAAACCCCTGTCCTGAGTTAAACTAAACCTATTTTTTAATCAATTACAAACAAGTCTAACAAAATTTATTGTCTCCCTCTGTCCTCTCTTATATCTCCAACAGGAAGGAAATCTGCCCTCCAGTCCTTCTCACACGACCAGATGAGGAATTTCACTTAATCTACCATTTCAGAGACCTATACTAGACATGGTCTTCAGTCTGCAAGTAGTTTCTCACCCTGCAACAGACTCATCTTCCTCAGTTATGTGGGCTGTTCTCGGGGATGCCTATGAATCTAGTCTGAAAAGGATTCAGGAATAAGTTCAGAAAATGCCAAAATGATCTTTTTTTTTTTTTTTTTTTTTTTTAATCGAAATCTATTTGCCAATTTCAGCTCACATTTGCAAATCACTTTGTCCTCAAATTTCTTGTGGTGGACGAGTAAATAATTGAAAATCCTAAATCCCAATCTTAGTTCTAAACATGTATTTATTCCCCCACCCTCCCCTTCAGTCCTGGTCTAGGTAAAGGCCAAAACAGCTTGTAGTGCAACTCTAGTATAACACCAAGATACCACTTCCCAAACTGCTCTATATTATGCTGCAGCAAAAAGCTGAGCACTCTGTTTCAAGTATTAAACAGCAGTGCACAGAAGGTAGAGGGCTGGTGAGGGTATGATACTCACATGAGGGAACACTTAGGTAATTTTCAAGATGGCTTCAGCACCCAAAGCAGCCATAAGACCAGAATAAAACCACCACATCTGAAGTGCAATTGGAGTAAGATTTATGACCTCTTTACACTTTCTAGTAAGTTCTCCATGTTGGGCTTTATTCTGATTTTTCCTACGGTGGTTTTACACTGATGTAACTCTACTGGTGGGAAATAGAGCTGTTCCAGATTTCACCTGGCATCAGACCTCTCTGAACAACTCTTTGTTAACAGCTGTAAGACAGTCCTGGGTCACAGGCAGGCATCTACCCTCCTGAGCTGTAAGTTCAACCTGTCACATGAGATTAGCACTAGGAGAGACTGCACACTTGCTCTCAGGGAAGCCAGCAGGGCTGGAGGGTGCTCACCACCCTCGAAGGATGAGGTTGCTGGAAGCACCCCCCTGCTGAATGTCCACCTTTCAAGCCCCGTCGGGATTCAGCAGTAACAGCTGTACTGAATTTTGTCCTAAACTTTTATTAATTAAAAAGCTTTAAAATCTGAATATGACTCTGTATTTCTCAAACTCAAATTGGCTTTTCACATTCGGGCCAAACTCTGTTGCAAGCTGTCTGGCTGTGACACAAACAGTGGACCTACGCCAATGAAATGTGGTGTGTGTCGTGCTGCAGTCTGAGCTGTCTTCTTGGGAGGCTGGGAAAGCCTGCAACAGCTGTGTCATTTTAATTTGCTTACTATTTCCAGAGTTTTTCTAGCACCATAGCTACTTTCTGCTCTATCACATACATGATAAATTATTAGAAGCTACTTTTAAAATTAAGCAAAAGAGGTAATGGATGCTGGTAGACTGGTGCCAGAGAGCCCAGTCCACAGCAGGAGCGCAGATGTTGACCTGATCAGTACTTCCTTGCCACCTTTACTGTTTTTTCCTCCTCTTCTCTCCCCCTCTTTACTCTTTTCTTCTGTGTGCTAAAGGAAAGGTGACTTGCTAGTCAAACTCACCTCCCTGTCTTGCTCACCTCCCAGGTCAGACTCCACAGGCCCTGCCATGGGGTCATGCACTAATCAGAGCCACCTCCTCATGATCTGGGGAGGACTTCTCTGCCTCCATCTGTGACTGACACTCCACAGGATCCTGTTAGATTACAGTTTTGTAATTAATGGAACTAGAAGTTACTTAAGAAAAGACAGTTCTCACCTACAACCTGCAAAGTACCCCCTCCAGAACCACCTTTTGGTAATTAAGAGCCTTCTTTGTTAGCTATCTAGAAGACCTTTCCCAAAGCAAAGGAATCAATTCATTTCACCTGTAACAAGAGGCATCTTGTGAAAAAATAAGAGGTCTGGCATGGGAGGTAAAGAATATGCGACATCTGTGCTGCTCTGCTAACAGCAGTGTCTGTTCCTCCTCTTCGCCATGCCACAGGAGAGAATTGGGATGGGCAGGGCTAGAGCAGAAAAGTGGAAAAAAGCCATTGGCAGGACTTAAAATGGTGATCCCACCCACTCTGCTTAGTACAGCCATCCAGCCTACATCCAGGTGTTGTCACTGCGGCTGTGTTCAGGCTTAGGCGTGCTGAGCCAAGGGATAAAGATGAGGAACCTGCAAACCATCACCTCAAGCTGTCTTTGCTTTCTCTGGTTGTATCCACGTGTCCTGGTTTCAGCCAGGACAGAGAAAATTCTCGCAGTAGCTGTGAGGGGGCAGAGCCTGGAACTGAATGGTCCTGTCGAGGTTGTGATTCTCTACCACTGACATCTTCACCAGGGGTGCAAGGGACTCTTGCTTCCAAGATGAGAAGCATGGCTTTGGGCTGAGAAAAGCCACCTTTTCAAAGCCACCTTTCCAAAGCCACCTTTCCAAAGCCACCTTTCCAAAGCCACCTTTCCAAAGCCACCTTTCCAAAGCCACCTTTCCAAAGCCACCTTTCCAAAGCCACCTTTCCAAAGCCACCTTTCCAAAGCCACCTTTCCAAAGCCACCTTTCCAAAGCCACCTTTCCAAAGCCACCTTTCCAAAGCCACCTTTCCAAAGCCACCTTTCCAAAGCCACCTTTCCTTTCCAAAGGTGCGAGTGCAAAACCTGACATTGTTCAATTTTGCTGTGGGAGGAGCATTTTGCATGTAAATCACCCTCTCTTTTTGTACCCTTTTGTTAGTAATATTGTTGCTGTTACTGTGTCTTATCTCGTTGCTTATCTCATTGTTTCCAAAAAAATTATTCTCATCCCAACTCATTACCTGTGCCTCTTGTCTCTCTCACCAGCGTGGGGAGTGAGCAGCTCCTGGTTTTCTGTTTAGTGGGAGTACTTAACTGGGGACTACCATTCCTAATCCGTGGCACCATGCTATATTTTGGCAGGAACAAATGTAGGCTTATCAGTCAATACACTTTTGTATGGCCTCTGTTACTCACAACATTTTGAAAGCATTGCTGAAACTCTTCTGGGTTGGCTGGAGAAGGCAGAACTCTGCCAGGTGTCTCCTTAAACAGGAAACAAGCAGGAGGTGGGATACAGCTTCACATCTCATCTCCACAAAATCCTTACAACAGGGAACACTTGCACAACAAGGGGACAATTTTGAGTCCTGAGCAACTTAGGAGACCAATTTATAGGGTTTTTTTTTATATTTCCACTGACCAGACAACATTTAAGGACCATATTGGTCATGATAATGAAATATCATGGGTTTTTTCACACAGAACATTTATCCAATAAAAAACTTCCAGACAGTGACAGAGACTTATATCTCCTCTGCTCTCCAGATTCCCACTTTCTGGGCAGCCAACACAGCTCCCAGGGACAAGCTCTGGAGAAGAGAGAAAGGGAAAGCCACAGAAGACATGTAATGCTCCAGCTGGAGGATGTAGCAGTGAGATGCTTAGGGCAGGACAGGGATGGTGAGTGGGTTACTGGGAATGAGTGTGGATATACCCGGGCCCTGCACAGCACGGCTGGGCTGATCCAGGCCCTGGGGAGATGGAGCTGGGCTGTGAAAACTGAACTCTGCTCTGGGGTCCTATTCAGCTTGTGCCTGAGTTTCTTGACCAAAGACCCCTCGGGATCTCTCTGCCCTGGGGCTGGACTGCCAGCCAGGACCCAGGCACCATGTCAGTGACAAGTGAACTGCCAGTGCAACACTCTGTATTTCAGGTATTGTTCTTCCAGATCCTCAGTTCCTTCACAAAATATGGAAATAAAGAAGTCTTGAGACGATCCTCTACTTTACCATGACTATCTCCTTAAATTTAAATCCTGTGGCAGTTCTTTAACTAATCCATCCAGATAGAAGCAGATCAAAAGTCCCAATGGTGTCAATGCCCACCTCTGGCCTCACCCCTCTGCCACTGCTCTCCAGTTAATTTATGAGAGACGAAAGGCCCTTAGGAACTGGCCTTTAATACCACAGCTGTAATCTTCTCTGAGGCCAGGAGAGAATCCTGCTTAGGGATTTGATGTCTGCAGAGCTGTGTGGTAGTCCTGTCTGGTTATATTGTCTCTATATTTTTAAAATTGTTTTATATTTTCTTTCTCTAATTATTTAAAAAAACCCAGCTTTTTTTTCAAATAAAGAATATAATGTACATATACATAATTTGCCTAAGAGATCAATACAAATTAATAGATTAAAATTCTGATGCATATTAGAAAAATAAAGAGGGCAATTAATTTGCTTTAAAGTAGAAGACAGAAGAGTTACTGACAAATTAAAAATTAGAATTGATGATTTCCTGTTGTTGAGGTATCAGAGCACAGGAAGAAATCAGAATTCTCTCCAGACTTCAACATTTGAGGGACTGCCATTGCCTTGCTGAAAAATTTGCTGTTCAGCCCCACTGCTTCCACTCTGAAACACAGTGAATGAACCCACCATTAAATGTTTAAGACAGAAATACTTTATCTTTTTTCCTTTTTAGCTAATCAAGATCATTCTGGTTGAAAATCCACATACCTCTCTAACAGTTAAAGTTCTGTTCAGATGTCTTGAGCTTCTGCCATCTCCTCCAGATTTTCTGCATGGCTTGAGTGGTGGGCTGTATATTCAAACCATGTACAACAATATTTCTTACAGATGTCAAACATATGCAGTAGGAAAATGAACAGTATGGCAGACTTAGTGACTGTGTAAAAGTGACTTTTATGTTAAAGGAAGTCCCCTTTTACAGTGAACAGAAAGAACTGTTAAAGGACTTGGAGCTACAGAAAAAAATACAGCTCCTTGCTGTCACACTTCTGCTGTGTTCAGGGATCAGGGCTAGTAGTGCCCTATCATTTGCTAATATTGACATATATTGTCCTGTTTTCAATACATAGAGAGACTATCTAAATCCTTACTATGAAATTATTAAAGAGCTTCAATTTTGTTTTCAGTTTGTGGTACTTTTGTTTTTCAAGCTTTCTTTATAAGTTATTATTCTTTTTTTCTGCTTCATGTTGTACCGGTATCTGTGTGCAGTCTTTGAAAATAACCACAACAGCATCAAAGAAATACATTATTCCACCAGCAATTTCTTATTACAAAAAAATACTCTTATGAAGCTGATTTTTGGTTAACCACTCAGGTCAAGTACATGAGTAGCTTTTTTCCTAGCTCTTGTCTTAAATGACAAAATGTCTTCTTGATTGCTCCCTCTGACCACAAGCAAGGGCTTTTCTGTTTCCTTGGTTTAGTGATAAATAGAATCTCCGAATATTCCATGTTGGAAGGGACCCACAAGGATCATCAAGTCCAACTCTTAAATGAATGGCCCATGCATGGATCAAACCCAAAACCCTTGGCATTGCTAGCACCAGGCTCTGATCAACTGAGCTGATTTCAGGGTGGGAGTTGCTCCATTTCTCCACATTCTCCTGAGATGAGAGTAAGCCCAGAAGCAGTTGCCTGGGGAGGCGAGTCATGCTTTTACCTCTGATGGCAGCAAAGTTCATGGCCTCACATCCTTCTTGAGACACAGATACTGTGACCTTGGACAGGCACTTCCCTGAAGTCTCGTGCTGGTTGGAATTCCCAAGAAAAAGACAACCAGCAGCATACAGGCTTTTGATTGTGAATGCAGCAACTTTTAACCTAATTTATGGATTAAGAGGTGGAGCAGAACGGCACAAATTAGCACGAGGTTTCCACGAGTAGTTAAAGGTATTGCTAGTGGTTTTTTTCCATAGATTCTGAGTTAAGGTAGCTCAGTTTTTCTGTCTTTGAACCTTGCGTGTGGTTCGGCTTCTGCTGGTCAATTAGGCTAATCCTCAGTTTTCCACACACACCTTAGAATGTATCATGAATTATGTGCACCTCTTTACAAGGGTCTCATTCTCACTCTGATTTTAGCCCTTCATTACCTTGTAATTATAATAGGGCCTGTATTAAAGGTATTTCCAAACTACACAACTTGCACACTACACAGTTGAATTCCCTTGCAAATTCCTGGAACTTTTTGTTTAAACAGACGATTCAAAAAGAAACAGAAACATAATATTTGCAACATAATATAATTTATATGCATACTTGTATTACTTGACCCTATTGCATGTTAATGTGCAGACTGTACCTCAGTCATGGTCTTATTCTTACACAAGAGCAAACAAACAGTTGAGTGCTACATATTTGTGTGTTTCTCTAATAAGTGATTACCTACAGAATATTACTGACCCCTATTTCATTCATACTGACTCGTAATTGATATCCCACTGCCTGTTTATACTGAACGCTTGTCTGCTAATGATTAATTTTAGAAGATTCCACCTGAAAGTGTGGTGTTTGCCATGACAGAGTGGGCAGAAAGCGCTGCTGGCGTCCACACTTTTGCCCTAAGTGTCTCTTTTCTCCTTCAGCCAAGGACCAGGAACAAAACCTTCATTGCGAGACCCTACACGATCACACCTAATCAAGATGACACAACTCCCAAGCACGGATTATGGAATACATACAGAGAACTCTCAAGTCACTTCATAGCGATTACATGAGTTATGCAAATACAGGAGAAAATGATAAATTTATCAACATATTTGAAAAAAATGGAGCAGTTCTCATGAGTGCGATGAAAAGGCCAGATCAAAGCAGCAGCCCATGAGCCTGAGCTGGCTGCCAGGACTGTGTCAGCTGGCATATTACCTCCCCAGGCACCTCCACATGCCCAAACACTTACTCTGTAAACTGTCAGCCCACCTGTGTTGGAGGAGAACCCTGCTCTGATGCACCTCCAGAGATCAGCTTACAGAGGTGCCCCAAAGCTGACATTTGGCTCACAGCACTGAAAAGGCTAAGCCAGCCTAGGCTGGATTTTTATAAATGACTGGCTTGCTTTCTACACCTCTTTGTCACCTCCAAATCAAGAATTACTATAATCTTTAAAGATTATTTGTTATTAGTGCAACCAGAACCCCTGTTTAGAGACCAAGACCACCTGGCACAAACACAGAACAAAATACAGTCCCTACTCTAAAAGTTTACATGTTAAGCATGTTTCCTGGAAACAATCTTCCAACTGGATGAATATCAACAAGCTGACTTGTGTTTCACTATAAATCCCACACTCCAACAAAAAGAAAAAGGGGCCCATAGATGTTCTGTATTTTGCTATCTGTCAGTGGTAGAATTCTGCAACCAATGCAGCTGACAGCAGTCAGACCTGATGCAAGAGTGTTGTACTTATGGAAGAACTAGAAAATACTAAAAATGCAAAACCTGGCCAACATTCTTTGCATATTTATGCTCTTCAGATCTTTATTTCTCTGAGGTGGCAAAGGACATATGGTGAATCAACATAAAATTTAGCTCTTTATGTGCAAACCATTCTTTTTTTATTTCCTTTTGCCAATTTAGTTGGAGCAGCATATTTTACATAGTTACAGCTGATAGCGAGTCAGCTTGATCTGATGCTTGTAAATCTGACAGAATCTCACTGATAGTTATTTATTTTACCCCAGCATTATCCTTGGGCAAATAATGGTTAAGTATTTTATTCTTCCCAGCCTCTTTTCTCTCTCCTCTGATCCCATCCCTACTCTACTAAAGTCTACAGTGAGCTGCTTTTTCCTCCTTTTCTCTACTTAGTACTGATGTCCTGTTCTGTGGAGTCTTCTTTCTCAGCTTCTCTCTCTTGTGGGATGCCCTTTCCACTCTTCTTAAGAGTGTGAGAATTGTTACACTGTAACTAAGTTGATAGTGATGCTTTCATAACTTGCTATCAATATGAAATATACCTTTGCATTTTGGATTCTAACTAGATAATGGGTAAATAAGGTATCTGCGTTATTTTATCTCAGGGGTCAGGCTTCTCTGAAGTTTTCATTTCCTAACAATTGTTCTTTCAATACCCTCCAAACAGAAAACTATTACTCTGGGACTGTGACATTATCTGCACATCAGTAGACTATATGACTCCAGCACCAAATAATGGAGACTAAGGTGATAGTGTTAAGTTAAAGTAAGTTGCAAATAAGTTAGCAAATTAACTTTCAAGTATATGCCTAGCTTCATATTTTTGTATTAATTTGTTTCCATTCTTCAGCTATATATACCAATACCTCCTATTGCAAATATTCCACATTCTACTTTCTCCAAAAACAATGCTTAGATTTATGGAAAGTTCTTAAATTTCATTGTTGAAAAAATTTTAAAGCATGATAATTGTTCACATGGAAAATCATCAACTTTGAAGGAAGTTATCTCTGATTTTAAGTAACATGTCTTAAGTTTCTGTGTTTTAGCTGAAACTCAGCAACATCTCAAGTTCTAAAGGTGCAAAATTGACCCCATATCCAAATGAAATCAGTTATTTGTGTTCCTTATGGAGTAATTCACGGCTGATATGGTAATCCAATTATCATGACCGGGGAGGTGGTACTGAAAAGCTCCTCAGCTGTAGCTCTGGTCATGCAATTGTGCACAAAACAGATGTGCTCCAGGAAATGCCCTCAGAAAGAGCTGACACTGACCTAGCAGATCTTCTCCATAGCCTAAGCCAAGAGAAAAAGAATTTCTATCATCCTAACCAGGAAAATAAGCAATATAATCAAGACAAGGAAGACTTGTATTCTCTTGATACTAAATTAAATGTATGGATCTACATTTTCAGTTTCCAGCATGCCAATCTATACTAGCAACTGAAAACAGCATCAGAAGTTAATAGGGTGGAAGCTGAAAGTTAATTTCTGAACTGGAGGTCATTATCATGACAGAGAGAACTGATAGGTTCACATTTTTAACATGTTGCTAAAACACTCAGGAATTGAAATAGTTAATACAAATGCAGCTGTCACAATTAAGTTTCAGATTTTATCATTCTGCTGAAAGGAAAGCTCCCTATTTTCATACCATCTGTGGACTCGGCGAAAACGCAGCCACTCCGCTGTCTGCTGGTGTTTTGACGGTTTCCCTCCCAAGAGCACGGTGACAACATCCAGCTCTCTGCAGCTGCACCACGAGTGACAACAGCACTGTCATGAAGCTTGGCTGAAATCTGTTGAATGTTCATCAGTGGAAAGCAGCCAGTGAGCAACTGTGACACGCATCACACTGGTAGGCAGAGGAAAACACCTGGGAAGTTTGTGGCCGTGCCTCAGGCTCTGGTGATTAAGACACCACTGTTATCTGTCATGTTGCAGCTAGCAGAGCTCCTCAACTCCTTCTTGAAGTTCTACCAGGGATGGATTTAGAGCAGGGAGAAAGAGAGTAATAACTAAGGGAGCCTCGATGCTTTTGCAAGCCTCTGTTATAATGCTGTAGCTGTTTGTGATGCTGTAACAGGAGCGAGCTAGCTGCTACCATCTCTTTCTCTCAAAAAAAACCCATCTCTGCCCCGTGTCCTTGTATGTGATAATGCTCGTGTGCCCTGCATGTGGCTGGTGCTCTGCCACTGGAGCTGAGGGTCAGAGTTGTGCTCCCTGGGAGGAGGGGGTGGTTACAGGGTGTTAGGACAGAAACTGTGGTCATGGTATAATAAACCAAACTGAGCAAAGGGGACTACAAACTACAGGGGTTTCTTTTACTTAAATGAGATTTCAAAAGATGAAGCAAAGTGCTGCAGCATGATTGGATCCTGCAGTTAGAGGCCCTGAACACTTAGGAAATGCTTAATACAGTCCCTGTCTCAAGAGAGACATGAGTAACAATGAAGATGTCACTTGCCCACCTCTAAAGAAAGATTTCTCCATCTTGTATAAAACTCCTCTCAAGCAAAGATACAAACAGCATCACTGCATGAGCAGGAGGGTTCCCAGCAAATGGCTTCATTTGCAGGAGGCAAAGTCCTTCCATCCTGCTCAGCTGTGCACGAGTGACCAGGGCTCAGCACTTGCTCAAATCTTTCTAGTGAGATAGGAGAGGTGGAGCAAATCTATGAAACAAAAATTACACCGATTTTATCCCATAGCTTTTCCAAGTACCTTGCACTGTAATATCAGCATGTGCATCCTGTGCTCACAGTCTCTGATTTAAAGGTCCTCTGGACAGAAGACTCCCTCCAGCCCTAACCTTCTTTCTTTCTCCCCTCCAAGCCCTTTTTTCTCTCTTGATCCAATTCGAGCATCCGTCCCTCAGTGTTTGTCATCAGGCACCATCCTGTATCCCTCAGTGCCTTCAGGGTGTCTTCTTTTTCCTCTGTTCCAATGGCTCTGGGGTCATTCACTGCTCCTAAGGGAACCTGTTTTTTTTCTTCAGTCCCCAGACATCAGACATCTCTGGACCCCTCTGTCTATTCCTCTGTCTATCTTCCTTCATGGTTCTCTCTTTCAATTTGCAAAACCTTCACTCTATCAAGTTTTAAGCAACAATATTTCAAGGGAATGGACAGGAAATTCCCATGCCCATAATTAAATTTCACATGTAGGGCTGTGCGTGCCTTAGTGCCCACACTGACAAATACTTCTAATAATGAGCCACAGCTAGTACAAATCAAGTGACACAAAACCTGAAACGATTGGAGAGAAAAGAATGTGACTCAAATACGTAGGACCTTTCTTTTAGCACAGAGAGCTTTTCATTGTTAAAAATATGCTTGAATACAGCATTCAAAACCTGAACAAACTGATTAACCAGAGACCAAGTCAGTAAAGGAGCAGTGGTGCTCTGTGTTATCATGTGAGAGGCCCTGGTTTGGGAATGACAGAGGCTGATGATAAATGGCTGCAACACAGCCATGATGCCACAAGTCTCTGTGGAACAATACTGGCTCTGCTGCCCTTCCTTGACAGCTGCACTCAAATCTCTGCAAACAAGGATTACTCCAGAAGGCCATTTGCCCTTCTCCCGTTGAAAATGTTGTCTGGGGAATACACGTGGTCACTAGCTATGGGGATACACTGAAGTGATCTCTGGTGCACAGCTTCACTGCATGTCCCTGCCCCCTTCTACTGGGATTAGGGACCTTTGTACCAGAGAATGAGCACGGAGACATTACATTGCCAGTGGAAAATCTGTCTACCGGGTGATTTAGAAACCAGCATATTTGATTGTGCCAGCAAAGGCAACATGTCTCCTACTGCATCCCCTTAGCTGAAGGTCATGATGATCAGATACAGTGTTGGAAGTGAAATGTCCCAGTATTAGTCAACCAATGAAGTTTTCAGTTTTATTTTCCCCGAGTGATACTTTGTGTTTGAATTTCCCATGAGCAGAGGCAGGAGGAGACAGAGTAAGTGTGCTTGAAGTCCACAGCCATCCATGTGCCATACAATCCAGCCTATGGAGCTGATTAGAAAACAATGCTTTCTTTAAAAAATAATTACAGTTTACAAAAGTTTCTGGTTTCTACTTTTAAGAAATTTTGTCATTTCTCCCCCTCACCTGCCCTTGTTTTAAATAGATGAAAATTATTTTATGAAACAAAAGGAACTTTAGATGAGTCCTGGACTGTCCAGTGTCTCAGCAGAGTGAACCCTTTACAGGGTTGTTGTTTGCTTCCTTACAGATTGACACACTTGGGACCAGCCCCTGCATTATCACATGGCAGCCTCAACTACACCTTAATGAGAACATATTTTCCACTCTTTCAAATTCTACATGTTGCACGTTAAAAAGTACATGGTGCCCTATATGAGGATTAAATTGGGGGGTTTAGACATAGCAAGTGATTAAGGTGGGCATTTATAACCTTCTCACTGGCAGCAGCCAATCTGCAGGAAAGCAATCTGCAGCACAAGCTCTACAGACAAGGCATGGTATGACGTTGTAAACCAAACCCATTCTGTTGTTGTGTTATTCGAGGAGCTCCATCAAATTATTACCATTATTTATACCCTAATAAAATGCAGAGGTCTCTTTCACGTTTCAGGTTCTGTGGTGCCTGATTCCCTCCAAACACACAATGAAACAAGGCTCTAAGACTGGTAAAATGAAAACAGTTGGGAGAATTTAACACAATTCATAATGAATTATTTTCAGGCATATGGTTGTTTTAAATGTTTTCTCATAGCTGGTAGCATTGCAAGAAAAAAAGAAAAAAAGACATTAAACCAACAAGGAATTTCATTGTCTTTAAGTAAAAAAACATGTCATAAATCTGATTTAGATAATCCTGATGTTATAGTGATGGTGGTAACACTGGTCCCATCCCAGACTGCCTCTCCCAGTCCCAAGATAGGAATGAGAGACTTCCTTCCTCCAAAAAAGCAGAAGGAAGGATGGATGTCCCAACTGTGGTATGGCCCCATATGCCCTGAGGTTTTACACATATGGCAACACTTTGCACAGGTGCTTGTAAACATGATACAATTTATTACTCTTTCTCCTTCCCAGTAAACTAGAATCAGAACACTCATTTTCAGACAAAATTCCTTTTTTCCTAACAGCTGCAATGTTTAAAAAAATTAACTGTAAGCTTTTTTTCTTCTAATTTCCAGAACTAAAGTTACTCCCAAAAGTAAAGACAAGCACTCCTCATTCAATTCACTTATGTATATGAATATATGTGGCATCTATTCTGATACCTGATGTTGCTAAAAAATATATTAGGAATCTCTGATGCTGAGCAGTAGCTTTCTCTTAACAAAGAAACAAAGACTTCTCAAAAAAATCTTGTAAGACCGATGTAAGTATTGATAATACAAAATATTATTTTATAATGTTTTATAGCCTTGACGAAAAATAAGAAGGAAGATAAATCTTATTTTAAAAAATCAAATAGCCCCAAAATATATAATGCCTTTTTCCAGCATCATAGGAAAAAACCAAAATAAACAAACCTTGTCCTCACTTTCTCTTCCTTTCCCATGCTACTTTAAATGATTAATGCTAAATCTTTATGTACAATTAGTGCCCAGTTAATAGGCAGCTTACCAAAACATAGTCAGAGGTTTAGCTTGATTTTGGAATATAAAGAAAATTTAAGGAAGGCATGGGGAAAATATTTCAAAACATGAGGGAGCTGGTCAGCTAGAGGTAGCTCCAGGGTCTGTATTTGCATCCTCTGGTTAATACAGCCCTCCAACAGTATCCCAAAAGGTCTTGCATCTTTCCATAATGTGACACATCCTCCAGTCACTTTAGAATTTAGTTGAGACACCATGAATGGGGAGTGAGATACAAGAGAGGTTGATGGGATTGTTATCAAGAAAGAAGGCCAGCAAGCCAAAGAATCACATCTGTATTTTCTCCCTTTACGTTAGATCTGACTGGCACAGTGCAGAGCAGGAACTTAGACAGCAAAGAACCTGGAAGTCCTGGTCCCAGACCTGGGAACTGAGCTTCTCTCTGGGCACTGCCAGCTGGCCCAGCAGCCACAGAAAGCCGTGGCACAACAACATGGCTTTTTCTGGCTACTGCAGGAGTAGAGGAGCTGGAGAATATTTTACAAACTAAACCCTAAGAATATGAAAGTCTAGGCTTCAAGTGCTAGAACTGTTCAGTGTGTATGTTCCTCCAGTGCTGACCTTATACCTACGACTGTACCTTCAGCCACTGATCCACAAAGTTCTTGCTCATGGGCTTGAGACCAGAGCTCCAGAGTCCAGAGACCAGGCAAAGTCCATCGCAGGCTCATTGCTCAGTGAGCAAGGTAAGGGTTCAGAGAAGGGCCACCCCATCACCTGTACTTACCAGAAACCACTGCTGATACCACCTGCAGGGAATGCTGGTACGGTGTGGAAGGCCAGCTCCCATCAAAATCTTGATTTGGGTTCACTCATTGAAAGAGAAGCAGAGAAGACCACGGCCCTCTCTGCTTATGAGTTGCTCTATGGTGCAGTCAGCAGCTTCTGGCAGACAAGCACCACACAGGGACAGTGTCCAGGAGCCAGGCCCAGGAGTGGGACTGCCCTGCTTCACTCTGCTGCACGGTGGCCACACGTCAGAGGAAGAATCAGAAGCTTATTGGAGACCATCCCAAACTCTGTTAACCCTGAACCAGCTGGAGAATATTTCAACTTTACAGTAACTGTAGGTTGTCTTGTTTGAGGTTGATCCACAATAAAGTAAAAAAAAAAAAAGAGTGCAAGATGCTACTGAATAAAAAATGGCCTTTACTAGGGTCAAAATAAAGCCATACACTGAGTGACCATTACCTCCACAGTCACTTCATGCAACAGATGACATGGCTCCACATGTGAAATTAGTCCAAATACATTAGGAATATGTTTCTTACTGATGTGTGCATGTGACCAGTACATATGACATGAGAGACTGTAAGAATGTCATTGCAGACTTTTGTCACCAGTGTATTAATGGTAGAGTTATGCTAAATTGGTTGTCCAGCACTGATGTTGAATATCTTCCTGCCTGAAACATTCCTTGATTAAAGCAGTGTATGAGGAAACTTGTGTCTATAAAAAGATAAAAAACAGTAAGTAGATTTAATTGTTTCTACAACCTTGTGTACTAGGCATGTGTACCTTAATATAGCCAGGCATGAAGCCTACATCAGATGGATTAAGAGGAGAGTATGGACATGATTGAGGTCACTGATTGCTTTACTACCACAGATTTTACTCCATTCTCAGGAATAAAATTTAAGCAATAGGCTGCACCTGAGCTGCTTAGCTAGCAGATACAATTTGCAAGCAAAAGACCTGCAAGAGAGGTCAGCAGATGAACTGAAGCTTTCTGGCTTTGAAGCAGAACAATACCTCCACAGTCACAGTCTCCTGCACTTTGCTTGTCCAAAGGAATAACCAGTTCCTTCAGCAGCTCTTCAGACCATGAGTTGCCAGTGCAGGGACCTTGCCATCCTAAGTTTATTAAGAAAACCTAGCTTGTGAATATGCCTGGGAAGCAGCTAAGTAAACAAAACAAAAAACATAATACATTGCTGCCTGAAAATGTGTAACAGTTAATGCTTGCACAGGAAAATTCTTATGAACATCCAATACTTTCAGACTCTTTTACATCCACTTGCTGCAGCAGCTTTTGCCTCCTGTTATAGAATCACCCTGCTGTTGGAATATTACCAGCAGGGGTAGTCTGCACTGGAGTTATATTCCTTTTTCTGGGCCAGTCCTTTCATCTTTCTTTTTTTTTCCCCTCTGAAGGTTATTTATGCAAGTGTGACATGCAGTTACAGTAAAGTTCCTTTCGAGGAATGGAGTGCAGGGCAGTGGTAAATTCCATTCCAAAATCATTTTGAATTCTAAAGGTTCCATTTAAGGGATAATGATGGGAGCAAAGGGCATTTCTCCAGGATTAATCACTGGCTGGGTGAGATGATAGCCCAAGGCAAAGCCACGGGCCATTAACCCCTGCAGGTCACCTTATCCCTACAGGAAATGCACTGGGTCAAGTTCACTGTTGCTATTATAAACTCTTATTCGAGAAAGGGGTTACACTTCTATGTTTATATATGTCTTCCATTCCCATGTTTGTAATGATAGTGGATAGCTTTTGGCAATGCCTCTATATTGTACCACCGAGAGATGTAAAAACAAGTTCTATTGTTATATTGGATGCCAAAGACACAAGTGGATTTTTAATGTTTACAGTGAAACACTTAAGATTCTTGGAAAAGAACAGAAAATGAAATGACATGAAAAAGACCCAAGGAAATGACATTAGAAAGAGGAAACCTCTCTTCAGCTGGTGTAAATCATCACGTTTCTAAAGCCAAAGTAACTACATGAATTCACATCAGCTAAAGAACTCAGACAGAAGTTGAGGTTGAAAAACATTGAAGAATAAATTTTAGGCTTGGCTCCTATACCATGACATAGGGAACATCACATAAAGGAGCAGTTTGACAAAAATACTTCTAAATGGGTTTTATGTGCATGTGAAAACAGCATTTTAAAGTGCAGCCTGAATCCTCTATTATTTACATGGCTCCCAGTCCCACAAACTTTAGTCAGGTTCAAGGTTCAAGTCTCTGGCTAGTTTCTAGCCAGAGCAGCAGGCAAAGGCCTTCCAATCAACCCATTGCAAGGGAATGGCTATCACTGTATCTCCATCGGTGGAAGCAGCAGGAGTTTTGCTCACTGTGAAGTTTTTCTTTGCTCACATGAACAGTAGCCCCAGAGTTCAAACTCAGATCCAGAATGAGAACTGTGCAAAATCTCCAGGATATGCACATTTGAAGATCCTCCTGAACGAGACAGCAGACAAGGTCAAACCAGGGCTGTGTTTGTGAGCTTTCTGCCTGCCTTCCCAGCCTTTCTTGAAATGCATTATAAGCAATTTCAACTTTCATTAAAGAGCAAATAGTCCTCAGCCCTCTGCTAGAGAGGTGCACTGAGGACACGGGCAGTTCTCTCTCACTCCTCGTGGCAGCTCCTCTCTTCCCTTGGGACTGTAGTACCTGTATCCTTTTAGTATGCACTGTCTGCAGCTCCCTCTACCTCCAGCCTCTCTTTCCAGAGGTGGAGCAGGGATCACTGGTTTTATGATGCCCCTGCAGTTAGCAGCAGTAATCCCTTCTATAAAATTGTTTCCTGACTGAGGACTCGCACAGGAACAGCAGACTTAGACTACTTCTCCACAGACTGAAGGGAGTTCAAACCCTCCCAGATCCCATTGACAGGACAAATCTGGGGGGGGTGCATTTAACCCCTTCATTTTGAAGTTGTGCTGAAGCTCAGCAAAGCAGTGAAGGTCCACTGAGTGGCAGAAAGTGGCCAAGAGTACATCGCTGTACCTAGCAGTGGAGCTGGTGCCTAAGGTGCCTCCGTCAGCTACTCCTGCAAGATTTCTACATTTATCCAGCTACAGTCATACCTACAATGCTTAAGCATCCTGTGGCAGCCAGGCTGTCACACTGTCCCTGAAGTAAACAGAATCTCACTGCAGTACAGCAGTTTCCCCAGCAGCACCTTTCCCTTGGAGACTGTCCTGGTGCCTCTCTCCCCTGGGGAAGGAGCACTGACCAGCAGAGCTCCTGAGGCAGACTGCAGGCCCTGCTCACACCGAGGAAGCTCCTTCCTGACCACAGCCAGGTACTTCACCTCTGGAGAGAGGTCAGATTTCAGATGGACCTTCCTCTTGCACTCCCAGTTAGTGAGTGTAGGTGCCTTACAGGCCATGAGTTTATTTAAATCCCACTTGGAGGTGGCTGCCTCTCCTCATGCACTGTATACAGTGTCCAGACAGCTGACCTGCAGGTCTGATTTCCCTAAAGAGTTTTAAATTGGCACAGGAAAACACCATCATTTCCCGATTTCAGAATACTACACTTGGCAGCTTTAATGTTCTTTTAATGGAGTTTGTAGGTGCAATACGAAAATACAAACATATTCAGCATATGGTAATAAACTGCATAGTAAATATAATTACAATAGCTCTCACCAAATGGAAACCTTTTCATTTTACTGTTAATTGACTAAAATGATTTGCAAATGCTGAAACCAAAACTTTGGCATCAATATTTAATGAAATATAGCAATAAGATACTAATCATCTGACGGGATCAAGTAGCTAGTTTTTAGATCATATGATATATGCTCAAGTGTAGAAATGATGATGCTCATTGCTCTCTAATTAATGTCTAAACCAACATTCAAACAGCACAGAAGATCTGGATTAGGAAAGCTATTATTGCCATTCATTTTCTTTACTTGTTATTTTGAGGAAAGACCCATTATGTGAGTGAAAAGCAATTGTTCTCATGGCCCTGACCCCTGTCAAGATGGACACAGGTATATGGCAGACTTCAAAAGGAAAAGTCCAGCAATGTCTCTAGCAGGGCCAGTCAGGAGGAGCAGTGTAAGGCTGCTGGCTACCTGCAAGCATGCACAGGGAGTTTTCCACTGCTTGCCCTCCCACAGGGAATACATGGTCATTTCACAGCCCCAGTGCTTCCAAAGCAGGTAGAAATGTAACTCAGGAGTAACTGAGGCACCAGACATGATGTCTCCTCCTTCCCTTACCCTCCCACTTGCTTAGGGAGAGCAAGGGAAAATTCTTTCAGAACAGGAAGGGAAAAAGACCATTGCTACCATTGCTGCCAAACCTGGGCTACCTCCAGCACATGATCCAGCATTGGGGAGGAAGCACTGGGAGCAGTGGGAGCAGTGGGAGCAGTGGGCAGGGTCCTCTGAGTGCTGCTCACAGGTACCAGCTGGCATCAGACCCCAGGGCTTTTAAGATGCTGCCAAGTCCTGTGCCTGTTCAACTCCCCTCCCAGTGATTACTGAGCAGTGGTCAAATCTCACCCTGCACATCTGCACATGCAACAGCCTCTGCCATTGCAACATCTTTCCCAGCTCTACACATCCCCTCTCTATATTCTTGTATTTGCCAGCTTTCTGGAGGTGGTTCTCTTTTTTGTTATACAGAAACAGTAGCTCTCAATTTCCAGCCACTAGTGCCTCAGTGCTGCTGCAGTACACAGCAATCATTATAGGAACAGAAAACACCATGCCTGGAAGATGAAAAAGAGGCTGAGAAAAAATGCATAGTCTTAAATCTAAAATACTTAATAAGAAAAATTGAGAGAAACAGAATGTATTTGTTGCATATTTGGATGGCCAATACTTGGAATGCTCACTTCAAGTACTCATTTCTTGCAGAATTATAGAAATATATATATGTATATATTGCAGCAGTTTTTCATCTAACTGTTGAAATACTGTAATGATCGCATGTTTCACTTTAAATGGAAACTCCTACTGAAAAAAGATCTGGTAGGTAATTTTCCTTCACATCTGTGATGGGAGATGTATTATGCATTTGAAGTTTGAGCCAGAATTTTCTCTTTCTTTTTTTTTTTCTTTTGTTTTTTTTTTTTCCCTCAGAAGAACCAGCAAGAAAGAATGCTTCATTTTACTGCTCTGCAGTTTTGAAAAATGAAATGGGTTGGACCATCATGAAAAGCTGAATAGTTTGATCTGTCTGTGCTTTGGCTAGATTTTGCTACAGCATGAGGAATTCAGATCTCCCCACAAACAGTGCTCTAATGATAGGGTACCACAGCCTAGCCTCAGTGGCAGGGGAGCTCTGTTTTGGCTCCCTTACTCACTCTGACATGTTTAGTCCAAGTTTTAATTCTTTCAGGAATAAGATTAGAAACTATGCAAGTCTGCATCTCTGCTTCATGGCACCATCTTTATGCTGATCTTACTGTGCTAGAGGTACATATGTTACATCACACCATAGGGGTGGGGGCTGGACAGGATCAATGCTTTTTTTGGCTGCCTCCATTTTATGCTGTGTTTGTTTAGCCTGCAAGTTCAGGCCATGTTCAGAGAAACAGTTCATAACATCCATCAAATTTGGGTTTATTGATCAACTGTTTCAATTTGCAATGAATACAATAAAGGATGCCATCCATATGTTCAAGCATTAAAGGAAAAATTCTGTGAAAAAGACACATCAGCAGTTATAGCATATACAGAAGGAATTTCCTTCCCTCTTTTCTAGGACTTCCGAAGTGTTCATTAAAGCATTTGGGCCCCATCCTTGACTCAAGGACATTGTTTCAACCTCATGAGTGTCAGTGGAAGTCAGGCCAATTTAAACCAGCCCAGAATCTGGAAATGAGAAATGGATTCTTTTTATGCCATGAACAATAGTTGAGGCACAAAAACTATAGATTTTACATAAATAATAATTTACATAAAATGCTAGACTAAAAAATATCCCCTTATATGGAATACCTATTTGTTGTTTGTTACACTACTTATTATGTTGCAAGATGATGTCAAACTAAAATAGCCCCAAATAAATGTTTTACAAATATTTTCTGTCCTGCTTTAATGACATCTTGTTCTCAAACTATTAAGGTGCTTGTTTTAATCAATTGGTAGTGTGGTAAAGCTGACACAAGAGATTACAGCACACGGCCAAGGAATTCTGCTGCTCTTCAATGATGCTTCTAGGTGATCTTTGTCTTTAAATGTTCAAGAAAAAAGCCAACAGTGATAAAGAATTGCATTTACATTGCTGTATTTAGGTTTATATTCCTATTCATAAACAATGGAGATTTGGTATGTTCAAACAGTAACATAGTTTATAATGCAATCCAAATACTTTATCTTGAGTTACTACATAAAAATACTATAGATCATCCAACAATATGAGAAAATGTCACCGTATTCATTTAAAATAGCTATCTGTGAAATGTGTGTTACCGTATTTTGCTTGGGGCAATATATTTCCATGCTTTATGAAATTATTAATTCTCATTAAATTCTAATGATCCTGTCTGAAAAGAGGAGAACTAATTAACTGCTCCATTAAAGTTATTACTTACTCCTGATGAAGCCTGTAAATGTTTCTACTTTGTTAGGCCAGTGAAAGTTTTCTGAACCACAACTTCTGGCCTTACGAAGAAAATTCCCAATTATTCCATAACAGTAAAATTACCAGGTCCTAACAACACCCATGTAGCCTCCAAGACTGAAGTCTTACGCTCTGAAACAAATATTTTCCTTCTCTCACAAATAAAAGAAAATTAAGCTCATGCTGGCAGGAAGGATCTGCAGAACCTGCATCAGACAGGTGATGTCTACTTGGGGCCAGCACCTCTACAGAAAGGAGTTGTTTAAATGTCTTTGAGGATTTGGACTGCAGGGGCTCTGTACCTCTGCTGTCACTTGTAAAACCAAAATGCCACCTCTCCAGAAGGCTGTGAAAAATGATGACAGCCATGAGGTTCTCACATGCTGTGTGTGCTGGGGTTTCATCCCTGCCCCACGGACAGATGGCAGAGCCATGAGCCACAGCAGAGCCTGGAGAGCAGCACTGCCCCCCAGTTTGCACACTGAGCTGGAGTGTTCAGCATGAACTGGGAATTTTAGGAGGATTCAGGGTTTCATCTTCAAAAATGGGAGCTGCTTGAAGACCATCATGACTGCAACAGGTAAATTCCCAACATGGACTAAGGACAAGTAAAAGAGCTTCAGCAGTCTCAGCACTGCCAGGTCAAGATCACAGAAACTGAGTGAGATGTCACCAGTGGAAATTAAGGAAGAAAAGAATTGATCAGAGCTGATAAGAAAAGCTTGCTGACTGAAACAGCAAACAAATTGCCACAGTGGCTTTCACGACCATGTAGTGTACAAACATCCATATGTGAGGAAGATTTTAAATACACACATGAAAAAACCTCCAATGATAAGGCTGGATGCTGATGTGACCACAGCACTGGAGCAGAGCCTATTATTGCTACTACAACTCTGACCAAGAGCTACTCCAGACAAGTATCAAACGCTTTAATCCATCAGGTAATAATTAAAATAGAGATCTATTAGTTAAAGAATTTGAAAAAAACGATTACTTTGGTGATCTATTACATTATTTACATACAATGAATAAATTATGTTTTAAATTATTTGCTCTGCTTCATTATTAAGACATTTTTCAAAGTTTGATTTTTTTTTGGTGGGAGGAATTTGTTGGGGTTTTTTTCAGAGTTTACTCTTTTCTACATAAAGGTTGAATTTTTTTAGGGAAATTATATGTTTCTTAATAATGCTCCTCAGATAGTAAACACAATTTTTTTTTGACATTCAACTCCCATCACTCCCCAAGAAACACTTCAATTTGCAAAGCTTCTCCCACAAAACCATATTTTAAAATGGCCATTGATACTTTGGAAAGGATCAGAAGTTAGATTTGCAACCTAAATCAACAAATACACACTATTTTGACTCATTCTATGCCAATCTCTGCTATTTAGGCACTGAGGTTTGGCTGAGACTTTGGATGCTTCTCTGCAACAAACAAATGCAATCTGAAATACTGACTGCTCTGGAAATACTTTTTCCTCTGCTATGTCACCCCTTTCAGTCACAATAATAAAATGATCAATTCTTATAATTAGCCCCTTGTTCCATCCCCTTGAAAAATGTTTTGCCAAACATTTGGTGCACCTTTTGACAGCACAAGCTTTCCTTAAACCCCTCACCCTTCCCTGCTTTCTCATGGCCTCCACGTGCAGCGGGCATCCCCAGGCAGGGAGCTGATTCACCATTTGGGACAATCCCAATGGGTTGGTGATCAGCTGCACTTTGCTCAGTGATGGTCCCCACCAAGGTCAGTAATGCTGTTTTGGGCCCCAAGGCAACTGTGCAAGGAAATGTTTCTAAGCGAGGAAATTCCAAATGATTTGAGTTTTCTCAGCAGCAGAAACAGCAACAGGACCTCAAACACACTCACGCTATCGGGCTGGACTCCTCTGTGCAAGCAAGCACCACACACAGCCCCAGGCTCAGCTTTTTCCTGGGAGAGGCTTCATTATTCCTTGGGGGGACCCCAAGGCTCCATCACCCACACCAGCGTGGCATTTCCACCACCCACATACTCCCTGGAGAGCTGTGCCACTTGCCCAGAGCTTCCAAAATAGCAACTTCCCAGCCCATAATGCTAGAAGCTTTTGAAAACATTTGCAACCAATTTTACAGTTAATTAAATCCAGATTTGCTCTATTCAGTCATTTGTTCTATAACTTTTAAATCTTTTTTGGTTTAAAGTTTAGGGGTTTTTTTAAGTCATGTGCAAGCTTTTGCTGTAAATAGGTTAATTGCAGCTCTGATCTTCCTCCAGCATCTGCCAGTAAAGACAAATAGTTTTCAAACATCCAGGCCCAATATGGATCACAGCATTTCAAGGTGGGACCAGTCCCACGGTGCTGCCAGCAGAGAATCCCATGCCAAATCATACAGCTAGTAAATAGTATGGCATCAATTCCTCAAAAATTTCCATAGCAAGAGTTTTAGGAAAAGATCCAAATACTCCATCAGTAAATCTCACAGAGTAGGTAAACCTTTTGCATTTGCCATGTATTTCAGGAGGTCTTTCTCTCACATGTGGTTGCAGTCCACAGATCCAAAGCTTACACAAACTAGGTATGCCACAAATTTTGAAGCTCTCCTCTGCTCAGAAAAAATGTAGGAAAACTGTATGACACAAAATCACTTACTTTTCCTCAACAAGACAAAAAATCATTATTCATGTTTTTCTTTTAAAATCAATATTTCTACCAAGAAAGAGAAGGAAGTTCTTGCAAGAAAGACTGTCTGGCTTGAATTTAAAGGCAGGCTTCTCCTAACTGGCAAACGTTTTCCCCAGCAATGTGCCTTTCTCTTGTTCCAAAGCAGAATCTCTTATGACTCTTACCTTGGGTATGTAAATGAGGAAATACCAGTTTAAATTAATCTCCTGCTCACCAGAGACCAATTATTGGTTTTCTTCCTCTCTTTACTCAATGAATAGAATAGACAAGATTTTAAAAGACTTTAAAAACATTTGGGGGAAAAATTACCTATTTAAAAACATCTGCAGTGAATTGTAAATATTAACAAAAACCCCATGCCTTGCCTCCATTTCTGGTGAGTGCTAAAATTTTTTTTGAGAAATGAGTGATCCATATTCACTGAATAAGGTCACAGAAACACCCCTGTGCCTTGAAGAGCAACTAGAATCACAGACATCCTTGGCAGCTGTGGGCACCTATACTTAGCCCTAGCCCTGGACAAAGGAATTCATCCTACAGAATCTGACATAAGCAAGTGCCTAACATACTGGTATGTCCCAGAGACAGGCAACAGGTGCTATGGGAGCTATAGGCTGTCCTTTGTAGAAAATAATGACTGATTTAGTTAAAATCAGAGCTTAAATCCTTCCTATATCAACCTGGAGGGTGTGAACTGATGTCCAGTAAAATCAAAAACCATCATGCGAACCCAGATTAATTATCTGCTTGGTTTTGAAAGCAAGTAATTTATTTATTCCTACAAGCAAAGCCCATTTGTGCATTAGAATTATCTCAATGCCTTAAACAAACTTTCAGAAAAGCTTTCCTGTGTAGCAGCCAGTAAAATGAACTGTTGGAAATTTCATTTCTGACATTAAAAAAACCCCAAATCTTCTGGTGTCTAGTACTTTCAAATTGACATTAGATATTATTATAATTCTTAAAAAGAAATCACTGTGCAATTCCTTAAAACAATGATACTGGTGCCACTTACCATCATCTCCTGCTGCTGGTAGGAGACCACAGGGAGGGAGCACAGATGCCAGTGAGAGTCTGACTCAAGGCCAGAGCAGCACCTCTGCAATCCTGCCTGTAACAACAAGCAGGGTGAGAATTCCCAGACCACAACCAAGCACTGGGCACTGGAGATCACTTGTCAGTCATCACCCACATTGGAGACAACGCCTGCTCTCTGAAAACACTGCTGCATTCCAGCACTTTTCTTTCCTAAATTGCACATTCTCACAACCATTTGATTTTTAGACAGTTGTCTTTATTTTGCAAAGAACACCCTGTGTATTTTAGGCAAACCTGCACCACACTAATAGACCAGAAGTATGAGTCAGGTACCATCCCATCAATTTGTAAGTATGAGCCATTCCCTTAATATTGGACTCAGGACCCTTGTGGGTCCATCCTAATTCAGAATATTCTGTGAATGTGTGTGTGAAGTCTGACCACATATACAGCAGCTTATGTAAAATGTGCAGGATATACAAAATCCACATCAATCAAAAATATCACCACAATCTTGACGTAACTCGAGATCCACAACTCAAAATACAAGACTCTTGTTTAAATAAATTGGAGATCTGTATAAGGATTAAGGTCACAAATTCTTCTTCCTCTCATTTGAGGAAGTGTGTGCAGGGCTAGAAGTAAGAAAGTCATATAGAAGGATGTTTAACCTTAGTTAACAAAAGCAAAAACAAAAACAAACAAAAACCCCCAAAAAACCCCCCCCAAAAAAACCAAAACCAAAACCAAAACCAAAACCAAACAAAAAAAACCCAAGCAAACAAAAGAAAAAAACCCAAACAAAAAAGAGGAAACCTGCAGATTCTGTATCCAGAATAAGTATATTATGCCACTTTCATAAATATTCACTTTTTGAACCCATTCCAAAATTCACCAGAACTCATGCCAGTTTTTTCTCCAGTCACTTTCTGCATCAGTGAGACTCCTGACCTCACACACGGCCACTTTCCTCTTTGACATTTTGACATCATCATTTAAAGGCTGTTGTTATCATGGCAGGTTCTTTACAGATGGAACAAAGAAACAGTATGGTTTTACTCCTTGGGAAGAACATTTACTGAACTTCCTGCAACCAGTCTACTTCTAATCTGTGGAAACCAGTGGCTCATGTTCTGGGGAAGTCAGAGGATTTGTGGCTAGTTACTGTACAAATCAGAAGGAAAAACATATAGAGCCTGCTGCTGAAATTGCCAGTGATTGCAATTAAAGGTGTATTAAAGGAGGGACAGATCAAGAATCACCAAAGAATGGAGTATCAGGTAAAAGAAGAGGTAAAAGGTGCCTTTTTCTAAAAGAGAGAAGTATTCATATTGCCTTCAAACTGCTGGCCAAGATTCCTTTGTGCAGTGGATTATATATTACTGTAACCTGTTTTAATTCCTGCTCAATGAATAAGAATTCTACTATTTTTCAAATGTGTCTTTCTCCTCTATCTTGGATTCTATTTTTAATCAATGAAAAACCTATGAAATTTTGAAAAATAACTAACAGCTTTATGGGGCATACTGCATGAAATACTGTTTCTTGTTAATTCAGACTATTTTTTTTGGTTTCAGTGTTTTTGCAATATTAACAATTTCTAACAGAGATGTGCAGAATTAAAGTTGTGTAACTAATTTCAAATAATTTATTTTAAAACAAATCAATTTACATTTCTATAAAGGTGATTTTCTAGGAAAGCCTGATAAAAAGAGATTTTCTCCAAAGGATTGCCTGGAATCACTCTGGCTCATTCAGGTACATTTTCCTCTTTAATAAGTTTAAAGTACTATGGCTTAATTTTAATTTAACCAAACACATGCTTGCTAAAATTAACATTGAGAGTTGTCATCAAAACTTCAAAATTAATTTTTTAAAAAGTATTGTAATTTTAAATTTCAAAGTTACATTCAAAAGCACAAGAAATCCAAACTGTAGACAAAAGCAAAACTGTATTCATTCATGAATATGTTATTGCTAACAAGAATGGGTAACACAATTATATGATTGTATTTTAAGGTTATCTTTTAGCAGCATCACTGCCCTTAAGATAAAAACTGTGTCTGGAAAAATGTATCAGTAATTTATATTGGCATTAGTAGTTAAAACATTTCATGGGATTGTTAATTTTTAATTTTTGTCATTCTGTTTTCAGACTCTCTGATACCCAAAAAAAACCCCAACAAAAGCCTAGAGAAAATGACTGCTTAGTCTTTTGCTCTTCAGTATGTTTAACAACCACATTTCTGGGCGCTGTCATATAGCCAGACATACAGGAGCTATGAAATGCACTTACAATTTATTGCCTATAATTAATTACACTCACAATCCTTTACAAGGAAAAAATTGTACCAATAAAATGGAGACCTTATAAAAAGAACTGTGTATTACTTCGAAATGACAGGCTTCTCTAGCAGTTTCACTACTGCTTTTTGGCTAAAATCGTTCTTGTTCAAATAGTGAATTGTCCACCTGGGCCTGTCCCAGCTCTCTCAAGAGCTCTGACTCCAGACTGGCAGCAAAAGCTGCATTCTTCAGCAGCAAAGTGAGCAGCCCCCAGGATTCTATTGCAAGTCTCGGTAGAGCATGGTCTTGTGATTTTTTTTTTTTTAAGGTTCACATCTTGGAATTAACAGATTACACGAAAAATTTATCTTCCTTTTAACAAAACTAATTTTCAACTTCACCGGAGAATAAGCTGAAAAATCTTTTTGTAAAAACTTGGGGATGTGGAAGGCAAATAAAGCCAAGGGGTTTTTCTACAGTAGAGATTTTGTAGGCTGGCGTGTAGGGTTTATGTTCTATTTCCTATTTTTAATGCTCAAGATTGACAACATTATTAGTGGGGTTTTATATCGAATGTTAAACACTGCAGAAGAGCAACTACCCATCAGAGCTAGAAGGACATTTACAGGTTAGAAAAGCTGAGTTCCTGCTGCACCCCTATTACTAACCAGCTAAAAAATCCATTGCTTATATAAATAATTGTGAAACAGGGAGGGGATTAAGCATAGTAAGGGCTTTGTTTTGGTGGACTTGTTCAGTGGAAAGCAAAATCGTAGTTAGTTTCAACCCTTTTATTCGAGAAAGTGGACTGGGACAACAGAAATTCCCAAATCAGGAAATGTGTTTCCCAAATGATTGTTTTAAATCTAGTTATAATTTATTTTTAAATGTGATTCCTAGCTTTTCTACTGCAAATCCTGGGCAATCTCAAGCCCCTTGCTGTTGTCCTCTTGAGTCTGTAAACAGGCAGAATTAAACAACAGCATTACTAAGAGCGGACTTGCTCCATTCATCTTAATGGACTGTTAATTATGACCACTTAAATGCCCACAGTGTTAACCCTGTCACTGCTGGCTGCATTTCACCCAAAAAGGCAGTTTATAGATGTTGATTTTTACAAAGACAAGTAGATGTAATACTCTTCATCAATGCACTGTTAAGTGAACAAAACTATTAATAAAGTTATGAATATGGATTATGAAGCCAGTTGAAAAATCTAATAATCATCTTCTGAAGTTAATTCCTTTCAAAGATTAGAGCAAGGTGCTTCTTTCAGAGTCAACACTGCTGGCTAATTGTTTGAGGCTTGAAGAGTTTCAAATAGGATCGTGTTGGGTTTGTAGTGAATTTTCATGTAGTGAATTTTCAAGGGCTGGTAAGGTGTAGTTAACTGACTGACTTTGCACATCCTAAGTGATGCAGCAATATGTAATGTAAGGATATAATAAGGTTAGTTGACTTTTCTTTAATTTCAGAATTTTTTATAGAGCTATGTAAGATATTAAACAATTTATTCTAAAAAGCCAGGGGAAAAAAAGTAATAGATTTTATATATTGCTGAGTATAAAGCTGATGGAATTAACAGAATTAACAGGTATGAAAAATTGAATACATTTTTTGGTCACAAATATACACATATTTGGAGGGGGCACAAAAATCACAGTGGTTTTGAAGAATTTAACAGAACAATATTTGGAGTACACTCATGACAGGAATTGCATCTTTTGTATTGCATGTACTGCAAAAATAATAATTACCTTAGGTTTCATTGTCTCCCTAGTTCTCCACTGGCATCCCTGGCTATTTGAGGAAAATCTTAGCACCAAAAGGAATCCTGTCCATTTCTTCTGTCACACCATAGGTTTTTCAGTCATTCCTTCCATCAAATCCTATGGTTGCTCTGTGCCTGCACAAATCCCAGAAACGGGGGGTATGTGGCAAGCTGGTTAGCACGGGGAAGAGCAAGAGCTCACAACATTTATAACCTGCAAACCCTTTGTCAATATTTCCTCAGTCTGCACTGGCAGTTACGACCACCACTGCTGCAGCGCCACTGGCCGCCCACGCAATGCAGATACTCATTCTTGCAGAATGACCATAGTTTCTGGAGTCCACGACACAGCCAATGTGCCACTCCACAACGATTAGAAAACAACAGATCCACCAAGTAAAGCAGCTCTGAAACCAGAGACCATATTCCAAAACCCTGAGAACCCAACAGCAATTTGTGCTCAAGCGTGCCGTCTGTTTTCCCCATTTAAGCACTTTGGGGTATCAATTTTTTTAAATAAGAAGAGGTTGTAAATGAACAGTCAGGCCCATGTGGTCAGCACATAACGCCGACAAGAACAGCAGTACAAGAGTATGTGGGCTGATGCTCTGGGTCTAGCACCACTCTGGAGACCCCCCTGATAGTTACCATAGAGATAGTGGGAGCCACAAAGAGCTTCGATCGCATTACGGGCTGGGAGGGGGTCAATTTGTATGCGCGAGCCCTGCTGGGATTGAAAGAATGCAGAGGAGGACAGGAAAGATAATAGAGAGAAAAATAAGTGAAAGGAGAATACAAGAAATGAGAAAAATGAAAGAAAGAAAGAAAGGAAAAGGGGGCAGGGGGAGATGGGAAAGCGACCAAAGGGAGTGAGGGTTCTCAGAAGAAAAAAATCCAGCAGAAAAGACGAAGGGAAAATGAAGAGAGAAGGAGAGAAAACATGAGTGAGAAAATTCATCTTGTGCAGACAGCACTCGTGTTGCTGCCTGACAGGAACTGCTGCTCCAGAGGAGCTAAGCCAGTGGTGTGGCCAACTGAAGGAGCAGCAGGGATAGAGGGATGAATGGATGGATGGATGGATGGATGGATGGATGGATGGATGGATGGATGCTTGCAGCACCTGACCCACACCAGAAAAACTGCTCCAAACACAGAGCAGAGGAAGGAGACTGAATCACAGAGAGGAGAGGAGATGAGGGTTTGTTTCTATATGCCCACATGTGAACATCCTGAAGCTATTGCCAACTGCACCAGCACCACAAAAGCAAACAAGTTTGTTTCTTTCTTCTTTGTACTTCTCAATGGAGGGCACTGAGGGCTCAGGGCAGGACAGCTTTTGCCTCTGAAAGGTGTGACTGCCTAGTCTGGTGGGGCTGGAGCTTCAGCAAATGCTTTGGGGTCTCTGTGAGGACCACAGCAGCCTCCACATTCCCAGCTGTTTTCTGCAGACAATTCCTAAATCCCTAGTCCAGAAAGGCTGAGAAGAACAGAGAAAATCACTAACTGAATCAGCAGAGTGTCCCAAACACCAAATTTGGGAAATAATCTCTTAGAGATGACAGTGACCACCACAATAAGTGGACTTTGTTGTTGCAAAAATGTGTTGCTCCTCTGCAGGTTAGTAACATCACAGGCAAATCTTGTCTGCCAGGAGGAATCTTAGCAAAGTCACAGACAGAAAGAAAGATTTAGTACATAACCAGTAACAGTTACAGAAAAATGTCTTATTTGGTGGCATGGTCCTCAGCCCTGTACCTCCCAGAAGGCAGGGGTAACAAAAGATGTCTTGCTTTGGTGGCCTCATTGATGCCATCGTGCTGCAGCAACTCACCTTGCAGTTCCCAGGACACTTCACAGCCTCGTGCTGGGATTTTACCTTGCTGCCAGAGGAATGCCCCAGGGGCTGGCAGGGCAGCAGACTGCTGCAGCGTGCTGCAGCCCCACGGCTGAGCAACGGGAGAATTCCTCCTGGGTAGAATGACCATCTGCTGAGTTTCTCTAAAATACACCCTTTTTTTCTTAGCAGGAGCACCACAGTATTCCTCACCTTGAGGGCCATTCAGCCCTATGAGAACAAGATAACATTCCTTATGTTTTCTTACAGAGAAATAGATTTAAATATGTTCTGGGAAAATCTAGCATGGATTTCAGAGACAATCCCCAACTATCAATTGCATCAATTGGCCCAGCTGTATCATGTGCTCAGTATACACAGACCAGCCTAGAACCAAATGTGAAGGTGGGTGATTTTTCTTTTTAATGAGCCAATACTGGGTTTGTATCATTCCACTTTTCAAGCCAGCTGCCAAACTGACCATAAAGTAGATTTCTCCCTTGCATATTAACACCAATTTCAAGTTACCTCCAAGATCAACAGCATTGCCTTTGAGTGAAAAGCACACAGATGTCTGAGTAACAGTAAAATTACTGAAGTATGTAAAAGCCTCTGGAAATGTTGGAACGCAGCTTTTCCACATATAACAGTGTATATGTGCTTTTCCACATATAACATTTATGTCAAATACATTGTGTTTTTAGCTTAAAAAGCCCTCCAAAGCAACACAAACTAAATTGAAAACACTTTCCATTCAGAGGAATATACTCTCTACATGAAGCTGCAAAGTAAAGCAAGAAAATGGCACGTATAAAACTGTGAAGAGCCTTTGTAGGAAAACCTGAATAGTTTTATGCACAAGTGTCCAAACTGTCCTATGCATTAGAGCTACTATCTTTTTTAATGCAATTTATAATACAAAATCATTTTAAAAAGAGATGATGTCAGTCCAGCCACAGATATACTCAGATTTCAAAGCCTTTTTTCAGCTCTTCCCTTATCACCACCACACATGTAGGGAGGGGATTCTCCAGTAAGTCCTGTAGTTTCCAGCCAAGCCCAGCCCAGCCTCAACAGCCTCAGGCTGCTGAAGTCATTAAGATTTTTATGAACATCTACTAGCCAGATGAGTCCTCATTTCCAAATCCCTTACAAATTTTTCCACCACAAGAGTACTTTCCAAAAGCTGGGTAATAGGCCCCAAACAGTTCTTTCAGTACTAATGTGAACTGGAAACTAAGAAGCCATCCAGCAATGGTAATTTGTACAAGTCTCTTAAATCTTGAAAATGAGGCTATTCATTTTCTAATAATAAATCTTTAGTACAGATAATCTTATCTTCCTTCCACAATAAACTCCTAATTATTACCTTTCCAGCCACCATATCTGGGATTTTAAAAGTATGTGACAGCAGTAAAAGCAAGTGCTGGATCTTAGGACTGAAAAAAAGGAAATAGTTAGGTTAGGCATACAGAAGATCCTTGTTTTTCAAGATCTGGACAACATGATATAACAGAACAAGTTACAAGCTGGGAGTGAACTATTCATATGAGAGAAGTCAAGGACAGCCACGGCCCCACAGCTGTGGGCAAACTCCACCTTCAGTTTGTTCAGACCTGTGCTGCCCAAAGGAAACCAAAAGAGGAAAAGTCCTTCCTTTTTTTTCATTTTAAGTCAGACCCAGCCAAACCCAGAATACATTGCTAAATATTAAGGGAAAATGAATAAAACATTTTTGCAAATATTTGTCTAAACTGAAAACTTTCACATCATTAATTACAAGTTTTATCTCTCATTTATACTGGAAGTACTTCAGGTCTGGCAACCCTGTGAGGCCCAAGAGTACCAAGCACAGTGTGTGTCATGGCACAGATCTTTTCTGCATCACTTTCACTCTGTTGAGTCTAAGCAAATTATGGAGAGCATCTGCAAGGCTAATTTTTGAGTTTCAGAATATTTATGTCACCCAAGGAAAAAAAAATCAGATAAAGCATGTCCTCACATTAAACTGAAGATCTTAATTTTGAGTAGTAACCACTTATCACTGCCTATTTGCAATTGAACCATAGAAGAGGAAATATTTAGAGAAATTATCTGAAGAACACATCTGTCTTACAAAACCAGAAATGTTTGCAGGGAATCTGTGAAGTGAAAATGAGACCAAAATTATCACTCTCATCCTGCCATTTTACTTCACAGCTTTACAATCATCTTTTAAATAGTACAAGGGATTTAGAGGACCAACTTTTAAGCAGAATATTTACAAACAACTCTCAGCTTGTTAAAACAATTATTCCTTATCAATATATGCACTACTCTAGCAAGCACTTGACAGTTGCTTGTAGAGCCTGATATTCCAATGACACAACAAGAAAATAAAATAACCAGAATATCCTGTCCATTTGGAATAAAATATAAAATCACCAGTCCCTTGGCCTCAGTTATTTGGAAATTTCCAGATGTTCATTGCCCTTCTGGAAGGCATAGATAAAAGTATCCCCACACCTTTCCCTGTCTGTTTAACTATGAAGGTGCAATTTAGCTCTCAGGTTTTGCCAGCAAAGTTATGATGATGACAAAGGAATATAATACTTAACAGAAAAAAAATTATCTAAGCCTATCTCATGTAACAATGCTTTAAGTACATTAGGGCAAAAGGAACTTCATGAATCAAAGTCATATTCTTTACAGGGAAAACATTATACTGGCATTTCTCTTGCGAATGCATTTCTTTGTGACAAAATATATATTTTGAGTTATCATAAAAATAATTTTTCAAGTAATCTATATTTTATTGATCTATAATTTAGAAATAAATTTATTTCTTCTATTTATTTCAACAAAATTTCTCTGTCCTTCCTGTGGGACAAAATACAGTGTTACATCTCCCTGGGCCTTCTTCACACCCTGTTTCCTCCCTGGAACACTACATACCTTTCACACATAAATCGGATTTCCATGACATTTAAATGCAGTTCCTTAAGCTTTCAGCAAATGTGACACAGCTTTCCTCTCTGGGCCCTACAGCAGTCCCCAGTATTACTCAATCTGGTTGTAATCTTCCTGTTTCTTAGATAACAGTAAAAATTTGAGCTGAGTGTCACTTCTATTTTCAGAACAAGTCTTGCCCATTAAAAAGTCAGTGCCTGCTTTTTTAGGTTATTTTTTCTAGTCTATGCATTTTTTTTTTCTCACAAGCACAAGTTTGTAATTTTAGCCTTTGATGGAGCTTGCAATTTGCATTTTAGTAATTTTGCTCACTCTGCTTTTCACAAATGCTATTCTTTAGAGACTGCTGTGTGCTACAATTATAAAAAAAAATAACTAGGAAGCTCCTTGGTTTCATAGTGCCTTTGATTCAAATAGTCTCAAGAAATGCTGTATCAACATCAGGATGTGTAGGAAAGAGGTGCTAAATATATTTTTATGAATCAATCCATGGGAGAGAGTATGGAACTGAGAAATTAAAGCAAAAATGTTCAGATACAGAAAGTAAGCTGTACCAAGATGCTGAAATAACCAGGAACTGCATATGGAGTATCTCAGAATTTCCTTGAAAAACTAAAAACTTTAATAAGAACAATACAGTTCTCAACAGGAACATTGTCCTTAACAATTATGATTAGAACTGCTGCCCTAATTGACTTTAAAGAAACCAGTAAGTGAATAAAATCAAGCATTTCTGTCTCAAAATCCTATTCTTTAATCTTCAGATAATGGTCTCCATCCATCCCTGCATTATATTTTTTTAGCTGTCTTTGGGGTTTGGGGGGTTTTTTTTAAGTGTGTTTTTTCTGCTGTGCTTATCTTTGAAGGAGTAAGTTCAAAGTAAGAAAACAGCAACGAGAAAAGAAAGAAATAAATAATCCCGGGGAAGGAGCCTTTCTGAGCCTGTGTGGCTGAACCACTGACTTATTGTCTCTGCCCTCACCACACCCCCCACTTCAGTCGGTTGTTCCTCTGTAAGAAAAAAAAAAAAAAGAAAAAAAGAAAACAAAATAAAACAGAAAACCACCACCAACAAAAAATATTTAAAATTTGTGAAGGCCTAACTGTATTGACAGCCTTGCAATTCTTAGGCAAAAAAAATTATAAAACAACCAAAAAAAACCCCAAAACAAAACAAAAAACCACAACAACATGGAAAAGCTATTTGTTATATGAAAACAAAAAGCATCTGAAATCAGCATGTTGTATTTGTTTTCACCATCAGTTTGAGGTGGGGGAAAAACAAAGAAAAAATAAAGACAGCTGTTAACCCATTTTAGTAGAAGTGGAAAAATCCTGGGGACTTTTTAAGCCTAATTTCAGCCTAGAGTGATTTTTATGGCCAAACAATGAATCCTTAAAATAATTGGTTCATATCATGAATACACAACCAACTCTGAACCCAGGCCTTGATTCAATTTCCAGGGTAATTTGTAGGAATACCTCCTTTGATTTTGGTGGTGGTAACAACGTACAATATAATAAAAAATGAAAAATCTTTACCGATGTGTTCTGGCTGAACACAGACCAATTGTTTCTTTATGTTGCATGAGCTCTGAGAGTGTTTTTGCAGCATTACATGTGACTTATGTCGATGAAAACAAATCGATATAAATCGTGGGTAAAAAAAGCACCATCAGTTAGAGAGGTACTAAATTTCCAGACCACAGTATTCAGATTATGATTATTTATTGCCATTGTAGGTAGATGAAAGGCTGTGGCGTTCCTTCCAGTCTCCCTGCTCCGTGCCAGCTGAATTCTGCGAGAGGGATGGTGTTAGAAATGGAAGGCTACAGTAATGTTAACTATGCTGTTTCCCTCCAACATCCATTTTGTTCCAAAGAAACACTTGCCAGAGATTAAAATATTCAAGATGGCTGTTTTCTGCACCCTTTCTGCGAGCTGTACAGTTTTTCATCTTTCCAATATTCCGGGTCCCGCCTTTATTGAGACCATGAATATTTTATTCCCCATCTTATGTGCCTCCCAAGTCATTAAATATTGGCCAAAGTTCAAAGGGAGTTGCTTCACCACGGCCTCGCTCCCAGCCCGGACACGGCGCAGCCCTCTGGCCGCCGCTCCAGCTGGACGCCGCTCCCGCACCGCCGCTCGCCGCCGAGGATGCGCCCCCGCACCGGGACACCCCCGGCCGAGCCCCC
>VZSE01006608.1:822097-843121 GCA_013398275.1 Promerops cafer
TCCAGCAGTGCGAGCAGCCGTGTCCTCCCCATCCCCCAGGGCTGCGCTGGACGCGGCGGGGAGGGTCCGGGACCCGCGCCCGCGGGGAACGCCGGCTCCCCGAGTCCTCCATCCCGCAGCGCCGGGCTACGGGCGGCCGGCGGCGGCTCCCCCTCCGCCAAGCGCGGAGTCCCCGGGCGCTGCCCGAGGCGGGGGACCGCAGCAGAGCTGTCCCCTCTGTCCCCAGCCCGAGCCACCGGCCGCCCCCAGCCCCGCGTCCCCGTCCCATCGCCGCGCGAACAAAGAGCCGCGGCGCGTTGCGGGTTGCTGGGGTTTATCCAGGCGCTGGTGATGCCAGGTTGAGAAAACCGGCGATCCGCTGGTTCTGGGCTCTCCCGAACGTCTCGACGGCGAGTCTTCCCCAGCTACATTAGAAATTGCTTGGCACATCGGTTGGAAATACTTAGTCTGGAATTTATCTCGGTGTTAGTTAAGAGGTCAAGTCTTTTTCCTGAAAGCATCAGACGGTGCAGTCCCCCATTACATTTAGAACAGCGTTTATCCTAGACTGCATATAGATAAATGGATTAAGGCAAGAACCGGCTGGTTTGTCTGGGTACATTACGCAGCTACAAGAAGCTTTTCCCATTGCTAAGAACTGAAAGCTTCACTGACCTCTGAAAAAATTTTACTTCATACAAAGAAAGCTTCGATTCCCTGTCTAGTCCCAAAAATATATCAGGTTTCCCGTTTTCCACAACCTTAATTGTAATTAGTGAGCAGATGGGATGAGGCACTTCCCATGCACGAGCTTTCCACTTCCACAAAATGAGTTTATCAAGCACTGCCTGAACGTCGCTTTGTATTAGCGAGCCCATGATGAGCCTCCTCCTGTGCACGTGTCGCAGGATCGCGGTGTGGGTGCTCACACCCCGCACCTATTTTAACAGGTTTGACCGCGCACGTTTGCACAGCGACGTGTAGCAACTGGAATGAGCCTTAACAAACCCCGTGGTCAGCAATAACCACCCCTATAAAACGCATCTGTGACTTGCTAAGGAGAGCAAGACTTGCTTTATGGGAGCAGAAACGCCCGTCCTTCCTCATGAACTATCAGCTAATTTTAGTTTCTAAATTGTTACTGGTTTTCCAGACACTGCCGTTTCACACTGGTATGATCAATTTTTTGTTGGTGGTGGTTCCTATAAGCTCTTGATGCCTGCTTGCTAGCGCGACAGTCCAAGCACTGGCAAATGCAGATTTTTAGATTTCATCCCCTGCGAGGCTTTGCTGGCTGCAGTGCTGCCGGGCTGAATACATCCTGCACTGCAAACAGTGTGGAAATATCGAGGAGGGAATTTACCTAAACCACTTTAGATAAAATAAAATTCTCCCTAACAGCAGGAAATATTTACGGGTTAAGCGTGGCTAACGGTGATAGGGGGGTCCTGCAGAGAGCTACACCTCCCCTGATGCTCAGCACACGGCTGCCAGTTTTTCAAAATGTTTTACCGAAATAAAAAATCTGTGGACGATAGGAAAAAAATATACCATCACATCAACAATTTAAGGTCTCCTATTTTCAAAAGATTTTTCGGTATTTCTAAATACATGTTTTTTCTCTGCTATCTTGGCTAGCGAGGGCCGTATCTTGTCATCGATGGTAAATCAATGGCACAGCCTGACCTTTAAGAGGGTTGTATCCCTTATTCAAACCAGGCGGGTTGAACAGAAAGATCTGTGAAATACAGCTTCGCTGGGGAAGGGGCATTTTTAATACGGATCCTGTTTTCTCTAAACTGTAAATAGATCCTCTCAGAGCTGGCAGAGGTCGGGCTGGAAGGCAGCCGGATTTCACGCGACCAGAGCGCTCGTTGGAATCGGCTCTCGGGCTCGGATACGGCGAAGGTGCCAACTTCTAATTGACACGTTTAGGCGAAGCTCCCAGAGTAATTGCTTTTAACATTCATTTATGCAAAGCGGCTTCGCGCGGGCAGGGCGAGCCCGGAGCGGCCGCGCCGCCTGCCAGCAGGGAACGGGCCTGGAACACGTCCCGCCTCGGGCGGGGAGGAACCCGCAGGGCACCGCGGCGTCCCGGTCCTGCTCGCCGGGCCCCGGGACGCGGCGGGAGCTCCGCACCCTGCTCTGCCGCCAGGCTCCCGTGCCCCTGCCTCGCTTCACCCGGCTGCGCGGGCTCCCTCCGCCGCGGAGAGACGGAGCCGCCGGTCTGCGCGTCAGCACCGCGCCGCGGAGCGCCGGCCACAGTCGCACTCGGCGGTGATCACAGTAATCCTCCTCGCAAGCGGCGTTTGTCCCCGGGGCTCGGCTCCCACCCGGGCTGTCCGCCGGCGATCGCTCGAGTGCTGTAGCGCCGTGAGCGCCTCCCGGAGCCGACCCCAATCGCCCGGCAGCATCGCTCGTTATCCCGGAGCAGCTCGAAGACCGTATTTTCCTTCGCACCTCCCGCCACGGGAGCAGGGGTGCAGGAACTCCCGGGCACTCGATTCCCCGCCAGCCTCAGGACTGAGCCGGCCGCTGCAGCCGGCGGCGCTCGGGGGCCGCTCNCGCTGCGCTCCCCGCCGGGGGCCCCCCTGCCCGGCAACACGCGGCGCCTGCAGGGCCGCCGGCGCTAATCTCACATCCTCCCCCGGCGCACACGCACAAAACGACGGCCGGCGGCGGGGGCGGCGCCGAGCCCAAAAGGGGAACCCGTCCCTGGGTGGGCTCGAACCACCAACCTTTCGGTTAACAGCCGAACGCGCTAACCGATTGCGCCACAGAGACTCCGCTGCAGCCGCCTCTGCTCTGCTACTCAANCGGGAGCAGGGGTGCAGGAACTCCCGGGCACTCGATTCCCCGCCAGCCTCAGGACTGAGCCGGCCGCTGCAGCCGGCGGCGCTCGGGGGCCGCTCACAGCGACCGCATCGCCGCAGGCAGGCAGGCAGGCAGGCAGGAGCAGGTCTCGGGCGTCCCGCACCCCTCGCCCGGGAGCGGCGGGGCACGGCCGTGTGGCCCCGCAGGAGCTGCGGCTCCGTGGGCAGGGCAGCCGCTCTGCGGCGGGGCTCAGGGCTNCCAAAAGGGGAACCCGTCCCTGGGTGGGCTCGAACCACCAACCTTTCGGTTAACAGCCGAACGCGCTAACCGATTGCGCCACAGAGACTCCGCTGCAGCCGCCTCTGCTCTGCTACTCAAGGGCTGAGGCGCCGCGCCCGCCACGTCCCCGCTGCCTCCTCGCCCCTGCCCTGGCCGCCTGCGACCACCGCGGACCCACCGAGCCCGGGATCCTAAACCGCGAGCCTCGCGACACGCCAAAAAACCACTGAGGAAACAGAGAAAACGGCGGCTTTTCTTCTCCAACCCAATGGGAAACATTCCCAAAATCATTGTTTGCAGCAATGCTCTTTATTTTAGGGAATAAATTAATGAATCAGACTTCAAACTTCTTGGATGCTGCTAACTGATGAGTTACATATGCAAAATATAATTTCCAAATATCATGGCAAAATTGCCCTATTGATATATTTAGAAGGTAATTTTAAGTGACTGCAGTGAACAGTTAGACTCTCTAAAACAGGCAGCAGTCCTCTGTGTGTGTAGGTTAAGTGTATTTACTGTTCTAAGTACTGGAAACAGTCGTGAAGAAAAGCTAACATTCCTATTTATTATTTTATCAAGATCTTCTCCCCAGAGTACCTTACAGTAAATCTATACCTACAGCTCTGCAAGTACAAAGTTTCACATCTGAACCTGAGCAACTGTTTCCCCTTTGCTTTCACAGACTGATACTGTTTGAATCTTTTTGAACTCTTACAATATCGCTGGCTTCACGCTGTCCCTATGTCTCCCTGAAGCTCTGCCTGATGGTTCTTTTGCCCATTAAAAGCCCTTCGAGTGGAGCAGGCACATGGCACTCACGCCACCACGACAGGCACTGACTGCTTTCCAAGCAGTGCTGGTTATCTCCTGGTATCCACCCCTCCATGACCATGAAGTCCCAGCTCACTCCTGAAACCAGAGACTCATATTTTGCACAATACTGCTCATCAACACTGTTTGACTTCATCCCTCATCCCAGTGAGTAACTTTATACTGATCATTTACTGATCACAGTTTTTCTAATACTTTGAAAAGACCTACATAAATGGCAGCATTATCTCAGGATGGCTCAATTTTCTTTTATTGTGTATTTTTGGTACTTACTGACTGATACATTTAAAAACCTGGAAGAGGAAGACAAGATATGCAAGCCGTGAAGAGTAATTGAAATAATTATTTTAAAGATTGCTTTTTGGGACAGCATGCCTGCTGCTGCATATTTTCCTACCCAGATATCTGCTATTCTCAGGGTCAGAGGAATCAGTTCACAGGCTGGACCACTTCTGTCTGCTCTGTGTAGGAGGACAAGCAAACAGTCCTGTGATTTTATGCACAAGCCAGTGGGTGTTTGGTGGAATGAACAAGATTTCAGTCTGACTAAAGGCCTAACCCATAGATCCACAGACCTGTAGACTGGGTGTGGATTTTGGGCCCTGAAATGTTTTACTTTATGCACATGAATATTCACATGAGTTTTAATGAACGTAGGCTATTTTCAAACTCTGTGTCTAGAGGCCAGATCTAAAAAGGATCTTTGCCGTGCTGATAGTGAACACAGGCTCTAAGTGTGAGCTGTCTAACCTAGTGTTAGACATCCAAGGCTGCCATCTCAGTGCACTGCGACAGTGAGAGGAGTGCTGTAGGCGAGGCTACACAGTCACTTGGCACCTTTCTTCTCAGCAGTCTTCCTCACTGAATCGCAGAGCCTCTCCTTTAAAATCTTACAAGGTGAAAAAGAAATAAAAAGAACATACACAGCTGTGAGCATTACCCCTCCAAGCTTGAAACCTACAGATCAGCAAAAGATCTGGGCACGGATGGCTTGGCTGACTGTGGGAGCACTAACCAGTGAGACATCGTACCAAAGGGCAACGTTATCTCTCACTGCTCCACTAATGGGGAAGATCTGCTACCTACTACTGGGAGAAGGTGTCTGACTGCATCTTTACTAGAAAGGAAGAGCCCAAGTACTGTTTAAGGCATTCAGAAACCAGAAAGAGCTGCTACTTCAGAATAATCACCCTTCCTGTCAGGGTTGTGTTCTTTATTTCTGGACAGCTCTGTTCCTTGATATGCTGTTTCTTGTGGATTATACCAGGAGGTGCTTGGTTCTTTGCAATATCTAGTGTAAATAATTTAAATACTATTATTGCATTCACTACCTATGAGTCATATTATGGTTAGATTTTTATAAAAACAAAAATGCATAACAATATACTGCATATTAATATATGAAAATATAATACTATATAATGTGAACTGATTTATATTTTATAGAATAACTTTTTTTTTATTCTTAAATCTGTGCACTTAAATGTTCATTGCTATGACATCTGTGACCTTCTTCAGATATAGTCTTTGGTTCTTAAATGTCAGAGAAAGTTACTGCAGGACAGAGGGTGAAACTGGTATTGTTTACAAGATTTATAAACACACTATATATTCATCTGCTGTTCAGAAAGAATAAATCTAGTTTTTCACTTGGAACAATTCCTAAAATCAATTCCACAGGATACAGCAGAAACAAAAGAATCTTTCCACTCATATCACAGAATTACTCTATTTCTACAATTTCTACAGGGGAAAGGATGATTTTCCCCCAACAAGCACCTGTGCCTACTTTATTTATTATCCTGTGTCAGTTTTGGTCAGCTATTTGTCAGTTCACAAGTTACAACTTTGCCCAAACTACAAAAATCCGTAGTCACAAAAAAATTGTGTAACAGCTACTCAGTTTCTGCCCAAATGCATTTCTGATTCCTTACTCTGTAACAGAAATCTCTAGGTTACCATCCAAAGATTTCTTGTGTTTTCCTCAGAAGCATATTCTAATCCTTACAAGAACTGGGACATTAAGATAAATGGACTGATAATGCAATTCAACACTGTTATTAGAGTTATTATGAGCAGAGAATAAGATTTCCATGACAAAAGATTTTTCTTTATGGAGCTGCAAGAATCAAACCATGGAAAACATTATTCCTGAAGAAGGATTCAAGAGGTTGGAAGAAGCAGGTATTGACAGGTTTTTTTGACCAATTGCAAGACTTCTGTTCTTTTATTCTTCCAATAAAATGCATTTGTATGGGTTTTTTTTCAGTTGTTTTTATACTAATTTGCTGCTTTCCAGATACAAAGATGGCTTATATTTCTTTACAGACTTTATTAACTAAACACTTTTATTCTTGGGTCTGTTAATAAAATCAGAGAAGTGTTATAACTGAGAGGACATCCCTCCAAACCTGATCAACTTACCCTAAAAGCAAAGAACAAGAGTGAACAATAGTATTTTACTGAGCTATCTAGTTCACTTAGCTCTGGCTTCTCTTCTCATACAAGTCACACAAAAGATGACTAGGTGAGAAAATCCAGAAATCTTGGGTTATTGTCAACTGCAGACTGTTGGGTAAACTAAGTCAACCATACTCCCAACCTCCATGTTTACCAAAAGGAAATGGCACAGGCTGCCTGGTTCTAGATCACAACATATGCAGTTGCACTTATGTTCAGGAGAGACAAAAAGTTCTTTCAGTGTGAATTGTGACAAAATTAGAACAGCCATTGCCATTATCAGTAATTTGAAATACAGTCTGCAGTTGTGGAAAAAGCCACCAAAACCCAAAACCCCACAACAACAACAAAAACAAACGAAACAAAAACAAACCCCAAACCAAGCAGAGAGGGCTGCATTCAGAATTGATCTTCAGATCTCAACTGATATAATGTAAGGGGAATTTTATTTTGCCATTCCCTGCAATCTATCTGTTCTGATGACTACTGAAAAGAGAGCAATCATTGTGGCAGTCAGTTCAATAGTTAACATACACACACACACACACACACACAAACATAACCAAAACTTAAAAAAGAAAAAGCAAACAAAAAACCCCATATACAATCTAAAGTGAAAAGAAGAAAATTTTACTGGCATAAGAAATGGGAAGAGTAATAATGATGCTTCCCACACAGCACTTATTTATCCCAAGCACTTCTTATTATCATGGTAAGAAAGGGAGAACTTTCCTGTCCTTGCAGGTTTTTTGAACTACACATACTGGGAATGCCTAAGAGTTCTTAAAATAATAGTGAATATTGTGAAAATAAGAATGAGTCTTATGCAACTGAACTTTAATGTTGTCTCTACACAACACACATGAAAGCACAGGAATTTCCAGCTAGTGTTTTCAGAAGCACCAACCTGTTTTACCATTTTCTGGAGTCCAGAATTCACATTTAAGTTCTCAGCATAGGCCTCAGTTCAGGAAAGCAGCTGTACTCAGAGCAATATGAAAATATGTGTTATGTTACCTACGAGGAAATAAGATTACTAGCATGGTACAAAAGTGCTTTCCTAAACAGGTTAAATTTCAGGGAAAAAAATAAGGGGCACATTTTGGAGTAGACCCAAACCCATAGTTTGTTAAGAAATGAGAAGAGCACAAATTTCGTATCCTTGCAATGCTGAGGAAAACACATCTTGATAGTCTCACCAGTTCTAAGTTATTTTGCAGGTCATTGCACTAGTCAGGTTTACATCTGCCTAAGTGCTATAATTCAGCCAGAATGTCTGAAGGAAAGGCAGTGAAAAAGGAAAACACGGGTAAGTTTTGTGGATCCAGTCCAGATATTTCCAAGCAGGAATCCAACATGTTTGGCCAGGCTGCAGGCTTAAGAAACCTGTGCTGACAGGTTGTATTGTCAACATCACTTTTCAAAGAGTAAATAATAAATCAAATTCTGGTATCAGTGCTCTTTTCAGGATGCATTTACAGGCTCAAAGTGTTCTTGCATTGACTTCTAGAAGAGCTCTTTGTGACAGATGGCACAGAGGGTTCGAAGAACCATGGAAAAGCCAATATATTTTAGTTTCTCCAGCTACATTTATTTTCAGCTAGCAAAATATCAACAAAGGTTTCTAATACTGTGACTTTATTGCCAAAAGGGAGGGAGGTTATGATACCCCATCCTGAAACCTAACTTGAATTCCTATGGTTATCATTATCTCCAGCAGAATTCTAACTCACTCAAACACTTCTGGTGCAAGGAAGTATCTTCCATTGCTGTCCTCCAGCTGTTCCTTTCAATGTGAGCAACATCCTGTAGGACCTCAGGATACCAAACCTGTTGGTGGTCTGAACCTTCAGTAAAAAAAACCTCCTTCTTAAAGTTGTAATAAGAATGGTATGCAAGAGATTTGTCTTGTTCCTTATAAATACTATGTGAGAGATACCCTTACTAACGTCAGAATATGTCAGAGTATGTCAGAATATTCTTAGTAATTCACAGCAGAGAGAAACTAAAGGATACATCTCTCTATATACATTATAACAAATCCCTTTTCTTTATGCGGTCTCAGACATGGACAAGTTTCACAAAAATGGGGCCTCAAAAACTAAAAGCAAAACTAAAACTAGATATTAGTCTCCTCCAATTCAGTGGGAGACAGAAAAACTGAGGAGGTTTATATTTATATTGGCTGAAATAATGGATGACATACTTCTACTCTTCTATGATAGTTTATCATTACTTAGCATGGACAGGAATTCAGGGGTGCTGGAATATTTAAAGAATAATTTTTAAAAAAACCAAATCAACCACCTTTAAGCCCTCAAATTAAATATAACTATCCTAATCCCAAGTCCTGGAAAGCATGAGGTAAAGGAAGATTAGAGTATGGAGAGTAAGGAAAAAAGAGACAGATTAGGGAGAAACAAAAGAGGACAACGTGGAGCATGAAGGAAATGAAAGGATAAAAAAATCAGAAAACCAAAAGTAAGCCTGAATTAGATAATTTTTGAGTCAGGCCATATTCCTGCTGCTTTCAGAGATTTTACAGTGGAAAGGAACCACCATATTTTTGCAGCTTCAATAGCTTGCAGTGAGACTGAAGGCAAAAGGAGAGCACAGAGGGAACTGACCTGTCTCCTGTTGCTCCTGTCCTAAAGGATGCTATAATCTCTGCTACAGCAAAGGAAGAGAGAAGGCACTTGGAGAGTTACTCACTGCCTCCTGTCCCCTCCTCCTCTTTTTGGCCCCCAGTTTCTCAGATCTTTCTATTAAACTTTAATAGTGGGGACCCCCTCACTCAGGGCAGCACTGCAGTCATTCATTAGTGTCCACCTAGGGAGCAAATAACTCTTTAGCTGCACTGTAGGTGTCCAGCTTGCTTTGTGCCTGGAGGGGGATTTGTAATCGAAACAGGGAAGTGCAGGAGCAGAGAGAAAAAATGGGCAGTAATAACCCATGAACTCGCCTTTCATTCAGGTATCGCACAGGACACATGTTAATGATTTCAGCTCAAGTACCAGGCAGAGAACTAGCTGTACACTAACCAGGCAGAAGCCACCTGCATGTGCCAAAGTCCCTCCTAAGCAGGGGCTTTCTGGAGAAGGGACAACAAGAACGAACTTGCTGAATTTGCAGGGAATTGTTTGGTTATGTATTTTACTGCTCTGCCTTTGCAAAGTTCCTTTTCAGCTCTCACCCGAATGCATCGACAAGCCAGGATTTTTCTCAGGTCTTGTTTTTCAGCTTGTCTGCACAGGGCTCCTGTAACTGGATTAGGAGAACCCATGAGTTTCCAGAGAGAATGCGCTGGGATTTCAGCAGCTCTGTTCTCTGTTGGGACTAGAATATCAGGCAGTTACGTGCTACCTTAGGCAAGACTGCTTCAGAACTCGTGGCCTGGGCCATCAAGATAATTTTTAAATACAAATCAATGAAAAGATAGACAAACAGGAAATGGGTTTTGCCTCCTATAATTTCTGTCAAAATGCATGTGTGTTCCAAAGCAATCAAGCAGTCTTTATGTCTGTCCTTCGTTTTCCTTTTTCAGGTTTTTGTGGCTGCTGGCCCCAGCAGGGTGAGGCAGCTGTTTGCCCACCTTCCCAGTGCCCTCGGATGAGCACATCAGCCTCCTGTACATAAAAGCAAGTAGACAGACAGAGAAATACAAGGGAAGAAAGATCTCTAACAGAGGAGAGAAGACTGCAAATATCTTTGAGGACAATGTTTCCCTTTTCATCCCTAAATATTTGCAATCAATATCAATAGAGTATTTCACAGGCTAATCAATAATGCAGTGACAGTGAAAGAGATGTGAGGGTCTTCTTGGTGGCTACAAACTGGCAATGATGCTTTGATGGCTCCTACTGAGGATTTATCATTTCTTGGATAATCTCTTGCAGAACACTGTGGGGTCTGAGAGTATAATATACAATATGGCTATAGGAAAGAAACTGGACACATGGTTGCACTTCATCTTAATTCCCTATAGAATCATCTGCCAAGGAAATGAAAGGTAAAATAAAAGCATGATAGATGTCTAAAAGTATGAATACACTGTAGAAAAGATTGTTGTTTAGACATTTAATATAGGTAAGGTGGTCCATAAAAGGTAAGACAGGGCAAGAGTGTTATGAGGAACCACTTTCCTTTTTTGCCATTGTCCTTGCCGTGAACAGCTTCAGAAGGACTTTAATATTAGCCTGTACTAACAATTATTTCAGAAGCATACACAAGCTAATTCTCTCTCCTTTTCCACATGCATGCAATTCACTAAGTGTGAATAAGATGAAAAATTGCCCCTAAACACAAAATCACACGCGCTATTTAATTAAAAAAAAAGGACAGAAGAGGTCGCATCTCCAAAATTTAATACATTTTGGTCAAAATGCCCCTGGCTCAAGTGACCAGAACATTTAGTGAGATGTGTCACCCCGGGGGGAAGGGATCTTCCATTCACACATCTCTACTGCTATGCAGAACACTGTCCCTCCCACACAGCATAACCCTCCCAGGAAAAGGAGATACAAGCTGTGCACAGCAGCAATTCTGACAGTACCAAAGTCCTCCTCCTTCCCCTCGAGGCTGTGATGTAAGGCCCTAATAATAAGCCCAAGAATAGTCAGACAACATGTTAAATCTCATCATTTCACCTGCCCAGGAACCGTCTAAAACTATTCCTCTCCCCTTCTCCTTTCTCACTTTCCTTTCCTTTCATAAAAGCCTTTCCAGATTTCCACAGGTTTGTTTTGCAATTATTTATTGTCTCCAAATCATTATTGCAAATATTTTAAATTCTACTTCATGAAAAAATTGTATATTAATAAACATCCACTGCAACACATCCCAGTTGCTAGTGAAGAGACTCCTAATGGTCCAGCATTACAACTTGTTACAGTTTTTCAAAAGAACACAATCCAGCATTTTCAGTCTTGTACACAGCCAAGCTGTAACTGTAGGACCATTAGTTTTTTCTGTATTTCTACAGTCTCTGCTAGTACACTGTACATTGGTTCAGCTTCCACAACTAATTACTTAAATGAAAATACAAAATATAAAGAACACCTGATTGTGTGCAGCATATTTCTAAGTCTTGTAGCCCTTCCTACTCTTGTCTTTACCACATTAACTAGCTTTAGTAAATTCTGCTAACACTCAGAGCACTTTAACAGTTGCTTTCCTCATGTGATTGACATTTCCAGATTCTCAGAGGTTTAACCTTTTTCCTTTCTTACATTTTATTACAAAAAAAAAAAGAAAAAACAAACAAACAAACAAAAAACCTCCCAACCCCCACCCCTTAAAAAACTCCCACAGGTGTGCTTGAGTCTGTCAGTGCACCTGGAAATTTTCAATCCTTTTTTTAAAATTAAGATAATCAACAAAATTGTAATGTTAAAACCACTCTCAATTAAATTCTCAAGCAACATTAAATTATCAAGCAACAGATTATTTTCTGAAATTCTCTCATTTTTTAACTCAGGATTTTTTAGAGCATGTTAAAATATCATGCCAAAACCATCAAGCTAAAACACATAAAAAAGAATGATGATATTGATGATAAAAATTGTATTTATGCTCTTTTACAAATCACAGTATCCAGTTCAATGACACACAAGCAGATTTATAACAAAACTAATCTCACAAGAAGACTACAGAAGCCTTTAAAAGCAGCATTTCTGCCATCTTCAACAGGCTTTTGCAGCTTGGTAGGTACAGATAATTTGTATTTCATCAGCTAATGGTCATTAAAGATCCCCCCATATTTCTTTTAAATTGCATAAATTAGAAAATTGTTCATTTCCTCTTCCTCCAGCTCTGTTTTCATGTATGATGAATTTAGGCATGTTTGACTGAAAATGAGCAAGAGATTATGCTACATAGAGATATGCCTGCTAAAAACAATTCAATGAATTAAAAATAACTGTGGACTGCAACTGACCCTTCATATAAACCATACATCTCTATATTTTTTTACGTGCCTTAATGGTTATTAGAGTCTGGCTCAAGAAAGCAACCAAAGAGCACAATATTCAGCATTTGTTTTATATTATTTATAATTTCAGCGTTCTGTTTACAGATGTTTACAATCCCCATCCTGGCAATGTTACTGAGATGAGTAATCCAATCTCTTGATTCTATTACTGAGTGGAAGCACTCAAGTATTCTGAATGGAAGATGCAGGAGTGACTCTTTTATTCTGATATAAACAGGACATAAACGGGCAGACACGCCATATAGATCAGCTTAGGTGGGGGATGCCTCCTTGCTGGGGACCAGGAGTTGCTGCCTGTACAGGGCTCACAGGCACAGCAGTGCTGAATCCCGACCTGCTCGGAGAGCTCTGCAGCACTTCTGATGGAGACTGTCACAGGCAGCTCTGCAGCACTTCTGATGGAGACTGTCACAGGCAGCCCTGCAGCACTTCTGATGGAGACTGTCACAGGCAGCTCTGCAGCACTTCTGATGGAGACTGTCACAGGCAGCTCTGCGCTGCGTGTCCCCTCCTCCCCCAACACAGAAAGTTCACTTCTCCAGCCCCACTGTGTGCATCAACATACTTTTCAATATTATGCTTCAAATGTTACTTCTAGTCAATACAAGGATCACAGTCCTCTATGTATAATACAAGAATCACAGTCCTCTATGTATCAAATATGGATTTACCTCTATGAGGAAAAGGGATATCTATAACGTAATTTCCATCCTAAGTCCAGCTTTTAACTATAATTACCATGGAAATGTATGTTTTGATCATTTTGATATTAGATAAGTGAAGAGTCACAACTGTGAAAAATAATTCTGTGCCTAGCATCTAGCTTAGTTTTGAAAATTAAATTCTGTAAATACATATTACTCATGAGGATTTTTAAATAACAAATCTTAGCAGCACATGGCATAAGTGTATGTATAAAATGTGATAGAAGTTATATGGATTTCTGGTTCAGAGCAGATGCAACTATGGCTACACCTTCCTCACTGATGATTTTTGGTTTCAGTTTAAAGGTTTGCACATGAGTTTCATGCACATGGATTTTCTGACATTTTCAGGACCTGGCCTTACAAACACTTGAGTAACTTTCTCCAGAGGTACAGTCCAACTCTGCTCCAAAGCTTCTCATTTGAGCCAAGCTGCTTACAGATTTGCCAAATGAAGCCCCCAGTATTGACATGGATACACGTGGCCAAATGAGATTTGGCTGCCAATTTCACAATGTGGTATTCTGTATCAGACAAAGCAACAAAGGAAAGGTGACTTGTTCCCCGTGTGAGCTGTAAATACCAACCATCACACCACTTAATAGGTTTATTTTATTAATAGCATATATTTAAAGACTTCAATGCAAGTTTCTTTTGAACGATGAAAGGCTGGCAAATTCGTAAAAGATAATAATCAGCAATGCAGCAGTTCTTTGATGGTCTGTAATTACCCAACTGTCCACTATTTGAATGACAGCAGCAAACTACCACTCACTGTTAGTTTATTTTTATTTATAACTTGTACTTTAGGTAAGAATCCATTAATTACAAGCAAAACAAATTGCTTACTTGAACACTTCCCACAGAGGCTATTTTTTTCACATGCACTAATCTAGCTGAGATATACATGACATTTTAAATGGAGGTTAAACTGATGTAAATAAATGCATTTATTTGAAAGCAAACAGGATTCAGTCACATTTATTTCTGTTCAGGATTACTGTACTTTCTCCCCTTGTGACCAAGCACTGAACCACAGGCATTCTGGAAGGCTGAGGATTTTAGAACTTCCTACAAACATGAAATTTGAGGATGTATCAGTATACCCTTTCTTTTCATTTTATACGATTTGCCTTAGGTGGCATCTTATGTAATTGTTTTTCAAATAGAACCACTAAGCTGGAGGGACAGCAAAGGGTTTGGATTCCTCACACTTTTGTGCTTTGCTAATAAAAAAGGCACGGATGAGGCATCTGCACGGCCGGGCCCCGCACGCGGAGCTGCTGGTCCCTGCTGGGAACACCCCCTGACAGTCACCACCACGGGACTCCCCTGGGCGAGCCACACCCCAGCCAGCCTGCAGTGCCCACCTGCACCCACTCACCAGGCCACTATGGCCATCCTGAGAGCTTGGCCTTCAGCCAGCTCCAGAGCACACCTCGGACACCCCCATGGATGCCACAGTATCGGGGCTCCTTCCCATTCTTCTCCATCTCACACCACCCATCTCACCTGGCCACCACTGAGTAATGCAAGTTCCCCTGATCTAAGGCCAGGGTCACTTCAAAGGCAATGACCAACCCAAAAGACATGCCAGAACTGACAGATGTAATCTTGTCACCTTTTAAAAGGGATTTAAATTTCAGAAGTGAATTTGTACAGTTTTGGTGTGCTTTTCTCACACTCTGAGCTGTGTTAGTTTCACTGCTGTGGAGCAGCCCTGGATGAAGCTCTTTGAGACAAAGAAAAGTGAGAAATCACTGTACACCCACAGCGACTCTGAGGAGCCACCCAATTTCTATGCTGCAGGCACTGGGAAGCCCAATCCCGATTCCGACAAAGACAACAAAAAGGGGATTTTGCCACCAGTATCAATGACAGTGAGATCCAGCTGCCCACAGCAGCAAGGTTCCATAAATCAGTTACGTGGTATGATAAAGACTCTGGGACACAATGATCTTATTGTAGTCTTATTGTAGTAGTAGGGACAAAAAAATCCCACCCAATTTAATGCACCAAACAATTTCAGCCAATTTTTGCCTTTTGCCATGGCAGAGGTCTTCTGAAAATTATTTAAAATAATATATATGATTTCCAAAATGTCGGGTTTACATCCTTTCAATTTCAGCTAATGTGCCATGCAAGGGACAATGGATAACCTCATAAAATCTAATCAATAAAATCAAAGCATGCAGCTGAACAATCAGCCTTCCACGAGCTGACCAGCAGTCTTGACGATGGCTGTTTCAAACTACACAAGTTAGGAGCAATTGCAAAAGGGTAAGTCTTTCTATAATCAGACCAATGTAGGGACATTGTTGGCTTATGGCACCTTTAGGAAGGCTGTTCTTGCTGCTCATGTGTCACTGGAGAGGCATAAGCATGACCCTGACGTGCTCTTGCTCCGTTGGAGAGGTCATCCAGAGGGTCAGGGTGCTGGGCTCCCAGAAGCTCTCTCTTACCAGACTGGATCTCACGTGCATTTTCAGCAGCGTGACTGAGTAAGGAGTAGTCACAGGCATAGTCTGGCCCATATAATCCTTTAACCCAAGCAGAGATCAACTCCTGGGAGAAGTCTATCCCATTTTTTAAGAATGACTTTGTTGCCAGCATTGTAAATCTAGCAATAAACTGTTGCGAAACTCTATCCTCTCTCACACTTAAAGAGCTTTGCAGAAAATGGATCTTGAGGAGTAGGGAGATGCAGGAATATTTTTCTGCAAGTATTTCAAAGAGGAGCTTTTCTACCTGGGACTAAAACCATTTTTGTATCTTTGAATATTTTGGTAACTGGTACATTTTTAGACTGTTATTTTTATCATTATTTCAATAAACCATAGCTTTGTATTGTCAATTCCAAAAAACACAGGCAGGAGTATCTTTGTCAGAGTTCCATATTATCATCAGACATACATATTTATAACTCTCCATTTCCTAGAATGCTCCACATAAATAGATGCTCCGTGCTTGTCATGTAACATGTCTTGCAGATAGTAAGAACAAAAGAAAAACAACAAAGAAACAATACCAAAAATAATTTTTAAAAATCTGAGCTGTAAACATTAAAGAGAAATGCTCAGACATTCACTGGTAACAACCACACATTTGAAGCCAGTGAGACTGAGCTATGTTTTGCTCTCCTCATGCTTATGAATATGATTGATGTCATGTGAATGGGAAGAAGTTCATTTAAATCTAATAATATTCTTTATGTAAGTGTATTTTATATTGACAGACTAACTCAAAAGCCAGTCACCTTTACCTGCATTGTAAAGTTCCAGCCTGCAGGAGCTCTAGTGACAGGCTAACCTTAATTTCTTCACTTCAGTCACATGAACCCAGCCAGGGTCATGAACAGTTACACACAGGCTGGCATACGGCACAAGGGTCAGTATCTACTGATGCCAGTGGCTACTGTTACACTATTCAACCACCAAAAGTTTCAGATCAGAAGTTGAAAGTTTGAGACATTTATGAGTGAGAACAGAGGGTCCTAATTTAAAACGTGTGTGACCTTAATATAGCATTTGGGGGTTCAGAATGTTCCTATGTACTTTGTCTAATACTGAAGTTTTACAATACTCCCTTGCTTCCAGTCGTAAAACCTTATCTGTAAATTTTGTAAAGATGTCTGAGAAAAGCAAATTTACGTTGATTATGTGAACCAGTAACAGGCAAATAGCTTTTCTTTATGCAAAGGCAGAATAAAAATAACATGCATCTAACCCTTAATTCCAGACGTAAGTTAGCGTTTTTCACAGATGTGTACATTTTTCAGAAAGTACTATAAATCAGAATGATTCTGTACTTGTCAATGATAACTCTGTTAATGTAAAATAATCTTATAACAGGACACCAGAATAATCTATCTTAATCAAAGACAGATTTATATCCATACAGCACTGTTATATCCACTGTAACAAACCATAAAAAAATGTAGATCTGACATCACTGTAAGTCTAGCATACACAATTGCCTTCTCTATGTATTGTATAACAATGGAAAACCCAGCACCTACTCCTGCTCCTACTGAAATCAGGGACACGTTCCCACTTACATCGTTGCCATTTGGATGAGATCAACACTAATGTCCAGCTTTTGAAAACTTCTTAAGAATTGGTATCACATGTATTTGAATAACTCCGATTGTTCCACAACTTACTGGAAATATAATTTTTTTTCTTCATAATTAGCCCAGAGAATTAAAACAAAATTCAGAAAAGGATGGACATTCACAGTATTTTCCATAATCCTATCCACACATTTTTTTCTATACTTGCAGCTTAGATTACAAGAAACCTGGCTCATCCAAGCATTTTCTTGAGGAAATTAATAAATAGTATGAAATAGATATAGAAGATCTGTAGGCTGTGACTTACTTCATTTTCTCTGGTGGGAATTAATATGTTGTGGATGAGCAATATTTGGAGCAAAATCTTTCTTTATTTAATCATGTGTGCTCTTTCTGAAGCCAAAAGCCAGTGCATCTATAACAATATAACTACAAAAACTGTGTCATCAAATATGACCAAACCCACAGTCCTTACCCAGCCAAAATATCCATTATTTACATGATGACTTTGCCTATGGTTCTCAGTCATGTTTCAACAGCTTTTTTGATAAAAGCCTTAATAAATGGACTGACAATAGAATCATTAAAGAAACAAATGAACATATTTTTAATAGTATGCAAAAGTTTAGTGTAGATATATTAATTACCTGGTTTCTGTATCAATGTCAGTGAAATTTCACATTAGGTAGGTAGAGTCAAGAGCAATCTGAACTCTTTAAATGGATTCTGGCTCAGATAAAAATAGTTACATTTTATTCAAAGTATAAAAAAAACACAATAAAGTTTTAGTGAGACAGAACAGTGCAATAACTCAAGAAAATTAATGCCATGAGCAGTTTTTCCTCTCTTTTTGACGGCAATGGTCAACAAAATAAATGAAGAACAACAAAAGAGAATCAATGCAAAGGCCTAGAGAGTAACTCCTATTTTTTTAACTATTAATTTTGCTCTCGGTGTCAAAGGCAATGACAGTAAGCATTGAATAAATACAAAACTTCTTTGGGATTGCTGTTTTTTTCAAGATGAAAAATGCACTGGCTTGGAATGTTTATTTGAACCAGCTGTACGGTATTACTATAGAGAGTCAGGAAGTTAATATATTCTTTGGAAGTCCAGTATCATAACATGTTATTCTAGCAGGCACAGTGAATGAACAGAGGACGTGCAACGGGACTTGGCAGCCCAGGCACAGACACTGCAGATGCTCCTATATTCGAGCTACACAGCAGCTAGAAGTTACCAGCACCATGTCTTGCTGCTAATTGGTAGAGTGACTGGTAAAAGAGGCAGAATCAGAATTAATATCCACATTTCCTAGCAGACATCACGGGACCAATCCTCCCTGAAATTTACAGAATGAAATCTTCTGACTGAGATCTATCATGAACAGGATCAGGCTCATAACACGTTACACCTTTTTTTCATTTATCATAGTGCTTTATTCTGGGCATTTGTCTCCTGTGGTTTATGCAACCATGTCCTCACTGCTACAGTCCTGGCAATACAGCAACGTGTTGTGATAAGAAGGGCTGGGAAATCAAAGAAATCTCTATTCTGCAAAAATTTCCATGGCAAGCTGAGTGTTGTAGAGATGGAAGGGTATATTTTCAGATATTCCAGGTAAGAATAGTCATGAAACCTGCTTATATTCTGAATCACTCTCATAAAACCATTAAATGTGAAATCATTCATAACACTACTATCAATCTCTCTGTAACCATTTAATAGCTATGTTGAGGCAAATCAAATTATTATCATAATCAAGGATAAAATCCAGCACATTTTGCAATCTATCAAGTAGAAGACCTCTTACTTGTACAAGTAATGTCTAAAAGTTGTAGTGGGTTGACCCTGGCTGGATGCCAGGTGCCCACCCACTCTATCACTCTCCTCCTCAGCTGGACAGGGGAGGGAGAATGTAACAAAAGGTTCATGGATTGAGATAAGGACATGGAGAGACCATTCACCAGTTACCTCATGGGCAAAACAGACTTGACTCGGGGAAATTAGTTTTATTTTTTACCAAACAAGTCAGAGTAGGGTAATGAGAAAATAAAACCTAAATCTTAAAATACCTTCTCCCCACCCTTCCCTTCTTTCCAGGCTCAGCTTCACTCCCCATTTTCTCTACCTCCTCCAGCACAGGGGCACAGAGAATGGAGGCAGTGGTCAGTTCATTGCATCTTCTTTGCTGGTCCTTTCTGCTCAGGAGGAGAACTCCTCACACTCTTCCACTGCTCCAGCATGGGGTTCCTCCTGTGGGAGACAGTCCTTACCAATTTCTCCAGCTTAAGTCTTTCTCATGAGCTGCAGTTCCTCCCAAGCATGTAGAGCATGGGTCCCTTCCACAAGGCAGAGCCCTTCAGGAACAGGCTGCTGCAGTGGGGATCCCCGAGGGCTCACAAGTCCTGCCAGCAAACCTGCTCCAGTGGGGACTTCTCTCTCACAGGGTCACAGGTCCTGCCAGGACCCTGCTGCAGGGTGGGCATCTGATATGGTCACAGCCCCCTTTGGGCACTCCCCTGCTCCAGCGTGGGGTCCTCTGTGGGCTGCAGGTGGATCTCTGCTCTGCCTTGGACTACCATAGCCTTCACCACAGACCCCAAGGGAATCTCTGCTCCTACACCTGGAGCTCCTTCTCCACCTTCTTTCTTCACTGATCTTGGTGTCTGCAGAGCTGTTTCTCTCACATATTCTCACTCCTCTCTCCAAGCAAAGTTGCACAGGATTTCTTCCCCCTTCTTAAGTGTGTTATCCCAGAGGCTCTAGCAGCATCACTGATGGGCTTGGCCCTGGCCAGTGGCAAGTTTGTCTTGAACCTGGCTGGCATTGGTTCTCTTGGACATGGAGAAAGCTTCTGGCATCTTCTCAAAGAAACCCCCTGTAGCCCTCTCACTACAAAAACCTGTCCAGGCAAATCCAACACAAAGATCAACTGCTGTGTTGTTTCAGAATATTAATTTTATCATATGAAGTGTAAAGCAAGTATTTTAAAGTTAGAGCTGAATTTCAGAGCTAGATGTATACTTTTATGGTAAGATGATGTAGGAATGTAAGCTATGACACTGCAACAACTAGAAATAATAGGGTAAGTAAAAGTTACCATAACAGATGTTTTGACTTTGTCTGCATTCCCTTACTCTAGCTAATGTTGTCACAATCTTCTAGTTGCCTAAATATGGATTATTGCTATCAGTCATATCCCATCATCCTTAGGCAACTTTCCCAAAAAGGGAAAGGGGAATTTTCTTTGAGTGACAGATGCAGAATAGTGACAGATGCAGAACACACCATGTTTTACCCTGTCTGCTGTGTAAGATACAATGTGGAACAGTTCTGGAATACCTCTTCGTTGTAAACAAGGACAAAAGCCTCTTCCACAAAGTACCACTGTTACCTAACTTTTTAACCTCAATAGAGTAATAGAGAGATTAAAATTTTACTGAAATTTTAGAATGTGTAAAGAATCTGTCTGAATTTATTCATGCTTTAAAATGGGTTATGCTTTAAGCTACTATATCTTCACTTTCTTTAAATTACAGAAGCAATTTATTTTCCAAAATATGAACAGAGACATATAATAGTTTAGTTATTTAAAGCAGTCTAGCCAGTAAATGGTACACCTATATAGATCCCAACAGGGAGTTATCAGATTGTGCCAGGAGATGCTTTGGCTGATAGTATTAGTCTAATACAGTCCTGTAAATAACAGAATAAGTGAACAAGTACTCTGGAATGTGCTTACATTTTAAAACACATATTACCTACCTTATATAAGAACACTTCTGAAGTTAATCAGGTATTTTACTATATTCACATATTATTTAAAAACTGCACTAGATAACTAGATAGTCCAGGACAGGATATTCTAAATTCTGCCTCTTTTTTTTTTT
>VZSE01006608.1:843134-858306 GCA_013398275.1 Promerops cafer
TTTTTTTTTTTTTTTTTTTTGAGTACTACAATATCACAATAATATCTCAGCTTAAATAATCAGGTCACTGCCATAAAATGCATGCTTGTCCCCACTTCTATATACAAAATGTTTATGGGATTTTTCTAGTATGATGTGGCACAGTGATCCTAGTGATGTGAGTGGATGGCCGGAAGCACAAAGCAGGACTCTACCTCCAAGCATGACTTGCCCAGCCTAATCAGCTCTGTAACTTCCATGGAGTGAACAACTTCCAGCATTGAGAAGTTCCAACACCAGCAAAGCTATCCTCAGCATTCATTCTGGGCTAGTCATTCAACCCCAGCATTCTTCCCTTCTCCTCTGACTCTCATTCATCACAGACACATTCAAAAAATCTTGGACTTTCTGCCAAATGGTGGTCCCCAGTTTTACTCTGCCTTAAGAGAACCAGGGGAAATCAGACAAATCCTAATATTAACTGGGGGGGGGTTGCACTTAGGCTCAGGCCACTGGCTGGGAAATGAAGGTCACAGTGAAACAGGGCAGGAGGAAAAGGTTTCTGACAGCTTTCCCTGACACTGGGAGAACTCCACAGATGAATGCACTCTTTTCAGTCTCATCATACAGCATGAGAGAGAAAATCCTACCATAGAACCTCCCAGGGTTTCCAGCCTCTCAGATGGGCTTTGCCTCAGAGAGGACGCCTTGACAGGAACAGATGTGATAACAAATGACCTTTAGAATTGCACCCTGAGAGCTGTTGACCGTTTCCTGAAAGCTGTTCATCCTCCTCAGTTCCTGGCTTTAGTTTGGAAACCTTGAGATCCTGGCATATAGCTATAAAGGTTCAACAACAAGAAATAGAAAAATAGAGCATAAGATCCAAAGAAAGCAGGGACAAAACCAGAGTACATACATATTTAAAGACTCTTTCTTTTTTTTTAAGGATAAAAATCATAAATCTAAATGCAATGCCAAATCTCAGCATCATCTTCTTCCCCAAATCAAAGAAAAAATTCTGAGATGACACAAAAGGCTATCCAATGATAATATAATAAAAATTATTCAAAGCTATTTAATTTTTATTCCAATTCAAATTAAACTAAATGTATCATATTAGATTACATAGTATTTGTATATTTCTGTGGTAGTACTTAGATTTGCTATGCAATACACAAAACTGTCTTTCCCAAGGACAGCTTACAGGGTAAGTGGAGCACACAGAGAGCAGTACACCTCGGGAAGTCCAGAGCAGAGGCTGCACATGCAGATGTGTGTCCACAAGCATGACAGAGGAAGATGGGAGACAGTTTATTTCTTCCTCTTTGACTTCACCAAGAAAGTGAAAAATTTCTCTGCACTGACTTGTTGTAAAGCTCCTCAAAATCAAGACCATGACCATACCCCATGACTGACATGGAGCAAAAGTCGCATTTCACTCACATGCTCACTTAGGTTTCTGTTGAGGATTTCAAGATATCTCCACTGAGTCTTGGGGGGGAAAAAGGCTGAAAGAATAACAACATACTGGCATTCCATTTTTAAGGCAAATTCAGGAAAAACCTGGCCCTGCTAATACAATGATATGCTACATCTCCTTCATTGCCTGTGAGAGGCAGAGAAGAGAAAAAGGGGAGGGGTAAGCAAGAGATGACGAGACAGAAAGCAGAAGCAGGAACAAAGATGCAGCATTGGGAGACAAAATGAAAGGAGGGATGACATGGGGGAATGGGCACGGGATGCCTCTTCTTACCTTTGTTAAAACTAAACACACACACGAACTATAAAGCTGAAATGAAAAGCACAGGCAAGCTTATTTGGTTTAATCCTTTCAAGCAGTGAAATTATTTTCCCTATGATTTTTTTCCCTGTCAGTTCCTGTCATTTCCTTGCAATGCCTTCTCCTTTCTCACTTGTCTTTTCTCCTTTTCCTTTTCAATGCCATCTTGCTTTGTTCCTTTTTCTTTGCTTCTGTCTGCTTCTTTCTTCCTCTTCCTTTCTTCTCTTGCTCTCCCTTGTTTTTTTTGTCTTGCTCTTGCTCTCCCATGTGTTCTCTGAGCATATGAAAAACAGGAGCACAAATAGTCGAAAAGCTTTTTTCTTTCCTGATGCTCCTTTTCTATCCCCATGTGGTTTTGACTGTTGTAGCTCTGTTAGGTTTTAAATGCACATGGGGAACCCACTTGTAGTCCCATGTGTTTTAGAACTATCTACAGTAGCACACTGCAGGAAAAACATGTGGGAAGGGAATGTGTCAGAAAAGTTTCTTGTACTCCCTCCGACACGTGGGCCACATTTAACAAGGTCAAGGGACAAGTGTGGCTCACAGGCATTAGTTCGACCGGTATGATAAAAAAGGAGCACACATTCTACTTTCTTTTACCTGCACACACTCTGCAGTTAATCACTCACCCAAATACAGATTATGGAGTCTCAATTGATCTACTTTTATTTTTAGGCTAGATGATCAACTTAACATATTTTAGGAAGAGCTTATTATATCTTTTTTTCCTGATTTGATGATTCCAAGATAATGAAGTATATAAATGTAACAGAAGGAAACCCTTTTTCTTTCCTTTGTCTTCCCTCCTGCATGAGAGCATCATGCACACTGTGATCGAGCAGACAAGGGTCTGCCTGTTAAGCTGGCTGGCTGTTCCTAAGGCAGATAATCTCTGCTGAGGGTTCCTTCAAAACTTTCCTGATACAACACCAAATTCACACAAAATGTCTGTGAACTGTTGGTTCATGTTATGCACATTTTGACACCTTTCAGCTGGCTTTCACAGATTTTCAAAGCACCTGTTCCAATACAACCTGTCTTTTTGGCAGCAAGCAGTACCAGTAAACCCCTGATTTTCTTTCCTCTGTTGCTTAACCATTTCTAACAATATACATGTCAAAGAATCTAATTAAGTGAAAGAAGGCAAATGCTGTCCAGCTCTCCTAGATACTGGACCACACTTCCTGCAGGAAAAGAAATTGTTTGCATTGTTACAGACCAACTAAACTGTTCTTCCCTGTCACTCATTTCTTAGAGGAAAGGTCCAGCTCACTTGCAAGTGGGCTGCTTGCCATGTGAGCAGATGGGCACAGGGTTTGACAGCCAAGAAATGATGGATCAAATTTTGAAATTTGTTGCTCCGTCTCCACTCTAGTAGTTCCTAATTGGCCTCAATGGAACTTTATTGCTGTAAAAATGGTATAATGGCAACAACATTTGATTGAACAAACACACATCTCGTGTAGGTGCTGCAAGCAGGCTTCCTGGCTGACAGAGTCAGAATGACGCCGTCAGCGAGCGTCTGCTACAAGCTGACGTAGCTCTAAGGTTAACGTGCTCCTGGGTGAGCATACAGTGGAGCTGAAGGGAGCTTATTAATTAATGCTTATTTTATTATTATTACATTATTACATTATTACATTATTATATTATTACATTATTGCATTATTGCATTATTACATTATTACATTATTACATTATTACATTACATTATTACATTGTATTGTATCGATTATATATAATTATTACATTATTATTAATGCTTATTTTGAAAGGTAGTCTAAGATACAGTCTTTTGTCTGCAAAGGTCCTTTTAATAAATACAACCATATAAACAAAGAAAGGGTTTACTTATGTTTCATAATAAGCATAAAGCAAGAGGAGGAAAGAGTTTTTTTCAGTGATGCACTGTTTATAATACATTATCTAAAATTGTTTATCACCTGTATAACAAATGTAATCCATGATTTTATGTAGAAAATTGATCAAAATTAAATTATATTTGACTGCTACTAAGAAATTAAGAAAATTAATTTCCCTTTAGAAAAACATTGTTTCCCAGATTTCTAAGAGCTGCTATGGCAGCTCAAATTCCTGTGTACTCAGTGAAAACATAGGATGTGAACACAACACAGATTTATCGTTGATCTCATTGATGGACTTATGTTGTTCTGGTTTTTATCATCAGTAATTTAAATTATTACTGATTAAGTGTCATTTAACCTATGAAATAGAGGCTTCTTAAATTTCTTCATATTGGTTGTACATAGCTGTGTAATTTTAACTCTGTCTTTCTGTTGTCATTTTAACTGTATCTGCACTGTATTAACTAATACCAGCAGCTGCAAGAGAGGATCTTAATATTTTGTTTATACTGTAATTGGAATTTCTCGCCTTGTGCTGCTTTCTTCTCTACATTTTGACAGGTTACCGAGGCATTTGCAAAAATAGTTGAATTCTATGACTGCATAAATAACAAGTGATTATTATTAAAATTAGTGTTATCTTTAGAAATTACATTGTATTTTTAATAAAATTGCAGATACAGAAAAGATGATAAAAATCTTTATAAGCACTTACACAATACATTTCATTAATTTTTTCAAGGAAGAGAAAGCAATTTCCCAGGGTCTCTTCCAATTTTTCTCCACCACCTTAGGCCCAGTGCTATTTGGTACGGGCAGATTAGGGTAGCTGATGATTCCTATTGATTTAAATGTCGTTCTAGGAAGCCTAAATCCCCAAGAGCAATAGAATCTCCCCTATCACTATCCTACTGCTTATTGACCTAATTCACTAACCAACCATCAGGGTTTTCTCTCACAACAAATAAATCTTGCATGAAACAGAGAGTACATGGACACTTGTAGTTTTCAGTGGTGTTGCCAGTGTAATAAATTTAGAGTCACCAAATCATTCACCTTTGTTTTCTCAGAGTGATCATAATGTCATTTGCGAATCAAAATGAGCAGAAACCACAATTGTATTTTTAACAGCAAAACTATTTCCACAGCCTGAAGTAAACTTCATGGCATATAAATGATGCAGACAATTCAGCATGTGTAAAATTCCATGTACTTCAAATGCTTTGATTAGCCTGTAAGTTATTGCTGGAGCATCTGCTGAACAGGTTTAATGGTTGCAGCATCACATCCACTAATTGAGATACTTCTTAGTCCCAGTGTTTACTGCTCAAAATTCTGGTAACTAGTAAATTTTCATTAATTGAGCCAAACAAATGAAGAATGAATCAGGGTTTGTTATGTTACTCTGGGTCCCGCAGGGTCGTAATTTCAATTAGAACTTTTAACTTGGAGCTCTGCAGATGCCTCTGTATCTGAATTCACTCTTGGTGATTTTACTGAGTTGAATAATATGTTTGTTTATATGTAAAACCCAGGATTCTAAACTTAGTGGTTCTGTAAAATGTGGTTGTTACAAGGTAGGAAATACATGCTGCAGGAGAACACAAGAAATACACTACAGATATAAAAAAAAAATTAAAAGGAAAAAAACCCAAACGACATCATTCTCCTTTGACAGGCAGATCTGTTTCAGAGGAGAGGCCTCATTCTGCTCCCAGTAAAGTTAATTAGAGCAACAGCAAGATCCTAAATTACTAGTCCTCTCATCAATATGAAGTTAAGCTTTTATCAATGTAATTTGAAGCAGCATTAAAAGCAATAAGTGCTAATTTATAATTGTTGATATTATCAAAGCAAGATCCTTTGCAACCATACATAACTGTGCCAGATTTTTATCACACTATAAAGGTTAACATAAGTGTTACAAGAAACATCAATGAGCTACGTACACTACGTTTGCTTTTGGTTAGATAAGTATGCTTTGTAGTAGTTGATATTCCCTCTAGATAATGGATATGGGCCAGATTCTCTGCTGACACAATGCAACAGAAGTAATTTGAAGACAGATATGCTGATTCACACTAGCTGCAGATCTAGCCCTAATATATTTAGATGCAATAAACCATCTTAAGCAAGTCAGTTTCCTAACTCTTACTCAGCCATTCCTCACTGTTGCCAAAAGGGAACTGTGAATGCCAAGGTCTGCAGGACTTTATTTATCAAAAGTTTATTTTAAGGCATCTATCATTTTGGCATGCAAGCCTTGCTTTATGACTACAATCAAATATTTTCATGAAACAGCAGGTCTAATTCTAGCAAAAAAATGCCACATAGTGCTTGTTCTTGCTGCAATATTATAACATCTGTTTCAACAAGTTTTTTATAAAAACTGTTTATTACGTTAGCAGAATTAGATACTTTTGCTGCGTGATACTATGGAACTGTATAAAAAGAATTAAAAATGTTATGTCACATACCTCTAAATACTGGATTAATGATAACTCACTGTCTGTATTTCTGCTTTTATCTAATTTGATAGGAAACAGTGCAGAACTAAGAAAATCACATTTCTGTTTGTTATATAAATAAAAAATTATTTAGCATAGCAAAATTAGGTGCTATGCTAAATAACATTAAAGTGTCGTGACATTAAACATCTGGAGACAAATAGTACCTAAGCCACACAGCTGAATTTTCCTTTGAGGTTTATCTATTTTTACTTACATTTCCTGGATGTAAGGAATTGCTTATAATAATTACTTAAAAAGCTTATAATAATTACTCTTCTACACACATCTCTAGCACTAATGTGACAGACTGTAAATGCTTCTTGACAATAGAACATAATATCCTCCTTACAGGTTTCCACCAGCAAGGTTACAATCTTACCATCACATGTATAAACAGGTAAAAAACCTTACTTTAAACATCAACAAATTTCAAATGTATTTGGCTCACTGTTAAAAATCACATACAGATTAGACTTTTCTCAATAAATCTACAAAATAAAGCTAGATGTAAAGAACTTTGGGTACAATGTGTGACATCTATATCTGAGAGCTGCCTCTACTTTGAAGCATCTGTAAATCATGTCAGATCATTCAAAAAGTAGCAAAAATTTCCATTTAAGACCTGCTTCCAGTAAGTGTTGCTTACAAAGACAGAATACCAATATAATAACTAAAGAGCAGTTCCTAGTATTTTTGTGAGTATGACAAACTGTTCATCTGTGACACAGGACTAGACATGGAATTACAATAGTAATTCCAGTAAAGCAGCAGGAATGTTTGTATTTCTCCATCTGAGATTAAAAGCAGCAGGCTTTATGTAGGCCTCACTTGTAAACCTCCACAAATTTATCAAAGACATTAGAGTTTTATCCAAAGAAAACACATTATGAACTACATAGCTTTATTTCTCTGTGAAAGAAAAAGAAGGAAAGAATCAGTAAATATAGGACTTTCATTTAATTAGGACTTCAAAATAAGTCAAAACACATAAAACAACAAAGCTGCTGTCCTGGAGGATGTACAGTCCAGTACATCACAGTGACTCTGGCTCACATCCACAGATCCTTACGTTCTTTTATTACTCAGTTTTTTGCATGATCTTAGACATAAAGTATGCAAATTATCCCTGTGATTTTTTTTTATTTGGCAAGAAATTATAAAATATAAATTCAAATAAATTTTTAGAGTTTTGATTTGTGTTTTCATAAAATAAGGGGGTAGTGGAACTTTAATAATATGTAAGATTTTCCTGAATTGTTAGAAATCAGAGGAACTATAATGTTTTAAGCAGTAGTACTTCTCTGGTTGCCTCTATTCCTGAGTATTTAAATAAGGACTGAAATATCAATAGCTTAAAAGTAGAATTAAAATGTGAAAGCTCTAGATTTTTTCCTTTTTTTTTTTTTTACAGACTAGGAATATCTAGTTTTCTTCATGTATGAAGGGAAAATCAGAAGACTTTAAGTTTTGACAAATAGAAGACAAAAGCAAGTTGAATAAAGCTAATCAAAAGGTAAATAGATAAGACCAACTTATTTTTTAATAAATTAATCTCATTTAACTCCAAAAATACTACCTAGTAGAAAAAATGGTTTTCATGTTAAATAGACCAAAAAATATTAAGTACATGGTAAAAAATGTATTCAACTACTATAGGTTTTATCTTACTGAAATAAATCAAGCGCTTTCACATATTTAAAAAAAAAGCTAAGTTCCTTAACTGTTAATCAGAACTATTTGTAAGCAAACAAAGCATGTTTTATTGAATAGTCCTTGTGTCTAGACAAACAATGCATTTACTGAAATTAATACATACCAAAAATTTCTGAAAGCAAATATTTTCTTTTTAATATGTGACAAGTACTGCACTTTCAGCAGATATGAGGACTGCCTACAATAATCATACCAATTAAATAATTCACATAAATGCCTAGTTCAAGGCAGTATTTTATTTAACATATTGCACTTTTGTGCCTGTGATTATAAGAGAAATTTTGCTGGACTTTCTGGCATATGCAGACTCCTTTTCTTTATTTCTATGTTCATGTCAGTTACTGGTGTATGGATATCATGCTGTCTCTAAGGATATTAATCCAGCAAGAAATAAATTTTGTAGAAAATATTGACTTATTTTTACTGTTTTGATCTGCTTAAAATATTTCATTCAGGAAAATGTATTTTATAATAAAGAAGGCTTGATACTGACTTAAAAGAAAAGTTCAAGGGGCATTCCATTAACGTGTGGAAGAAACTCTCAGAATTCAGTAATAATTTGCCAGAAAACTGGTGTTAGAATATCATCTTGTGTTACTGTCTCTTAATGCTCTGAAGAGCAATACAGAGATGAAAAAATGTTAATCTGAGACTTTTCAGAAATACTTATGCCAATGCTAAAATTTTATTAATTAGTCCTCTAGAGATGCTAGTGATTTCCCTTCATTTTGAAGGGTTGAACTATTTTGTTCTAAGTAACAAAGCTCAAGCTGTAAAAATTACTATCCAGCATGGGCTGACACAGTCTGTTTCCCTGATTAATTATTATTCAGGTATTTATACATTTCCTTCATAATTTCTTTATTCAATATACAGGTTAGATTTCTCTAGGAAATTTTAATGAACAGCTCTCTAAAATGTGTATATGCTCTAAACAGGTAGTAAAATCTCAGAGCAATCTTCCCATCTGAATCCATCCCATTACCTTCTTGGAGAGAAAAAGAAAGAAAAAAGTCAAGCTGAGAGACTGATAAGAGGATTTGATAATACAATTTTTGTGATGAAATTGTGATGAGAATGACATGTAATACATAATCTTGCAATTAATCTTTAGCAGTTGTTTAGCTTTTAAAGCTAGATGTTAATTTATAGATTTCATTCAATATGCTACAAATGATAAGGGGATGTTGAAGAAGAAATTTCTGTAAAGTGTAATCATACCCTAGGTGTACATTTTAATACATTTTAGGTGACAACCCTTTTTTATAGCCCCGGTTTCTTTACCTTGGTAATTCTACAGCTCAGAACTCTGTCCTCTCCTCCATGTTATGGTTTTTCTTCTCCTTCATTTTATGCTGGCTTTTCTTAGGTATCATGTCTCTATTTGACAACCATACCAAAAATAGAGAGAAAGCCTTATTTTGTCAACCCACCTGCCTGCCACCCCCTGTTTCTTGTTTCTGGCAAAAAAAAAAAAAAAAAAAAAAAAAAAAAAANAAAAAAAAAAAAAAAAAAAAAAAGACAGGAACTTCTATCTGCCAGACTCTGAAGCTTGCAGTTTGTCAATTCAGTGGTATTAATTTTTATGTATCAGGCCAGAGATAGTATTTCAGATCATATTCCAAAGCATTTTGTGTTCATTCTTCACATTATTATGAGGCCTAATATTGTACATGAGAGTTAGAACCGAGAGCTGGATCCTACAGCCAATATGATTTTCCTCTTTACCTTACTTTGGGCACAATTAAGACCTAGGTATACAAATGTGTGTTTTTGTAACACAGTGGCCAGACAACCCACAGGAGGCAGGAAACTGCAGGCAGAATCTTTTGGTAGCCTGCATCCATTCTGAAGGAGATGCATGCACTGGCTGGGTTTGCAGGAAATATTAATTAATTAATATCACAAAAATACTAAAATCACAAAAAATGAAAAAGAAAAGAAGTTGAGGGATGATCTCAAATGTAGCATGACTCAAATAAATATAAAAGGCATTGTGGTGAGATGTGATAAAGTCTAATCTTACCATCTGTACTAGGACAAAGCTGGAACTGGCCTCCAAAGCTGGACCAAGCTTTTAGATGGCGGCTTGTAATTAGTGAGAGTGATGGATACAAAATTCCAAACAGCTTTCTGATTAAATCAGCTACCAGTCAATTACCATGAAAGTTCAGAAGAAATTAAATTTTTTGTTCTTTTTGACATTGTATAGACATTATTTTAAAATAATGAATCTGGCAAAGGCCTTTAGCTTTTACTCATATTTTTTAGGCTGAGTAGCTTTCAGCATTGCATTTCCCTTTAAGAAATGTTCAGCAGAAATGTTTGTTCAATAAAGAATGCCAAGTAACACAGTAACGTTCTTGACCATTCAGAATAGACATACACAAAGAAAAAAATGAGATCTAAAGCATTTTCTGTACATGAACTCCAAAAGTCATATGCATCATTAGTCATGTAACACATTAAGGCCTTTACCTTTTTTGATTACATCAGTACTAATTTGGTCCTTAGCTGAGATATAACCACACAATATTTCACTGTTTACTTTTAAGTTACTTAAGTAAACTTAAGTTACTTAAGTATACTTTAGTATTTTTGAGGATTGTGGCAATGTTTCAAGACTTAAAGGGTAAAATGGTAACATAAGAGATTAATACCTTGTGAAGAATTTATTAGGTTTTCATGGAAATGTTTTCAGACAGCGGTTGTACGCCTTTCCTAAATCACCACAAAAGGCTGTTTTGTCTACGTGTAACTATTTTTTGTATGTCAAAATGTACAAAGTCTTTTGCCAAAATACAACAGCAAGCCTGGTTAGAAAACTACTTTAGAAAAAAGGAATCAGTTTAGTAGTAAGTTCACATTTCAGCTGCCCATAACCACAGGTAAAAACCATGGTTTGATACGCAAATCTATAACCATGGGGAGAGGGGGGGATATCTGATGGTACACATGGACATTTCAGAAGCAAAATAACATTCGTTACTGGAAGAGTGGTTAAGCATTGGAACAGGCTCCCCTGGGAGGTGATGGAATCACCATCCCTGGAAATGTCAAAAAACCCGAGTAGATTGTGGCACTCTGTGACATGCTTCAGTGGGCACGGTGGTATCCAGTCGAGGGTTGGACTTGATGATCTTGAACGTCTTCTCCAACCTCAATGGTTCTATAATTCCCTACAACGGAGGGATAAGGCTCTGTTCCTGAGGATTTGAGATTGCCGGCAACACATTTTGGGCTGTAAAGCCTCACACCGACACATGCACGTTAGACATCTATTGAGATACAAGCGCTTTAGGGATTTCATGACATACGAGCACTTTTAAGATTCATTAAGAGCTAATTACACCCCAAAACACGCCCTTGCGGCGCATCTCCCACGAAAACAGCATCACCTCCCATTCCAAACCCCAAGCAGCGAGGGGCGACACTCCGGACAGGCGTGGAGAGGACAGCGGCGGAGCTGGGTGGGGCAGAGGAGGGGAGCGGGGCAGGCGCGGACCGCGCTGGCGGGTACGGGCCGCGCCGCTCCGTCCGCCCCCGCGTATGTACGCGCGTGTCCGCGCTGGAGCGGACGCTGCCCGCGCACACACGCGGGCGGCTCCCGCCCGCGGGCGGCTCCGGGGTGCCGCTGCGCGGGGTGTCGTCGCTAATGCGCGCCTGCTTCATTAAAGCTCCGACCTGTCCGAAATAGAGGGGGCGGGTCGGAAGGGTCCCCCCGCGCGTTCGTGTCCGCGGGGTGGGGTGGGCTAAGGAGGCGGTGTTCCCCCGCTGCGACCCTGCGGGGGGTCTCGCGCGTGGACACGTCCTATGGCAACCCCGGCACGAGGGTGCGCGGCAGTGCAATTAATTTTGCGGTGTTAATGACTCCGCCGCCGCCTCCGCGGACGGAGGGGGCTGCCGGTGCCGGACGGGGGCGGCGGGCCGTCCCGGTGCCCCTCCCGGCCGGCGGCTCGGTCCCGCTCCTCGCCATTAAGAGGCTGCTGAGGATCGCGGACGGGGCTCGCAGAGGAAATTGAGGTTTTCCTTCGTTCTTTCCTTCTTTCTTTTTTGCTTTTCCCCTCCTTTTTTTTTTTTTTTTTTTCCCCCCTTTTTTTTTTTTTTTTCTTTCTTTTTTTTTTTTTTTTTTTTTTAATTTATTTAATGGGAAGGCGATGTAGAGGCGGCGAGGCGCTCAGCGCCGCACAGCCCTGCCTGGTACGGCTTGCCCCAGCCAGTGCTTCAGCCCCTCACCTTCTCCTCCGCCTCCTCACACCTTACCTACTTGCTCTGTCTTTTCACTCTGAAACACCAATTGTGTTTCATTTTGACATTTTTGTGGGAAAAATAGCGTTCAAAGGGCGAGCAGCAGCCTTTGGTATCGTGTGCTGGGGTTTGCCAAATAAGTGTGTCATCAGTAATTCATTTATTTTAGATGATCCAGACCTGAAAGATATTGATCCTACAGTATTAAAACATTGCCATGCTGCGGCTGCAACATGTATTCTGGAGGCAGGGAAGCAGAAAGCTGACATATCTGCTATAAGGTACTCATACTTGGAAGCTACACCATTTTTCTAGCGGTTGTTACTTAAATGTATACTGCTGAGTTAATGTTAACAGAAAACTAATAAATTCTTTTTCCCTGTAGCACATGCCTAGAAGACTGCAAACTGGATAAAGAGAGAATAGAACAATTTTGCAGCGAATATCAGGTTTTTAAACAAATTTTGACATACTAATTTTTCTCCTTTCATAGAATTTATTGAATCTAGCAATTTTTTTTTTTTTTTCTCGCTCCAGAAAAACAAGGATGCATTGGAAATCCTATTGGGAAGGTAGGTCTATCACTCAGCAGAGACATAGTTTCACTTACAGTTAGTTTGAAACTGTCCTGGAAAACACTTCTATATACTTTAGGTGAATAAAATAAGTAATTTAGTTCCATTAAAAAGTAAAGTGCATTTTTAACAAACTCTAGAAAACAGCTGTTGAAACTTTTCTTCATTTGGAATTCTACTCTAAAATAACCTTTTAGAGGTTCCCAAGAAGCATTACCAGGATCATGAAAAGTTCTTTATTGATGGACAGCTTGAGAAAATGACCTTTTCTTGTAGCATAGGGAACTTGTAACTGTTGTGTCTTTCAGCATAGGCAGATCTCCTCTCCATATAACTGATGTGTCTTGGCGCTTGGAATATCAGATCAAGGTAATTTTAACAGATCAGGGTGTTTCTTTAGTCTGTTTTAATGCTGAGACCTGGCTTTTTTATATGTTCTTTGTTTTTAATTTAGAACAATCAGCTTCATAAAACTTACCAGCCTTCCTATTTGGTGACCTTAAATGTAGAGGTACTGTACTCCCAGCACCCTCAAAGGAAAAAATGCAATTTCATGATATGTCTTTAATAAATTAGACATTGCTGTTTCTTTGCTTTTTTTTTCCCTTCAGAACAGTGATTCAGGATCACACCCAGATGTTAGTTTTAGTTGTACAATGGAGCAATTACAGGTACTTGTTTCCTTCATCCTTCATCATTCCCCAATTGTGGACGTACATGTTTTTAACAACTTGCCAATCAAAATGAAATCATATACACTATTAGTTTAAAAAAAATCCAGTACTAAGAGGGCAAGAGAATTTTCCATAAAAGTTATCCAAGTGTATTTTTACTGTCTTTTCGAATAAAGTTAGAAAGTAACTGAATTTAGTTGCATGGGAAGTGTTTTACATATGTGCATAAATATTTTGTCTGTTTTCATAACTGTAATCCATATGTATATGTGGGAGGGAGCTTATCATTTTCTGAAACTCTGATTTCCCATGCTTTAGAGAAATGATTAAAGAAGCTGGTTCAGTGATTTAAATGTATCATGATTAAAAACAGTGAAGGAACTGAAGGCTCTTCAGTGGTGTTAATGACATGTAAGAAATGTCCTGAAACAAACGTTGATCTTTGTTTAGTGACTTAAATGTGTAACTGAACAATAGAGGTATTGTAATGCTTGGAAGTGACCAAACTGTGGAGGATCAGGAAGAGGGCTTGGTGGGAGAGGAAAAGCAAGATATTAAAACTTAAGGTTTACACCTGCTCTTTTTAAATGTGTCTCAAAAGTTCTTCTCTTGTCAGTAATGAGTGTTTCTGCTTGGTATAGTGAAATCTGATGTGCTTTGGATGGGGAATGGTCCTGGTAAAAAATTGCACTCAAAATATTCTCAGTGTTTTAGAAATCCATGTAGTACTTCAAAGCCTGAAGCAAATGTCAGCATTAGCCATTGTGGCAATTCCAGTAAAATCTACGTGTTAATAGTAATGATATATTTTAGGAGAAAATGCATTTTTAAAAGTGTTTTCCTTCAGTTCCCACTTTTCTGACTACATTGTAAAATACAGAGCTATTTAATTATTTGCTTGCATTGTTCATCAGTTGCAACACTTCTTTGTGCTACAAGGTGCTGATTTCACTTGCATCTCTGTATAAAAAAAATATTCTGTTCTTCTAGCTGACCTTTTAAAAATATGCTTATTCTAAGACTCTATTTCATCCCTTAGGACTTAGTGGGAAAGCTAAAGGATGCTGCAAAAAGTCTAGAACGAGCGACTCAGATGTGATTGAAGGAAGGTGTGAGCTTGCTGAAGCACTCTCCTTCCTAAGTGTCTCCTAAATGACAAATGTCTTTCATCTCTTCATGCACACTGGGGTTTTTTTAAAGTCCTTGGATGTGAATTAAGTGAATTTTTTATGTCTGCACTGGGTATTCCTTGCTCGTGTAATTTTTTTTATTAACTCCAGTTAAACATTTGCTGAACTGTTGTGTCATCAAAGTATTCCTTCTATCTTATTTTGTATATTTTTACAACTGTCACTGCTTATTTTTCTCTGTGATCTAATAAAAGTTTATTCACGCCTGTTGTGCAATTTGTATAGATTAATTAGATGTACCTAAAAGTAAGATGCTAAACGTTAGATCAGCTCAGTGAGGCAAAAGCGCCTTCTTCCCGTGTCGCGGCTACGGCGCGTTTGCTAAATCGCCTGCCGCGCTTTGTCATTTCCAGCCGATCTTACGTCTCTCCTACGAGGAAAAGTTGGACCCCGGCGCGGGGGCCAAGAAAGGATTCGGTGTAATACTGTGGAGCCGGGGCGCCTCACGGAAAGCCGGCAGAGTCCGCGGAATGGAGCGGAGCCGGGTGGCGGCTCCGGCTCGACAGCGCGGCTGCTCCCAGCATCTCCCACTCGCCTTGGGCCGGGCACCGCTGGTCACCGCGGGGCCGCTCGCTCCCGCCGGCAGGTGCGGAGGGGCTCCGAGACGCGGTCCGTCCGCACCTGCCGGCGAG
>VZSE01006608.1:879353-946145 GCA_013398275.1 Promerops cafer
GCGGCGCCCGCCCGCCCGCCCGCTGACCCGGCGCCCCGGTGCTGCCGCCCGCAGTGTTCGAGCAGTACCAGCGCGCCCGGTCGCAGTTCGCGCAGGCGGTGGCCGACCTCTCCGCCCGCTCGCAGAGCATCGACACTCTCCGAAGTGCAGGTACGCGGGAGCCGGCGGGGCCGGGCCGGGCGCGGCCGCGGGGTTTTGCGGGCCGGGGGCAGCGCGGGCCGCCGTGGCCTTTCCCTGTTTTTTTTTAATCTCCCTCCTCCCCCGTTGGCCGCTCAGTTTCCGGAGATTTTTTCCAGTAGGATTTGGCTCCACCCTGCTTGCCGAGTCCCCCTCGTTGCGGTGGGAAAGTTGCGCTGCTAAGCTGCGGGCGGGTGCCCCGCCTGCCTGTGCGGGGGTGGATGGCTCTGGCTGAGACCTCCAGTTTATTTCATGGAAATTTTCTCGGTATAATCCTTTTAAAAATTTACTTCCTCCCGGTTCAGATACAGCTTTATGTAAAGTACAGAAATTGGAATTCCCGATGAAGCCAGTACTAATTTGCCAAGGAAATTCTACTTTTAGAATAAACAAATTTTTATACTGGCTTTACAAGTTGTTCCTAAATTATTCGATGCTTTCTGCCGGCAGATTGGCTCAGTTTAGGAGGGATTTGCTTTTGTTATATTGCTGTCATGGGATGTTGTGAACCAAATTGAACATTTTTAGAAAGAGGAGCTGCGGGAGCACTTCTACCAGCTGTTGTGCTGCTGGCATCTGGCAGACCCACTCTGCTTGGCCAAAGTTCCTGAGCTTAAAAAAGGAAAAAGAAGTGCCTGGTAATTGATTACCTGAATGACAGTTTGAAAATGTGCTATAGATCAGTGGTTGGTTTGCCGTGTGGTATTCATGAATTGATTATGTTTTGGTGTGTCTAGATTTTGTTTTTAATACTTGTTTCCCAGATCTAATAAAGCTATCAGTCTTTTCTCAAATACAATGACATCTAACAAGCATCTAACAAGCAAACAAAAAAGAAAACCTATGGTGTAAATCTTTACAACTTTCTGTTATTGTATTTACAACCGTTTATTAGAATTGTTTTTTAAAAAAATCTATCACTTACCTTCTTGCTAAGGAAGCATTTCCTTTCATTATAGGAGTAACATATTGATACCAGGTCTTTTGTATTACCTTGCCGTGGCTCTTGATTTTTTTTGTTTTGTTTTCCATCTTTTGATGAGTTAATGCCACTGCTGTAGTTTATACAAGCGATCTCTGTTTGCCAAAGTGACATCTTGGCTGTAGGAATAATTTATACCTTATTTGTATGAAGAGGTCCCTCTGTGTCCTTTTACAGTCCTGGTTTTAGCAGCTCCTAGAGAGAGATCCCATATAGTCAGGCTTCTTGCAGCTCAGCATTTTAAGAATGCAGGAAGTTTCTATTTCAAGAAGGCAATCAAAGTGCCAAGCTAACTTTAATTGCATTGTATTTCTTTTAAAAATAACTATTTTGGTGTAATCTGGTTGGTAACTTTACCTCAGAACTGATTTGTTGCTTGAGCAGAACAACTAATCAGAGGCCTGAAACTTTCTTCTGCACACAACTGGTGTTGGTCTGAAGGTTAAATTTGCAAGGATCAGGCTCTGGGTAGTAATGTGGAAATGTGCATTTGTGTAGATTATGCTACTTGGCTGTTTCTGGTCATGAGCTACTTTTCCCCAAGCTTTAGTTTTTCAGATGCTGGACAAGAGGGGAATGTCTGCAAATATGACTGTTACAATTTACTTGGATGGCCCACAAATATTTTACTATCTTTCCCACCTGTGTCTTTAAAAATACTTTGCAGTTATATAATTGCAATGACAGCTGTTCATTTTGGCCTTTTCTGGATGTGCTAGATCTAAGTTTTAAAAACTCCTCCTAAATTGTATATGATTAAGTGTTTTACTTTAAAACCTCCCACCAAATAAATTGGTCCTTTTATTAAAACAAGTATTTTGGGACGTTACTGTCTAGCAGATAACTGGTATGCCTTTTATGGTCTTAATCTAGTGAGTGCTGGAGCAATGATTTAAGTAAGATGACTGTCTATAGGTGTATCTCTGTATAAATCTGTATTTAAAAGGGTTTGGGGCTTGTTCCTTATTCTGGTGAATAAGAATTCTAGCCATCCCTTATGGAGATTGCTGTTTTAAGAAGATTTAAAAAGTCTTTGCCTGCTGTCATTTTATGTTAGCATTTTATGTTAGCATTTTATGTTAGTATAGCAGTCAGGGGCACCTTGCAGGGTTCTTTTGTTGGATCTCAAAAGTTGTCAGGGTTTAGTATCTTTCTGGCAAAAGCAGAAGGCAAGATTACAGTGACTTGAATTTGAACAAAATTAAATCCTTAAAATGTACTGTCATGTACTCTTGTGTTAGTGGTCTTAGTTTATATTCCTGGAATAAGAATGAAAGATGAGTGCTCAAGGAATAATGCATCTGATCCCATTTTAGAAGTCCTTTTGATAAATACTTAACATCTTATAAAGAAAATAAATACTACTTTTAGACCTTATTCTTTGTGGAGGTGTCTCTGGACACCATGCTAACATCATAAAAGATGGAAGTGTTAAAAAAGTAATTCTTTACTACCCTCTAAGCCCTGCTTCTGTGGTATTAAACTAGGTACAAGCAGTGGTATTGTTGCACATTTGGAGCCTGCGGCCGGGAAGGGAGCAAGCAGCCAGGATCAGAGGCACGGGTTCCTTATGCTGGCTTGACTGTTGAGAAACCTTAAGGTACCATTGCTGTGGAGACTCCTATGTGTGACCTGTAAGGAAAACTGGTGGGAAGCTGAAAAGAAGGTCAGAGAGGACCGACAGGAAGCCCACCTTTTCTTAGGGCATCTGTCTTCTGAAGCTTCTGTATCTCATCAAGTTCTGGAGCTGCTTTTCCCACAGGGCAGAAATCTCAAAGGTGTTGTAACCAGGGAACTGGAATCTGGCCCTGGGCTTCGACATAGTTGCATGGCACTGGCTCTTTCCTGGTCAAGAATGTCCTGGGGGGTTAGTGCCTGGGACCTTTCTGCTGGCAAGACAGTGCAAGGAATGATCAGAGGAACTCAGTCCTGTGTGTTTTCCAGCTCTCTGATTTGCTTTGATAAACTTGTTCTTTATGATTAAATACTACCATAAATAATTATAGGATTTGTCATTTGAATGTTTAGTTAGTTGATACTTGGGGAGAAAAGTCTGCTCCAAAACTCCTAAACCTTTTCCATTTAGTAAATATACATATGAAACAACGACAGACATTTTATCAAATCTTGTTTCTTGAGGGCTGCTGACTAATGGGAGAAGCTACTTTGATAGTAACGACTTCAAATATACTCTTTAAAAATAACTCTATTCATTTGGCAGCTACTGCTCATGAAGTTTGGTATTGGAATGCATTATTCAGCTTCACACCCCCTCATCCTTCCAAAATTTAAAATCCCAGAAGCAGGCTATTTTCAGTTCTAATGGTAGATGAACTTGAGCTCTCATTCTTGCACTGAGGTTTAGGCAGCTGTCGGTCTTTTAGAAGAGCTAGGTGAAAATCTGAAGTGCTTCTAGTATGTGTGTAACAGTGGCTGTCACTGAGGGTCTAATTCTTCATTTTTTTTCTCCTTGTGAAGTGCAGCGCTCTGTAAATAAACAACCCCTTTGAAATTGCATTTTGTTTTAATTTTTTTGGAGGCATTTACAATTCAGGATTAATACATCTATCAGACCAATTCTCTGTATTCATTTTTGATTGATTATTTGATTATTTTTTATTTTATTATTTATTTATCTTGTGTTAGAACATATGATGATGAGAATGTTGCTTTTAATATGTGAGTTATTTAAGGCTGTCATTGTGATTAAGAAACTGTTTAGTCTTGCTACTTAGACTTTAAAGATATTACAAGATCAGCTCTTTAACCCCTTTCTTGGGGCTAAGCACATTCGTAAGTGTAATGACTGTGGAAGTCATGGGGAAAGCTGAGTATGGAACATGGAAAAACAGATCTGTGTGGTGCAGCAGCCTGTGTGCTGGGGCCCTGCACTCCTGGTGTCCCTTTACATTGCTGCTGGAGTATTTTTATCATCTCAGGCAGATAACTTCAACTGCTGTTCCTCTGCCTTGCTGGCTTGCTGGCCAGACTGCAGGGTTCCAGGAAAGTTCCAAAATGTCCCTGTAAATGAAGATCCTCTCCCAGTGAATCTCTTCCAACTGTCCTCCTACTCCATCAGCCCACAGCCCTGAGCCCAGGTCTCCCTTCCATTATGCCTGGTATCAAGCTGCTTCTCAGCCTTATACTCCAGTCCTGAGCCCTCTCCTGCGCTTTTACCTCTGGGCTTTTTCTCCTGTGCCTGTTCCACACAACCCATGTTGGCAAGAGGCTAAAGCCTGGAGGCAGGGCTTATCTGAATCAGACTGGGGCTCCACCACCAGCCCTTGTGGCATGGCAGACTTTCCCCTATTTCGTGGTCTGTTTTTCTGTAGGTAAAGGGTGATGTCATCAGTGGTAGTCCTTTCCTGGCTCCAGACTTATTCCAGTGGTGACAGGTTTTAAAAGCTATATTTCCAAATCTCTGGATTTGTTTTCAGAGCCTTTATTTTTAAGAAAACACTGTTCAAATAGATCTCCCTCCTCCAATTACATTGAATATTTTTGCCCATGCTTTTCTCAATTTTTCGTTCTGATGTATGTATTTTAAATGTGCTGTTTTTGAATGTGGCAGTTGGACACTTGGCCCTGTGTAATCAGAACCAGACCCTAGGACAGGATTTTAGGATGTAGTTCCATATCTTATATAATATTAAAGAATATAATTTGATAGCACTGTGCTTAATAGAAAGCGTGGGAACATTTGGATTTTGCAAGTGGATATGCATGGACAGACTCCAGTGCCCTCAAGTAGCCAGTTTCAACACTGGAGTTTTTTTTGGTTGGTTGTTTTGTTGTTGTTTGTTTGTTTATTTTGGTTTTGTGTTTTCTAAAAAAATATTTTTATTTTGAGTTAAAAGCTTTACTGAGCTTTAGCAGCAGGAGAAGTGGGAGAGGATTCATGCAATGTAGCATAAAAGACAAAAGGTTGTCTTTGCAGTTGTAGTAGATCAGGTGTGGAGAGTGGCTTTCCCAAAGGCTTGATGACATTGTGGTGCCTGATGAAGGGAAGAAAGAGGCTGTTTTAAGGAAAGTACAAGAGAGATGACATAGAAGGAGAAAATAAATGCAGCTGAGGCTGGAGGATTGACTTATTCTGTAACTCAGTCAAGTGAGAGCTCAACTGTTCCAGGATACCTCCTCTTCCTAGTCTCCTGGCCTGTCTGGAGATTTGCAAGTAAAATGTCAAAACCAGAATTTTTTAGAAACTTCAGTCTTATCTTAGCAAGTGGACATTAAAAAGAAGCAGCTTCTTGTGACCACCTTGGTTTTGGTGTGGCTGTGCACAATTGCATGATGGCCACTAACAGCCCTATAAGGGGTATTTTCAGAAATTTGTCCTCTTGTAACAGGATTAGTTCTGCTTCATTAATGCAGAAACAGGGTCTGGCATGTAAGGAGGAGAAACTTACTGTTCCTCGATGCTTCAGGAATCTTCAGTGATTCTGTCAAACTGAATCTGCATTATGTCCCACGCCATCTGGTAGTTGCTGTACGAATTACTTGATCAGCCAGAGTCTCTATTACCAAACTGTATTTATGTTCCTTTTGATCTCTGAAGGATGGTAGTTGTGCTGTGCATGGAACTGTGGCAGTGAGGAGTCCTTTCTTGTGACGAGTCACACTGGAGGAGTATGTACTTGAGACCTGAATACTCTGCTGTCTCTGGAAGAGGCTGTGTCAAGATGAGTGAGTGTGAAAATTCTCTCTCACTGCTCTTCTGGGACATTTGTTTTAAGCAGGGGATTTAAAACTCACTGCTATGCAGTTCCTAGAAAAAGGTCGTTGAAGATAGGGTTTTGGGGTGAGGCAGAAATAAATTTCCATTTTATTTCCTTGTTAAGTCAGCTGAATTTGACATAAAGAGGTCTGGAAAATCAAGCTGATACGATGAGTGTTTGAGTGCTAATGTTAACTCTGTGAATGTTCTAAACGTAACAGGTAGCACACAAAAATGAGAAGATGTTATCTTGGTCCAAAGCATAAATTAGAAGGACAGCATCTTCAAGACAAGTGTGTGTCCAGAGGCAACAGTAGTGTAGAATGACTTTTTTTCCCCACATTTTAAAACAGAAAATATTTCTTCTTTAGGGAAGGAGGATAAGGTAGGAGTAGTCATCTTCAGATGCAGAAATGGAAAGAATTTCCAGTGTAGTGATGTTTCTCTGTTTTGTGACTAGTCAAGTTTGACAAGGATTTGATGGGGATGGGAGGAGGGTAGAAATGTTTTGCATGAATTCCAGGTTGTTTTCCCCAAAAAATCAAAATGGCCAAGCAAAGATTGCTATCTCCAGAATAGTGACTGTTTGTTTCCTACAGAAACTTAGAATGAGAAAAATTGGAACCTGCTGCTGCCCTGAGTGATTTTTTTTTTTTGTTTGTTTGTTTTCCAGATAGGCAGCAGCCAGCACTTGCTTGCTAAAAGAAAGTGCATCAGGCCTGTATGCAACAGCTCCACTTGAGAATTGTGTGTTAAGAGTGACTCAGCTTCTGAAGTGTGTCATTCTTTGAAACAAATTTGAGTGGGAAACTGAGGACAGAAAGGGGAATAGTTCCTTGCCCAATGTCAGTCAAGGTTCTGTGATGCAAGAGAGAATATTTGGCAGTAATTCTCTGTTACTCAGTTTCTGAGTGCTAGTGGGAACTCTTCCAAAATAAATCTAGTCCAATAGTCTAAATGCCTTATTTTGTAGTTTACTTTCTGTGTGGTTGCTTTTGAGTTAATGAATTTCCTACTGCTGTCACAACAGACTTATTTAGAAGAAGACCAAAGAGTTCTAAAGTTTTCAGCAACAAGATACTGCTACTCCATGATCTGTATGGCCCTGTTCACTTGAGTGAATGGTCAAGATAAAAGGAAGTAGTTGGAAGGTTCTTGCCTATTTTCCTGCTCTAAGTAATGTTAAATACATTTGAATTTAATTAAAAATGCTGATAGGAATCCTGGCTTGGACCTCTTTGGAGGAGTAGACTTTGCTGCAAACAGGATAGATGAAAGGAAGAGATCAAATAGAGGAGGTCAGCAAATACAGCTGTCTCTGGAACAAAGAGCTGGGTTGGGCCCCGTGCAGGAAAGTCTCATCCTGTGTCAGGCACATCTGTCCTCTACAGCACTATGTTCAAAAGTCATAGAAGAAAAGTTGGATATCTTGGCTTTCCTATAGGTGTTTTAGTGGAGACCGTAGAATCTCTTTGTAGCTGTTTTCACACTCTCAGAATTCATTATTTTTTTTAAGTGCTGTAGAGAAAGAAATACTAGGTTTGCTGAAGATACAAAAATTATGACAATGGTGAAAGCTCCTCAAGCAGTTGGTCTTGCAGAGTAATTGGAGGGGATGGAAAGCATCTTGACATAGAGAAGGAAAGTGGTTTTAAGAGGTGGTGGAAAATAGAGGTAAAAGCTTTTAATTATGTTCAGTGCACAGGCATGGTCTAGGCCTATATATACTTCTCTCAATTCTCAGTTAATTTGATGTGAATATAAGGCTTGTACAGCACCAAGAATTGTTTTTTCTTCGTCTTGTTTCTCCAAAACTCGTTCCATTGTAATTATTTGTTCACTGTCTCTTCTTACATTTAAACGTGACTTTAAGAATATACAGTCTCCCTGAGGACCAGCACAGTTGCTATTATCTCTAAACCTGTTTTTTTTCCTAATCATGTTGTAACATTTTGTGTCCTTTCTTCAAATAGTAACTCCCATTTCATTTTTCATCTCTTTCCTTATCATAAGTTGTACCAGCTAAAGTAATTCACAGTAGAACATTTTGTGCTGATGCTTAAATGTCATCACCAAACTTTACATGGTTTATACTGTCATGAAATGAAAGGCATTGGTCATGGGGAGGCATGCTGCTTGGAAGAATTTTCAGATTGAAAGCTTTTTAAGCTGTTCCAAAAGTGAAAGCTGTATCAGCTAATCTTGAAAATACAAAATATATAAATCTTACATTTGGAACAACTCAAAGCATATATGTATGCAAACCTTGTTAAGTGTGGTTTTACATTTTGCTGTGCCTAGGTATGTCATAAAGGTCAGAAATGTGTAGCGTGGTCTGGACCTAGCTCCTGGGTGAAGTGCTTTTAGTCTCTTTAAATTTCACTGGATTTGAGATCATCAGAATTGAACTGTCTGACACATCCTGGTTTAATGTCCCAGCCATCAGGCTCTTGGCTTTTTTAGGGTCAGGACACTTCATGCTGAAGTGTTCCTTTCCCTCTCCCCCAGCCACTTCTGACAGACTCTTTTTATCAGTAAAATGATTTTTTCCTCTTTTCTTCTCCCCCNTAAATAATTTATTAAATATCTTGTTTTCATATTATCTCAAGTCAAGGACTCAAATGTAATATCTGTACAGTAAACACAAGTGAACTACTTCTAATGAAATACCTTCAATGTAGATCGTAAGAACAGTGTGAGGTCCCCTTAGGAATTTCAGCAGCTGTTTGACCATGCAACTGATGTTGGAGGGAAGGAGAAGAAAATACCCTCCCACAGAGGGTGTAGATGACTGGCTAGAAGATAACAGATGATACATGGCATTGGCCCCAACTCATATGTTTGTTTTTGCTTCTAATTTGTCATATAAAGTATTTAGTGGTTTTTGATATGAAGCATAACTTGCTAATGACACTATACCTGCCATGGAGAGTTCATGAGAAGATGTCAGTATGATGACCACATTCTGAAGTAGTGATTTCTGCAAAGTGCTAAATGAATTCACATTGATCTTATAACACTGGAGGGTCTATCTTTTGTCATTTGGTACACAGGGGGCCTTTTTCAACTCCCAGTGTATTTAACAGAAGGGTGAGCAGACACCAGCTATATTACAGACATGTTTCCATAGGTTCGGTTTACTTTCCTGCTTTTGTTATGTATCCCCCTGAAACCTGTGTTATTTTGCCTTGTGAACATGCTGGGAGGCTGTACCTCTCATGACAGTGCAGCTTTTGTCTACAGTATTGACCTTCCTACAAATTTGTTAGTGGATAGCATGGCCTCCATGGTTAGTTTTTTGCATCCTCCTTCCCAGCCCCTTCAGAGCCATGTATAGATGATTTGGCTATTTTCTTCTTGCTGGGAGCAATTTGGTTTTGGTGTAAAATAAAGATGAGAATTTTACTGCTGCTCTACTTCCTTTTTAGGGAAAGCAGTATGCTACAGGTGTAACTTGTTACAGCCTCCATCCCTTTGGACAATTCCTTGCTCTGAGGTCCTCAGCTTTTCCTTGTCACGGAGTACCTGTTGAACACCTGGGTGTTCCTTGCTTGCCACTAGGCAGTGATCCCCCTGTTGTGGCACTGTCACACCAAAAGAACTTTGTTCACTGCTAATAACCATACGAGCCCTTGAGAAGGCAAGTCTTGCTTTCTTTCACTGTTGCTCAACTAGATTTTTACATTTGTAAAAAAATTTAGTAGAAAAGACTGAGAGAGCTGATATGAAGATACCTGTAGCTCTGAGTGTTCGTTGTTCTGTTGTAACACATCATCAATTTCAGAGACCTCTGCTTTCTGGCTAAGGTATAAAGCTCCAAAATGTTAATTCATGGAGCTGGCTGCTATAGGGACAGCACATTTTAAGGATCACAGTACAAGTAATTTTCCCTTCCCAGACCTTACGAATCACATTCTTTATATAACCATTTGGATCTAATTTCTATCCCTACTGGAGAGTCTTAGTTTAACAGGAAGAGCTTCCACATACTGATTGGTCATCTTTGATCATCCTTGTTCCCTTTCACTGAACTTTTTTCAGTTCTGCTCTAGTGGAGGGTATTAAATGTAGGATAGTGATGACCCCTGCTTTAGCCTCTACCCCTTTCCAAATAATCCTGAGCAGTCTGTATACTTCTGCAGGTAAAGTTTCTTCTCTACTACTGAGCAAGAGCTAGGATCTCTATGGAACTCTCTGTTCTAACAGTGAGATTTTTCTCCTGGTTGGTAGTAATCTGTTTGGGGTCCATCACTGCATGTGTGAGGTTGGAGTTGGGTTCCCTGCGTGAGCTCCATTTCACCTGCCATTTTTATCCAGTCATTCAGTCTGTGTTTTCTTATAGTTTCCCTTGCTGCTGCTTTCACATTTTTTATACTTAGCTGATACACTGTGAACTCATCAGTGAAAGCACATAATAAATAATAACATGATGAGAAAATCTACAGCTCTTCTATCTGGAGTGTAATGTATTATGGATATTGGCCTTCAAATCAGTCATTGCTTATAACAGATGAAATGTAATTTGGTGTAATTCAATGTAGAGGTTCTGCTGGCATGATGAATGAGGAACATGCCAATGTCTTCTCGCCAGGATCTCCAGATGGAGTTTCCCGTGCACATGGTAACACATGCATTTTATGTATGTTTGAATATAACTTAGTTTCTTGTGTAAACTTTAAGCTGTATTTTATAGATATTTGAATACACCTTATTTCTACATGTGCCTTTTTTTTTGATTTTAGGGTTGTTTTGTACCTATGAAAAGGGGGCAGAAACATTGCTATACATCAGCAGTGCTGTCCAAGTGCCAACTTCGTTTCAGCGGAACACCTGGATTTCCTGCATGTTCTTATTACCTGGAAGAATAATTTAATAGGTTTTTATGAGTAAAGGCAAATGTTTAGAAAAACCTCTGCTTACCAAATCGGCTTTTGTCTTCCTGCTGCAACTCAGGTGTAGTGTGTTTGCTGAGACCTCTTTTGCTGGATGTCGTCCCAAGTATTCGACAGACCACTGCCTTGGCTCTTGGGAGACTTGCTGATTATGACGTGGAGCTGGCAGAGGCCGTTGTGAAGGCAGGCATTCTTCCACAGCTCATATGTTCATTGCCTGAGGAGAATGTAAGGCATGATTGTTCTCTTAAGTAATATTTTTTTAAACTATTATACAGGGAAAGGGAAATCTTTCTGTATCAGCATCTGCTGTTATTCCAATAGGACATTAAATGTATTGAAGTCAGAACAGCATGTATGTTTGAACCTCTGAGAGATCACTGTGTACTGTATGCCTAAGTCTGACTTCAAATTAGCTTGGCTTTAAAATATTGTATTACTGTTTAATGCACTATAGGAAATACATTCATTGCACTGTAATGTTTTTAAAATGTTGAGTGATGCTTTGTAAAAGGTCCCTCTTCAAAAAGGAGGCAGTTTGGAAGCTGTGGTGATAATTGACTAAATTTTGTCCATAATACCAGATGCGTGTAAAATACATATAAAAACCCTGAACTTCTCTAATGAAATACTTTGTATCTCTAAGCACAGGCCTTTGGAAACCTGTAGTGTGAAAAATAACAAACCTCTGACACAGGAAAATACGCAGAAAGGTTTTCATCTTCATATTTGTCAAAACTGAACAAAGTACAGTCACAATTGCAACGCAAATAAATCTGTTAGTCTCTTTCACTCCCTGCCTCACATTTTTCTTCAAGCTCTGTGTCTCTTTCAGCTTTGATTTTTCGAATGATGCTAACCTAGATTAACAGAAATACTTTCAAGTAAGGTTCCTAACAGATGGAAACTGACAGCCGAAGGGTTAAGTGCAGTGATATCACAACCATACTTATGTTGCAGCTTTGATTTAAGAAAAGTAGGTTTTCAATGGAAATATAATTTGGAAAATCATATATTTTCATTTTCAGTCTTCTGAGGAAAACAAAGATGTAAATGTACTCATTGCATACTTTTTATGCATATAGAATCATTGCCTATACAATTAAAATTGAAAAAGAAAACGCTAAAGAAAAGCTTTGGTGGCAAGATATTGGTATAGTATGAAAAGAAAGTAAAGATTTTAATTAGACAAGGTTATAAGCATTTTGGTTATTTTATTTCTATTTTTAAGGGAAGATGCAGAACAAAACTCTACCCACTGTTGGTTTGGAAACTATCCCCGACTACAACTTGAAACCCTCACTAAATTAGCTCAAATACCCTGAGATAGAGTAATTAGGGGAAGCAACATCAAGACTTGTGTGAGGTCATGGAAAGCCTGCTATGCCTTGGTGACTGAGGGCAAGTGAAGGAAACTCATCCAGTTCATGCAGAGTTTAGCAAGCAGACAGTTTGTCACTTCCCACAGGCAAAAAATACTTTTCCATTCCACTCACTTTTAGTGTATCAACATCTGTATTTAAGGATGAGATTCTTTGAGCACACAATGAATACTGTTTCTACTGATATATGGGGAACAGTCCCAGGGTAACATCCCAGATCAATGTTTTATCAATTAAACTGAGCAAAATTCAGTTTTACAGCATATTCTGACTATGCCTGTGAATATGTTTTTTTTTGCAAAGAATGTGTTTTGAATAATGAAAACAAAGAAGTGTTTTTCTTTGCCAGGAGCATAATTACTTAACAGAAACAACATACCCATATTTGTACAGACATAGACTTATGTAAACAAATATGGCTCCATCAAGTTCAGCAAAACTTACAGTAACTTACATTATCTAAGGATTTGACCATTTGTCTGTACTGTTTCCCTTAACTTCTGTTCCCCCTAAATGAGGTTTAATGCTTTGCTTGTAAATTGTGTTTCACGTACCTTCCTGTAGACCTTAACTTAGAAAACTGAATTTTTGACATAAAGGAATTATATCAGTGCTGGTAAACTAAGGAAGATAAGGGCGTGTGTTGGAGCACTGAAAGATGACTGTGCTCGTTAACCAGTAGCATGCTCTCTGATGTGGTTTTAGCCAATGCCAGCCATCAAACTACTCAACAATGCTTGGACATGGTTTAAGGGATAGCACAAGGCAGGAACAGTTTCCAGTAGCACAGATGAGGCCATTGTGCTTTGAGGAAAGAGGAGTTTAGGTGGACGGATGTGTTATGCTGTGTCACCTTCCTTTAGGGCCAGTGAGTGGGGCTGGGTGCATTTTATTTCCTGGGGGGCCATTGCAGATACTGTTCTGTTGCCGTATCTTAGTGCTTTAGATCAGGCTTTTGAAAGTGTTTGGGTACCTTACAGGATGCACAAAAGCACTCACGTGGTTCTTTGTTTTTCTGGACTTGATCCAGAAGGGATGTGGGCTTTGCATTGTTTAAATTTTGGGTGCCTTGACAGAAGGACTAGCGCTGTAAAGTGCTCAGGCTCCCTGTGCAGAGCAGGGGAGAATCAAGCATCTTGGGATGAGATCAAAGCCAGCTGGCATATGAGAGAGAGCATTCTAGAGCCTGTCCATAGGGATCATCTGTCAATGCCCAGGCTGGAGGGCATACTCCAGGCACATAGACATAGCAGCAGGTTACTTGTGTCCCATGATTCCCATGAATCTTGCCCTTGATGAGGGAGGAGAACTGTCTTTCTCACAACATGGTTTTCTCTGGCCAGAGTACTTTAACTGGGCTCTGGATTTTGAAAACATAAGGCAGTAGAAGAAACTTTATATACAGCTTCCATATCCTAATGGTGGTTATAAAACTGCAGGAGGAGACTGAAATGTGACTTTTTGAGGGAAGACTTAACTGTGCTTTTAGAAGAAATCACTGCTGCAGTTTACGTGGGAACCCCATGCTGTATGCAGTGTCATGTATTATATATACATACTGAAAATGTTATGTGGTCTGAGGGACTGAGCACTGAGGGAGTTGGGCAGAATTGAGACAAGGGCTTAGACTTCACGTGCTCTTATGACAAAAGGGCCTGGGTGCTTAGTCCTGTTCAAACGGAGCTTTTTCTGGACAAAGGCAGGAGTAAAATTACAGTCTGCTTGGTCAAAATGGAGGGTTATTCAGAACTGGGTGTTGGTGGGATGGGCTTTCAGTATCCTAGCTGTGGGTTTTAGGCATTATTTAGACATTTCAAGATTCAGATTCTAAACTCTTTTATTGGATCTAATTCTCTCTGTCTCAGTTTCCTGCTTGCAGATGTAAGTAATGTTTTCTCATAGAGATGTTGTGAGGGTATCTATTTTAGAAAGTGTAAAACCTTGCAAGTGTTACATATGGGTAGAATTATTTTAGGAGCTCGCCCTGCATGACCTGTGTAATCTGGTTAAATATGTTAAGAGTTACTGGTTTTGCAGCACTTGTTGTTCACTACTCACTTAAACAGACTTACCTAGACTACAATCTTTTTCCCGTATCCTCTTAGCGCTCTCATTTTTTCTGTTTGTTTATGCACTTGCTGCAGATTTTATATCATGAGCTGTCCCAAAGAACTGTAGGTTCATTGTTTGTGTGATGTCTAGTGGTCCTGATTTGGATCTGTATGAGATATTGCTGCTACTAAAAAAGTCTAATTTAGGCATGTCTGTACTATATTATACTTTGAACTTCTTAATGTTAGTGAAAGTTTGTTTGTTTCTGTTTTGTCTAGCGTTACTACAAGAAAACAGCTGCATTTGTGCTAAGAGCAGTTGCTAAACATTCTCCACAACTAGCTCAGGCAGTAGTTCAATGTGGAGCACTGGAAATGCTGGTGATTTGCTTGGAAGATTTTGACCCTGGAGTTAAAGAAGGTGCATCTTGGGCGTTTGGGTATATTGCCCGACACAATGCAGGTAACAAGTTTAATGTGTGTTATCTTTTAGCTTAATGTCATGTGATAATAATAATAAGCGGTGTTATTTTGGTAAATATAACAAGATGGTTTTTCTTCTCTACTGTTACAAAATTTTAAATTTGGGATAAAACCCTAGTGTAGCTGTACCATTCCAACAATGCTGTACCTTTTTGTGGGAAACTGGCATACCTGACACCAGCAGTGCCCAGTTATTAGAGGTGCTTTAAGAGAAGATGTGTTGGGCCTGTGGCCAGAAAAGGACACTCTGCTTTATTCCTCTTCATGAAGACATTTCTGAATCTTTATATATTGTATAGGTGTTACTGTGGAACCAGGTTTCTTTTGCTTGACATTAGCTCTTCTTTTATATACAAAGTTGAATGGAGAAGCTTAGGGAGAAGCAAGTTTCATTCATTCATTACAGTAGTGTTTGCAGGATAAATGGGCCAGATTTACTGCACTATGTTATCATTAGCCAGTGGACCACACTACTCTCTGAGAGTCAGGAATAGATCCTAGGAATCCAATATTGAGCAGTTCACTGCTGTCTCACAGGCAGTTGTATAACTCACTGGTGGTGTCATGTTCCTATTTAAAAGCTGATCCACGTGGTTGATAGTTCTTTTACCAGCTATTTATATAGTTCAAGTAAAAGTTTAGACTGTGAATGAAAGAACTGAGGGAAGGAACTGCTAGCTGGAAGGGGTGGGAGAAATGGTTAGTGCTCGTATTGTTCAAAGTTAAACTAATTTTAGGATCATAACATTAACTCATGGTTTTAGAGTTGGTTTTGGCTCTAAAATGTACATAGATTGATTTTGAAAGTGATTTTCTTTGTTTTTTAATCAATACAGAATGTTGGACTGCAGAAGGCATGGGGGATTCCCCCTTCCCACTTAGAGCGTTAGCTTACTGGGACAGTCTCCAAAGTTGTTAGCACATTTCTAACAGACTGCATTTTCTGGGGAACAAATTAATTCTTGGGACACATCTCTGGTAATGATCTTTTATCGTTTGGTCATCAAGATTGAATTCCACCCTTGGTGGAAAATAATTGTTCCTTCCATCTGAAAGATATTTATTTAAATATCAAAAGTGTTCATTTGTATAAATGTGTGCAGTGTGTGTGTGTGTCTGTGTTACTCTTAACATAAACATTTTTGCAGTTTTTTATGTCACTGAATCAATATTGACTCACTTCAATTGCCCTTCATGCTATTCACTGCATGGATGCTGACTGAGCTTTAGGGTGATCCAGTTCACTCTGTGACAGCATTGTTTGCAAAGATGCAGGTGATGGGGGGGTATCGAAGATAACAAATTCCTTGTACAAATTTTTATTCCATGGTTATGAATAATTTATTTGCTGATGGTGAATGGGTGCATACCTTATGTCAATTTACAATGACAATAAGAACAGCGCCCTCAGAAATTAGGTTGAAATTTTGAGTGCTACCCAGCTGAAAGCACCAGGACATAGACAGATCACTAGATGTAATCAGTAAAAAAACCCCAAATGCCAACAAAAGCCCACCAAAAGACACCTGAAAAAATTGCCCAGCTACAGCCAGTTTAGGGGATTTACCTGCCTCTATAACACAGTCACAGGATATCTCTAAAATGGTTATTGAAGGTAGAGGAGTTATACTGAAAAAAGATCACTCTGTTTCTTTTCTGCATCATATGTTTCTTACACTGCTACAAGCATGCCTTTGCAACATTATTATTGTTGCAAAGATATTGTTGGAGATGGGATACAGAGATAGAGAAATGGGATACAGAGACTTATCAATAGCTGCTGTTTACTGTTCAAGGAACTCTGGATTAGACTGCAATGCTCTTGTTGACAAAATTTGGTGGTTATGATTTTCTGTCATTGACGGTCTGTGGACACATAATGCATCTTTAATAGAGCTAGGTGTGAAATGGTTTCCCCCAGCCACAAAAGGTTTTTCAGTTTCAAAAATTGTTACAGTTCTGAACAGGGACAATATTAAGACAAAACTTTTTCTCTCTCTTGAAAAGATTGGGGAGTAGGGAGATTTGTTTGCCCCAGCAAGAAAAGTTCAATAATTAGGGCATATCTCTGGGATTAAAGTCCTGATCTGTTTCAGGCAGGATGTGAACCTCTGACTTTGTGAGTGCAGACAAAGGCTCCCGGCATTCAGTGATAACTGTGTGCAATGGTGAGGGTCTCTCTGCTGTTAATCAGAAATTGCATCCATGATCCTGTAAAGCTACTAAGAACTGCAGTGTATATTCCCATGAAAAGACTTCCATTTTGAGAAATTGAGGCTTCCCCTTCCCCCCCCCAATGAAAACGCTCTCTGCTTAGCAAGTTCTATACTGACTTCATACAAAAATCTCTTAAAATGCAGTTCTGTGAACAGAAGTCTCCAGAGGGCCATGAGATTTTAGGTAAAGACAAATGTCTCATAAGGTTTCAAGATGCTAGAAATCTTGCCAGGTCAGATTCCAAAATTTAGAAACTGCTCTTGCACTTCTGCTCCTTCTTTCCCTTTGAGCTGAATTTCAGATACTGATCTTACTCCAAAGTATACAAATCAGTGTGCTGTGATTTTGCCATCCATTATTTCTACTATTTGCATTTAAAAAGAAGTGTAAAGTGTTTCAAATACCATAAATACCATCAGGTATTTATGGCAATATTATGAAAAATATTTTGTAACATTTTACTTATATTCAGTTCAAATGCAAAATTGTTTAGTTAGAAGTGTGCAAATAATTTGGCTTTCCATTTTCTTTGTCTGCATGAAAGGTGTAATTTATTAATTGCCTCATACCTGCTTCAGTATATTGTAAATTGCTAGGAAAACAAAAATAAACAACACTGTTTATATTGAAGCTTATTGCTAAGAGCAGTTTTGCTCATTTTCTGTTATACAGTGGATCATAGCTCAGCTTAGAAGGGACCTTGGTAGATCTCTAGTTCAGCTTCCTGCTCAAAGCAGCGTCAGCTACAAGAACTGGTTCCTCAGCTCTTCTGTGATTTGAGTCTAACCTCCGTCCTCCTGATGAAAGGTTTTCCCACTGGTTCTAGTGGAATCTTTAGCACTGTGGTTGTAGTGGCCTGCATAAACCTCTGATTTTGAAGTGCAGCCTTTGGGCTACTTGTGGGAATTAGAGTCTTTCTATGTGGCCATAACATGATCACACAGTCCTCAGAAAAATACAGTATTGGTGGTTGTTTAGGTCAAAACCTGTTGTTTCCTGTGGATGCACCTGCTACCAGAGCAAGGTCTGTTTGAGAGCTGAACTGAAACTTGCATTTCCTTCCAACCAGAGGTTTTGCTGCTGCTCTATTATGGGGATATAATAGTGTATATATAATATTGAGGTGATTTTCTTTCTCTGGGGACAACCTGGACATTCACTTTCTCACCTTCATCTTTTTTATCCTCATCTGGTTTTTATTGTCTATGCTATTATTGCCAATGTGTTAATATTAGTAGGGTTTTTTTTAACACCTTAAACTAGTTTAGAATAATCCTGTAAGGTTTCCCATTGTTTTCAGTGGGTATGTAGGTAGGATCTTGGCTCCACTTTGTTGCCTTTCCGCTCTTCCTGATCACATAAACTCATGACGAGTCTTCAACTTACTTTGAATTAATTTCTTCATCCCTGATGAGTACTTTTGTATTGAGACAAACCAGCGCAACTATAGTACAACTTCTAGTTGTACTTGAACTGGTGGCATCTCAGACTCCAAAATCTGCCTTTATTAGTCTTTCTTCTATGTCCATTTGAGTCTTGTCTGCAGTATCTCCACTTGCTAAAATCTTCCTCCTGTAGATCTGGGTGAAAGCGATTAATTTATGGTCAGTTTTGAGCCATAGTTCTCTTGTGTCTGAACATACGGAGTTCAATTTCCTACTTTCACTCACATAGGGAGAAGTTCAGCTTTACCATCATGTGCTTGGACAAGTTCCTTGAGTTGTACCCCAATGTGAGTTCCAAGCCTATGGTTTTCATAACCTTCTGTGGAATTAAATGAGGTTTATACATTAGCTTTTCTCTGCTGTCTTTCTCCTCTGCAGCTATGGCCTTGTCTTTGCCTTTATAATACAGCCTTGGTGTAGTATTTGGAAGAGTACTTTTGTGATTTGTTTCCATTATTTTTTCCTGACTGCATATTTGGTTTTAAAAATTTCTTATTGGCAAGTTTGTTTTTGCCTCTAACTCCTTCTCAATCTAAATTATTCCCCACCTCTGTCTGTATTTCTAATTGGATGGCAAAGTTTCATGAATGCTTTGGTGTATAATCCGCATTAAAGGTGTTCTACAAGTAGGAAGATTAATTGAGCCTTTTCTTGAGGGAAAAAAAAATTACAATTTATAATAGAATCATTAATACTTAGAATTGTAATTTTGGGCTGAATTTGCAGGGAAACATAATGGGAAATACTGTATTTCCTTTCTTCCCTGCCTCAGCTTCTCTGTTTTTCTGACAGTCCATTTACGACTTGTCTGTCTTGACACATGGTCCAGCCCTCCATGTGGTAAGTTATTAGCCATGAACCTTATAAACACCACTGGAAGAAAAACCATTTAATTACCCATGACCAACAGTAACCATCAGTATTTAATATCAGACTTCTAACAGCAAGAGCTGATCTAAATTGAATCAGATTTAGTTTGCTCTTTTGAAATAACTTTTACGGTTACTTTTGCATGCCTGAGTGTAGCTGTGACCTGAAAAATATTGCTCTTTCTCTCCCTGCTTGAACTTCATGATTTTAGCTCACAAGACATCAAAGAAGCCCATTCTTCTAGCACCGTGTCCCTCTTGACATCAGATTCTTGATTTTAGCATTTCCCAGCAGACTGTGGGCAATGGAGCTGGCTGGTCTGAAGTTCTGAGGCACAGTCGGAGGGGTTAGTCTGGACTGTTGGTCAGTAGATCGCCGTGTGTTCCACTTGTCAGCGTACAGCAGCAAAACACGACCTGAAGAAACTGAGTATGGCTTTTTCCACAAAAAGCTGACTTTAACTTATACCACTTATATTGATTAGCTCCTTTTCAGAATTGTTTTTATATACATTTGAGGCACATTTCACTTCAGATTTTTAAAACTGAAGATAACAGCATTTGAGTTTTGTTGAAATCTTATGATTTGTGTATTTTGAGGATGCATGCACTACATTTTCAGTCAAACATTTATTTGAAAAATGAACTTTGTAGAGTTAATTTTAAAGATTCACAGAATGTTCTGAGCTGGAAGGGACTCACAAGGATCATCAAGTCCAACTCTTAAGTAAATGGACTGTACCGGGGTTGAACCCACAACTTTGCCGTTGTTAGCACTGTGCTCTAGTCAACTAAGCTAATTTCAGTATTACTTTAAAAATTACTGCATGATTTAATTTTTTGATGTAATATTTATGTTTTCTTTAAAATATTGTATAATAAAATAACATACAATGTAAATATTTGACTTATCACATGTATTACAGTGTGTGACTATAACTCACTAATTGAAAACAAATCTGGTCTGGAACATTATTTGGATATGAACAACGTAATGATGACATGACTTACAGATTTCATGAAAAACTATATTAGTCTATGTATATTTAATGAAGTATGCTGTATTTTTCTTAGTATGAAAATCTCTTTATGGATGGACTATAAATCAAAAGCTAAGTTAGAGTCTTGAAATACAACAGCCATATGTTGCCATGGTACTGTAAGTCAAGATAAATGTTAAAGATAATAATGGATATGCATAATAAGGTGTAGCAAAACTGAACAAAAAACCTAGTAGATTATTGAATCCCCTATGATTTTTACCACTATTTCAACTCTATTTTAAAATAGCACAGCTTGGTTATAATATAAATTTTGCTTCTAATATCCAGTAATTCTCATTTTAGGACTGTGATTAATGCTGCATACACAGAGAGAGCTAATGAATTTCTAATAGTGTAATTTTTGTCCATGTCAGCTAATCACATTCTCAGTTTTTGTTTGTTTTTTTTTTTTTTTTTTTTCTTAAGGGGCAGTTAGTTAAGGATATTGTGCTAATCTCAGACACACAAGATCACTGATGATATTTTTCATTTGTCTAATTGTGTATGATAACATTTTCTTGTCATTAAAGTATAAATTCTGTCTCATCCCATGTACGGTAGTAAAGACTAGTTTTGATCAGCAAGTTCCATTTTTGCAACCTTTTTTGTCAGATAAATCTTTTATGTATGTTTTTTGTATTTTTGTTTTTGGCATTTGATCTATGCTAATATCTGCTTATCATTTAAAGAGAGTAAAATGCTCTCTAATTAGCTGGTTGATAAAATTTTGGTACTTTGGCTTTCTGTGTTGTTGTTAGCCATGCATAAAATGCTTTCCTATTGATCAGTGTAGAATAGCCAGGGTTTAAACAGCTGACATCTGCTTACTTTAAAAAAAGAAAAAGAAAACAGAATAACAAACCATTTCAGCCTAATCTACCTCAAATGTGTGCATGTAAATGGGGGTCCATCTATTGACCTGCATTCTTTTCAGTTGTGGATTGGTCCACACGGTTTATGAAACCAGGAGGGCTGATTTGAAATGCAGATGTCGAGACAGTGAACTACACCCTCCCCTTTTTCCTTTGCTGTATCTGTCAGGGTGAAAAATGGCTTGCACAAGGGTCAGTCACCCATACTCACTTAATTACTTTCCTTGGACCTACAGAACTGTCACAAGCTGTGGTGGATGCAGGCGCTGTTCCTCTTTTAGTGCTCTGTATCCAGGAGCCAGAAATTGCTTTGAAAAGGATTGCTGCCTCAACTCTCAGTGATATTTCAAAGCATTCTCCAGAGTTAGCACAGACAGTAGTGGATGCAGGAGCTATCGCTTACTTAGCTCAGATGATCCCGAACCCTGATGCTAAACTGAAGGTACATTTAATTTTTTTTTTTAATCTCCATTATACCAGTCATTACTTGAGATTGAATCAAAGACACAGATGTGCATATTTATTTAGAAGCTCTTGGTTTGGGTGTTAACAAAATGTAACTATGTAGTTAGTGACAAAGCGTTCTGAACATATTTACAAATTTAGCTACTGGATATAAACTGCAGCTTCTGTGGGGAACAGCTAAACTAATCTCTAAAGTGAGTAGTATGGATTTTTTTTAGAAATATATAGTATATGAAGAATGCAACAGATACTTTTAATAGATAAGATTTGCACATTTCAGTTACAAAAAAGGTTTTGCATACTAAAGATTATACGATAAGCCAGTTAATAGTGAACTTACTGTATTTTAGAAGGCACTATCTAATGCGAATAGCTGTTGTCAAAGGTTTAATCACTAGTGTTTAATTGACAAAAAAATCGTTTCTTATTATAAATTTTCTGTCTTACACTACTAAACAGAAAACAACATAAAAATGCCACAAAAATTTCTTAATATAAGATCTGACAGATCCAATTTATGTAAATAAAAATGCTTTCTATAGCTTTTACTAAATTTTAAATTACAGTTTTAAATTGTGTGTGTGTATATATATATTTTAATACATACAAGCTTGAATGGGATAAAACAAAAGAGAAACTTTCATTCAGGAACCAGCGAATGTTCTGTGCCATTATATTTGTGCATGAATTGACTCAATGAATTGTAAAATAGCTGTAATTGTTTTCCCTATCCTGCTTTGTTTTCCTTGATGCAATAGATTTTTGTGTGCAGGGGGAGTGTGTGTTGTGGGATGTTTGTATACTATTGATTTTATAACAATTTTTATTTACTAGCGTCAAGTGCTGTCAGCTCTAAGCCAAATAGCAAAGCATTCAGTGGATCTTGCAGAGTTGGTGGTTGAAGCAGAAATTTTCCCAGTTGCGCTCACATGCCTGAAGGACTCAGATGAATATGTCAAGAAAAATGGTGCAACTTTAATTAGAGAGATAGCAAAGCATACGCCTGAGGTAAAACCTTGAAAATGCAAATACAAGGTCATATCATTAGATTTTACACTTTAAATAAAATACAGGATTATTCTGTCGTTTGCTTTTCGAAAGGGAGGGCAAATGGCTGTTTGGTATGTTCATTGGAAAATATGGAAATGCTTGCTGATATTATGAGATGTGTATTGAATATGAATTGGGTTAGGAAACTGGGAATCATAAGATGTATACCTAGCTACTTCATTCTATGAGATACCAGCACAGAGCGAGAGTTCTTGGCTGACAGTACTGTCAATCCTAGATATTAAAATATTATGAGGAAAGCCTCACAGAAGTCATGATATCAGCTAATAAATTGCAAGATCATCCTTTAACAATAATAGATGATGTATGTCTTTTTAAAAATCTTCAGGGGTGCTGGGATCACATTTTAATTATTTTTCCAATGACAGCAAAGGTCAAAAATTGTCATATTTATTATTAACCTGATGGTAACCTGAGTTTGTAATTTGAGTTTGAGCATTTACAGCGTTTTTGCCCGTAGGAAGGTGGGGATGTTTGGCAAAGTCAATAAAAAATAAATAGGAAAACCATATAATTATAGCTATGTTATCTGCCAGTCCACAGAGATAATTAAAAGGCTCTAAATATGACTTTGGAATGAAATATAAGCCGTGTATTTGTGGAACACACTAATGCTGAGCATAGTAGTTTCAAAATCATGATACTAACTTAACAACGGAGAAGCGTTTAAACATGAATGTTGTGCAGTTTCTTCAGCCTGCCAGTCTTTAAGCTGGTGATAAAAGTTTATAGTCTTGGTAGATTTCCTGCTTTCTCTCTGTACCTTAGCAATGCAACTTCACTTCCTCAAAAAATAAAGAATTTATCATTATCAAAAGGGGGCCCTAGAGTCAGAAGCCAGAGACCAAATTCAGGACTGCAGGTAAAGTCAGAAGAGCTTCTGGCACCAGATCCTCCATGCAAGAGGAACTGGCCATGCTAGCAGCTCTCCAAAGGAGCAGTAGGAAGTATCTTGGTGACTCCCAATGGGAAATCACAATCTGTGTCTGACTTCAGAGTGACAGAGATGACTGTCCAGCTCTGGGAACTCTGTTCAAGCAACACGTTACGGTGGAGACAGGCTGGCAATTGGTATTTCTAGAGGACTTGGCTGTGTCATTTGAGACTCATGGCTTTGGGATCTCGGCTCTCTAGCTACATATGCAGTAAAATTCATGGGAAGGTCAGCAGCAGAGGGACTTAAAGTGAGGGCTGAGGGACATGGCAGGAGCTCTGAACATCCAGGTGCACATGGCTGTGTCCAGATGTAGGACTTGGTTGCCACTGGCTGTAATTCACAATCATGTGAACAGATTTTCCGAAGTACTAACTGAAAATTTCATCTGGCTGTTTCATGAAAAAAAACTTTAAAGCCCTTTTAAAGACTCTAAGACAAAGGTGGATTTCATATTTATAGAAATCAACTGGATTGGAAATTCACATGCCTCAGTTTTGTTCATTTAATTTTGACTTTTAAGAGCATGTTCCTTTTGCTTTGGAATCTGTAGGGAGAATGGGATATACCTGAATGAAAATAATAATAATATGAAATAATTTTAATTTCTATGCATTATTGATATCACACATGTTCTACTGCTGTCCTTCAAGTGATGTGAGAAGTTTGCTTTTGGTAGAAACCCATGTTGCATAGCTTCATTATAATTTATAAGCAAGGCTATGTAATTTAGCATTCTGGGGCAGACTCCATTACCCATCAAGTGTGTTCGCTGGACACTTCCCTCAGAGCATGCTAACATGGAAGAATGGTGCAGCCCAAGTTGGTTTTGCGCATCCAGAACAGTTGTCCTTGGCTTCATGTGTTGTTGTGAGGATCCATGAAGGATTTCATGCCACAGAGGTAATTTAGAATGCAGGTGAGAGGAGGAATGGGCCCTTCCCTCTGTCACTGCACAGAACATAGGATGTTAGTTTGGGAATGAGAGGGCACTCGGATGAAACAGGCTCAGTAGGTGCATCTTCAAGATCAGTCATGTGATAGACTGTCATTTGCACATTTCTCTGGTGTGTGAGGATGGAGTTGAGGGTATGTCATTCCATGCTATACAGCATCAAGGATTCAGAACCCTGATTTCCTTCCAGTAAAGTCAATCAAAAGCACAGTAGCAAATTAGCCTCATTCCTGAAAACTTGATTCTGCACTTAGTTCCCTGCAGTCTGTATGATACATCACCCTTATTCCAGCTTTATTTTGTAAAACAGGAGCAATACATTAAAAGGCTTCTCTGATGTGGTTCTTTATGCCTGTTGATACTTCACAGCATCTAATCTCTTCTGTTTATCTTTTCAGCTTTCACAGCTTATAGTGAATTCAGGCGGAGTTGCTGCTGTGATTGATTGTATTGGCAGCTGCAGAGGGACTGTCAGACTGCCTGGCATCATGACACTTGGTTATGTGGCGGCTCATTCGGAGAACCTGTCAATGGCAGTGATTGTCTCCAAGGTTAGCTATCACTTTGTTGTCTTCCTGTAGTTCTTCAGCAGTATTCTTTGGTACAGATACAAATTAACATAGGCAGAGAATGTATTTTGTGGCAGGGTTATATACTTGCTCTCGATGAATACACTTTCTCCTAGTATTGCTGCTTTCTATGACTGAAATTGTGTGGTAACCTGATAAAAGGGTGTCTTTATGGTGTTGAACCTTTTACAAAACATCAGTGTGTGATTTTTTCTGTATTGCAGTTGCATGGGTACAGAAAATAAGTCACTGAATTTCTGTAGTCTGCTTCCTCTTAAAACGTGTATTTGTGGCTGCACTGAAAGCTTCTTTGAAAGAACTATGTTTAAAGGCATGTTCTTCATTGTACAAGCGTGGCTCTGCTAGTGCTGCTAGATTATCTTGCAACAGCAGTCTTCAGACTCGAAAAGACCTCAGGTTCTAATGTAGTGTGGTTTGCTTCAGTTGTGCAAGGGACATTTCAAATGAGTTAAAGTTATACATTTTCAGGTTTAAATAAATTCTGCTGGGCAGTGATATAGAAGAGGGAGAATTTGCAACGTTTGCAATAGGTGAAATTAGTGCCTGGCTTAGTAGTCTGATGTGAATAATGCTAACTAATGACAGAAGGAAAGAAACAATTTCACTAACATTTTTGACCCATTTTCACACTATGTCAGTCATTTAAAACAAATGTATAAGTGGAGCAACAAAACAATATAAACAAAGGAAGAGAAATGTCTTCTAGCAGAAATGCAAGTTGAAAAATGGAAGTTGCTACAACATAATATAGTATGCAGGGAAAGTAGGAGTGATCAAAAAAATGCTCTTCTTTAAAACTAAAGAAATAGATGCTTTTTTCTTGCCATCTCTGGAGGCCCTTCTTCTCTGGATGTGTCTGTCTTTCCACTTTCAGGGACGCCTAGAGCAAATATGCTCCTGCTGTTGAGTGCTTGACATTAAGTGGGATGAAACCAGGATTAAATTCTGGCAGAAGCCCCTAAGTTAGATTTTTGAAGAATAATAATGATTCCTATCATAACTGAATGGCACTGCTGTGAGAGCTGTTGTAGGGATCTGGGCAAACTTTGATGAAATTAAATATGTTAATGAATGATCCACAAAAGAAATAATAATAAACCAAAATAAACCCAAAACCCATTAAAAAAAAAAACTGCTTCAGGGGAAATTAAGCTTGTGGAGTGGTACATAGTGCTGAGGACGGGGCTTGGTGAACTGGAACCATTTGAAAGAAATGCACTGTGGCATAACCATATGCAGTTAGACACTGATAATGTCATGATGTAAAGTGATAGTTTCATTCCATGGTAGTCTAACCTGGAAAGGATGAATTTTGAACAATGATTTTTGGGATCGTATTGGACAAACACGTCATTGTGGTCTTCTGCTGTAATGCAGTGGCAAAAACCCCCACAATTTAGTCCTTTGTGGTATGAAAGAGTAGAAGATGAAGCAATATTGGAAAAGAGAAGTTAATCTCTTTGTTGTAGTAATATATATAGTTCCACTGTCTGTGGAAAGTATCTTGGGGAAAAAACCCAAAACAACAAAGCAGAAAACTGTGCAGAAAAGAGTAAAGAAGGATTCATGGGATGGGGAAAAAGGTTTTTTGGATAGAGGTTTAGTAGCCTTGCCTTACCTAAAGTAGCATGAAATGTTTCCCATTGGAGTGTTTTGGCATAAAATACCAGCTACTAAGTAGTTGTGGAGAAAGCATAAAGACCCTGAACTGGAACAACTTTAGTTATGAGATCTCCATCTCTTGATGTCTGCAAATCAAGAGTTGAAACTCTTCTTGAAGTGATTTTGTGAGTCAAACATGAACTACTGGACTCAAGAAGAGGTTGATAAGTTGAAATTTAGTGCTGTGGATAGTAAAAAAGAAAGATTCAGTGATTGAGCCCTTCTGGTCTTAAACTGATTTCATTGAATCATAAGCACTCAAATTCTTTAATTTTCAGTCTTAGAAAAACTGCCACCTTTACTCAGTACAGCCTGAATTATATTGTGTATTCTTTTTATACCTTAAATTTGCATGTTTGTTCAAACTGCTTTCTGACTTAGAACATTGAATCTGTTTCTTTTTAACTATATTTATTAAGATGTATTAAAAATTCTTGCTAATCATGATGCTGTAAAAATATGACACCACTAGCATGCATTCTCTTACAGCTTTTTTTAGAAGAGTGTAAATACAGAAACATTTCCCAACTATCTGTATCTGTTCCACATTGTCATTCCCTGGTCTACATTTGTAAAGGTTGTGCTTTTGATTAATGCTACAGGGAATACCACCACTGTGTGTCTGCTTGATAGAAGAACATGAAGATCATATTAAGGCAGCAGCTGCTTGGGCCTTGGGACAGATTGGAAGACATACTGCTGAGCATGCACGTCATGTTGCAGTAGCAAACGTGCTGCCCACGCTGCTCGATATCTTTGTGGACACACGCAGCTCAGAAGATCTTAAAATGAAAGCAAGTAGATCTGTAGTATTTGCAGTATGGTATATTAATTGTAATCAAGAGGTTTAAGTGCTTAAAAACTACTAAATTAAATGTGTTTTTATTGATGCTCACTGAGTCACAGCTTTCCTGGGTGCAGGGCGTCTGAAGGCTGTATCATTTATTAGGGGACTGGCTGGTCCTAATGCATGTGCATATGGTGTATACCAAATCATATGCTACAGCCACCATAGTCTAATCCCTTATTTTTTTCCCAGTTTAGATCAGAGTTGCATAGACCCATAAGTGCTGTAATTTCTTGTAACTCATTTCTAATTATCCACTTCTTTTTTTTTGCAAGTGTAAGCTCTTGTAGAAAATATTACAGTCCTTGTAATAATTTTGCCTACATTATTATTATTATTATAATAATAAAACTGAAACAGCTAATCAAGGCTCTGCTCTTTAAAACATGCAACTGCCCATATTTAGGGCCTTTCCTTTGTGGGAGCTAGTAGAGTTGCAGTTTAGTAAAGTGTATTTCTGAGCAACAGTAAGAGTGTAATAGGACAGGATATGATCTCCCATGTTGCACTATGCTTCTGTACATTCCACTGAAATACCACATTCCAGATCTGTAAAATACCTTTTATATAGTAACTTCCAGTGGTCTCAAAAATATTGAAGACAAATTAGCTGTACCTGTAATCCTGCCCAAGAAGGTCACTGCTGCTTGTATCAGTCAACATTGAGTTTGTTTTCAGAAATATGCACCAATGCACAATTATTTCACTCTCTCTTTTCCCCGCTGCCTGGACAGTACTGCACTTTGCTATCCCAGACCAGCAGCCTCTCCTAGTAAGCCACTTCTAAAATACAATCTTTTAAAATGTGTTTTGATTTAACTTTCTTATTATATTAGAGTACTTCAATTTACCTAAAGGGTCTACTCCAGTTTTCATTATAGTCAGAGGAAAATTGCCATTACTTTGACTGTAGATAACATAATAATAATATGATGCACTGTAGGTTTTGAGGTTTAATAAATCTAAGTAGAGAATTGATTCTTCATTAAGTGACCTGATAGATATCATAGTTTCTATTCAGAAATTGCTCATTGAAAACTCTGATCAATTTGCTTTTTTGATCAGACTTCAGTGATATATATGAATTCTTGTTGTTTTCATAGATATCTTACTACAGAAAGTTTATTTTGCATTTCAATAGACTAAGAAAGCCTTAAAGAACATTCTTCAGAAATGCACGTATCTTCCAGCACTTGAACCACTGCTTCATGAGGCCCCTCCCAGTATTCTGAAGCATATTATTGGGCAGTTTAGTAAGGTAAGAAAAGGCTCTGCTTGGTGAGTAATATGTTAATTGCTAATTGTTTCCCATTTAGCAAGGAAGCTATCTTTCCAAAAAAGAAGTCACTCCAAAGGTGTCAGTGTTTTCTCAGGATCCTCAAGCATCCCCTTCAAAAGCAGTTTGGATCCTGTTCTTTTGTCTGATACAGCTGGATACTGTTTCATTTGAAATCTGCCATAATTCATCCTAAGGCTGGGAAAACGGCTTCTTATAAGCAACGTGGTTTTTTTCTTCCTTGCCTCTTGAGATTAAGTGGAATATTAACTCACGTGCAAATATTTTCACTGAGCCAATGTATCACATAAATCCAAGTCACATCTGTTTTAGATAAACTACAAGCTGTCTGTACAGGAGTGACTTAAGTCAGATATTTTACAATAATATAAAGGCTTCACTCCTTTTATCCTGATTAATTTTCAGTCTCAAATAAGTGTAAAAATTCCAAATCTTTTCTCATCCCTCTCAAAATTTTCAAAGTTAGTTGTTAAATACATTGTTGATTTGAATGCAACATGTAAAAGTGGTACAATTTATTCAAAACATGTAAAATTTGTAAGTAATTGCTAACTAATTGGGAGACTTGCAGTATCTGTCATGTTCAGCTCGTGTTGGGAATCCTGTTCAACTATAGACTGTTTTGTGCAATACTCTGCAGTGTAACCTGTTAGCAGGGTGTACCAAGCTCTGTTGGTGAGATGTTCTTTTTGGAAAAGGCCCAGTAAAACACTCTTGATGCTCAGTTCTGATTATGACAGATCTGGAAGCACTGCTGTTGGTAGTGCAGATTCCTGATTACGTTGCCACAGTTTCATTTGTCCTCTCTTCTTCCTAAGGCTGTTCAAAGACTGGAGGTTTGCACAGAATCCAGTCCCTTTTGCTTCTCTGTTCTGACTGGAGCTATTAATGAGCCAAGTGCATAGCAATTTGTTATCCAGTGTATATTTGAAAGTTGCTTGCTATTGAAATGGTTTTGTGTCCTTCATATAGCTGATATTTTGTTTTGTTTATTTTTCTCCTTTGCCTGTACATTACTAAACTATACTTGCCTGGCATTTGCTGTTCTGAAGTATACTCTTAATTTTAAGTTCTCTGTAGTAAAAGCGTTTTTCTCTCCTGTACCATAGCTAGGGAATTTCCTATTTTTAGAGCTGTGGTCTGTTACTTCTGTGGGCTTATTTATGGCACAGTAAAAGCCTTATTTCCAAGCTGTGCTTCAAAATGGGCTGCTATTTGGTTTTTGTGCTGGACTGTGCATTTTAGCATTAGTGTTTTCAGGGTTTGTGCAATTCTGTGCTGTCTCAGGTTGGACTAGGGGAAGGGACTGTCTCTCAGAGGTGCTCTCTCTCTTAAGGGCCCCTTCCAACAGAGTTTTCTGCTGTCTTATCCAGCCTGGAAGTCACAGTGTGGAGGAGGAAGGCAGGGAAAGGGCCATATCCTGCTCCTTGCTAGTTCCTCCTTGGCAGTTCTTGTTGTGGGAGATATGTGAAAACAGACGTCTGTTCAGTTCCCACAATGAAAAAATCAGTTGTTCCTGACACTTCTGTGGAGCATATAATAGAGAGAAGTCTCAGTGCTCTCCTGCTTTTTCTTTACCTGTCTGTTGATTTTGTACAGCCTAGAGGAACCACAGAAATGAAGGGTTTTTGCCTCTATGCATGGAAGAAACCTTGTTCTTCATCCTTTTAGGCATTTCCTTCCTCATTTGAGGCTCTTGTTTTACACTGAAATACAGTCAGATTTATGGCTTAATGTCTGACCAGTGTGGAAGCTTACAAAATGCTTTTGCCCTCATAATCTGTAACTCTCAGAGTTGGTTTTAAATGCATCTGGTTTTGCTGTAGATGCAGCTGACATCTTGCATTATCTTTCTGTCTTTTTCTCCCTCTATTTTTTTTTAATAATACTGCAGCCCTATGGGCCTGTGGACTACATGCTGTCATTCTCCCTTGCCTGGCCCAGCCCCCACCTCCCTCCCTGCCTGCCTGCCTGCCGTCCTCTGGACAGAGCTGCGTATTGGCATCACTCAGGAAGCACAGAATGTTATTGTCTGATCATTTCTGCTTCTCATCCCCTTTGGCTGCAGAAACTTCACGTTCTTGCTTTGTGTGTGTGTTTGTAAAAGGCTTCCATGGCTACACAGTGTCTTAAAGGATTTTAATATCTAGGAATTTAATAGTAGCATGTAATGCTTCAAGGCTGTATTGTTCACTTGCAACAATTCTCAGTATTGTTTTCATGCACTAATCTATACTAGATCATTATAATGATATAAAATTCAGCTCTACAATTAAACTGTGGGAATTGACATAAAAGACCTGAATAACTTGGTTTAAGTGGAACAGATGCTGTTGTTATTCCATGTTAGTGTTCTGTTTTTATTATCTATTTATTCTCCACAATCTTATTGTCTCTGTAGGAATAATTCAAGAAATATTATTTATGTAAGGATAAATACTAAATTCATTATTCTATATATGTTTTGTATTAAAGTACATGATAAATTATGTTGTAATCAGAAAGGGCTGGTTTGTGGGGTTTTTTCCCTATACAGCTGGGTGCTATAATACAGTAGTCATTACAGATGTTGTTTCTCTGATTTTCCATTTTATATGTCCTCTGAATTAAAAACAAATAAGCAATATTTGAGCCTAGTGGCATACAGATTAATTCAAAAGAATTTTTTAAAATGTGCTATTCTGTGTGTAGGTGTTACCACATGACAGTAAAGCACGTCGTCTCTTTGTAACAACTGGTGGACTTAAAAAGGTTCAAGAAATAAAAGCAGAACCTGGGTCACTTCTTCAGGAATATATCAATACTATTAACAATTGCTATCCAGAGGAAATAGTAAGGTAGGGAAAATGAAATTTAAAGAATTCATACTTGTAACATTGTTAGATGTTTTTCACAGGAACAACACAAAGGAACGATTTAAAATAGTAATTTAACTCCTATGTGAATTTTGGTTTTAATAAAACCAAAACTTACCATTTGGTTAATTGCCCCAGCAGTAACACAACCTCTGGACACATACATTAGAATGCTTTCTGGTTTTGTATTTGGAATCAAATTTCTTTGTCTGTCAACAAAGCCCAAATAATCAGGCTCTTGCAGGAAAGTGTGACGAAAAGTCAGTCCTGCACTGCCCAGATGGACTCTGAGTCTTCAGTACAACCACTCATATTTATGAATCTCTGGGGGAAATTTATATTGGTAACTTACTTGTGGATTTCTTAGGCTCCAAAATACAGGTATTGGTGAATCTTTGGTTGCATCCTTGACTTTCATAATAGTGTGTCTGAACTAGAGTATTCAGAGGCTCCTTTGAAACTTCCTCTGATGTACAGAGGGTCCAGAGGCTCTCCTGCACAGTTGGTCTGCCCACAGCTGCCCTTCCTTCCTGAGCCTCATCACAAGGCTTAAGTGTTATATAAAAGGACCATACACCAGCTGTCTGCACCAAGTTGAACTTTGCCCTTAATGAATACAGAAACACTATTAAATAGCTTACAGTCAAAATGTCACCATCCTGAATTGTAATAATGAGAGAAATGCCCTCCTAGATTCTAGATATCCATTTACCAGTCCTTCACTCCATCAACACATCAGAAGGATGTTGTACTCATGTACTCCCTCTACAGGCTCTGAAAATCTGCATCATCAATTTCAATTATAGCAGCAGAGTTCTTCAGCTAATAGTAGCTAGAAACTAAGTCTCACAAAATGAAGCCCTGTTTGTCTCCACAAAGAAAAGCCTGTGGCTGTCAAATGGGTAAAAACAAAGTCATAAAGAAATTTTATTCTGCAGCTAGTACTTCAGAGGGAAAGAGGAATTTGTTTATGCTTTTCTGGATATCAATAATCTTTCTTTGTTATAGCTATTTTTTCCCCCTGTAAATGAAAAAAGGTTACTCATCTAGCTTGGGATGTAATAAAATAAAAGGCCCCTTCAAGCATCTCCTGCTTGCCTGTCTGTGCTACTACCTGATGTTGGTTGTGCTGCCTGAGGCACAGCAGCTGTGATAGAATCCAGCTCTGGGTTTGTCCTGGAGACCTGTTATTTTAGGCTGTTTGCAGACTGAATACAGTAATGCATTGGAAAGTTAGCTTTACAAATCACAAAAGTAATCTGAGGTTTTAAAATAGTTAAATTATGCAGAAATTATCCAGAAAAATGAAAATTAACAAGGTAAATAGATTTTCCTTTAAGGGAAAATATTGGGGATTTTTTTGCAGTATATTTTAGGCCTACATTACATGAAGGTCTCTTCCTCTCTCTTTGTAGTTGAAACTTTCAGGGCTCAGAGGTGGCAGTTCACATGCCTGAAAAACTAGCAATATACTGAGATGTATGTTTTTAGAATAATACAGTATTAAACTTCAGATACTCTTAACCTGGAAAACAAGAACTAAATGCAGCTTTGATGCTTGCATATTGGATGCATGTCGTTGGTCCATTGTGAAAAACCTGTTGAGTGACAGCAGGACAATAATGGCATCACAGAGTCCTACTCTAATAAAAACCTACTGGATAATGTCCATCCTTGAGTGGCATTAGAGAGAGAAGGTCACTGGGACAATTTTTTTTGTTCCAGAACCAGTGTCCCTCTCATGGATGTAGACTTCATGTGAGTTTCGGGGTGTGTGCTTATGTCTGACAAACAGCAGCAGACTATTGTCATTTGCAGCCAATAGTTCTGTGTAAACTCATGCTTTTTTTGTTAAAGGCCATGATTTCAAAAGAAGCCAACACCTACATTTCTTAGTAAAGACAATGCTTATGGCAGCTGAAACTGAACCAATCTAAAATGCAGCCGCTTGCCTACATGCCCTAAAAGAAGCTAAATATATTTTTTAAAACCTGGTTTCCAGGTATAAATGATAATGTAAGTTGAAAAGCAGGTTGTTAAAACATTGTAGGGGAGTAACTGTAGAATTCCTTGACCAGTGTTTAATGCTAGGATTTTTTTCCTGATCAGTAGAAATATGCATAGTGTTTCATTACTTTGCACAGAACATGCCTTTTAGTCTAACACACAAACAAAATGTTTCTCTTTCAGGTATTATTCCCCTGGATATTCTGAGATACTCCTGGAAAGGGTGGAAAATTACCAACCAGTTTTATAAACTTCAGTGTTTTATTAGAGCTGCACTTCACATTTATGCCTTTATGACTGTAATACAAATACAGCTGTTGAAAGCCTTGCCTGATTCTCAAATCTCCTTCTCCTGTCTGAACTACTGAAAAAGCTCAGCAATTCTAGCAAGCTATATTTTGTTCTTTATAAACTTATTTGTTGCTAAGTTTTTGTTCCTTTTTGTTTTTCTTTAACATTACTACCAGATATTGCCACATATATAAATAGAATTTCATGCAGGGGTGATGATTTATCACAGAAGCTTTTTTAGAATCAGTCATTTCTGTTTCAGTCCACAAGAAAGGTTTGTTATCTCATTCAAATTCAGTACTATTACCATTTTCCCCTTTTGCCTTTGCATATTGTTTAAAGCTTCCCAAGCTTGATGAGGGGGAAAAAGTTGGCCCCTGTGCTTTTTCTAATTATGGAATTCTTTCTGCACTGAGATATCTCCTACTGCTGCCTTTGAGGAAGTAAAGTGTTGTGATTTTTACATCTCCAAACACGTTAGTAGCAGCTAAACAAATAATCAGATCTGAAGATGATACAAGGGCTGAATTCTGCATGATATGGTAGTGTGGTGATCCTGGCCTGGTAGATAACACATCTTCTGCAGAAGTCCTCCTGATTAAGGCAGGATTCGCTGTGGAGGAAAGGAGCAATCCACTGTTTGGCCTGTGCATTGTTGTTCCTCTTGAGGACAGAGTGAACTCAGAACTTCCATGGACACAAAGGGAAGGACCATGGGAGCTTTGGTTCTGCAGGGGTCAGCAGCACATCTGTGTGGCTCAGAAGAGAGATTTGCTGCAGGAACACTGCTAGCAAAGTTCTAAGCACATTCAGAGAAAATCTGAGGACACTTAGGTCGCACTGATGGGACTGATGGAACTAAGGTGGCTTAGGATTTATCCTTCAAGAGCTGAAATAGCTGAAGAGTTGAGGTAAAACACATTTGGAACTCAAGTCTTGAAGCTGCAGATCACATTGATGTAGAAGTATAAGCTCTTTCCCATCTGTAGAACATCCTGAGACTATTTTTACCTTCTTCTGGAGAGTGAAAAGACTTTTACATTCTGCTTACTCCTCTGGTGTATCACACAGCAAACAGCCCTCTAGTCTTCCCTGATATGTAACTGTCATTTACCATTTTTTGTTCTAACCATTTTTCTTTTTCTCATTTGCAGCAGATTGGGGCAGGGTCGGGGTGGTGGTGGTTGTGGTTTTTTGTTTTTTTTTTTTTTTTTTTTTTTTTTTTTTTTTTTTTTTTTTTTTTTTTTTTTTTTTTTGTTGGTTTTTTTTCATTTTTCCGAAAGACTACTAAACAGTGTTTCTGGAATGGGATATCGAAATACTGGCAGCCACAAGGAAAGATAATATTTGAAAACCTCCACTGGAGAGGAACTTTCCTACTTTCTTAAACATATAACTGAATGGGTTTATAATAGAAGGATCGTCTCATCTACTACTTGTAAAGCAGGATCAAAGACTGATTGCAGTTGGAAATTATTTAGAGTGGCTTTTCTTTGCCAAATTCCAAATGACTATTTTTTTATTCTTGCCAGCATATTTTTCAACAGCTCACAAAAACATTGGTGGGCTATCCTGTGTTAAAATTTATTTCTACAGAGGGCTGTGCTCCTGCTGTGAGGTAGTTGGTGCTCTCAGACTCTGCTTTTCAGGAGGAGCAGGGGATGCACAGTACCTTACTGTATGGAGACTGAGACAGAAACTGTTGGTGTCACGAACGTTGGTATAGAATCCACACCAGATGAGTTCTTTCCTTAGCCCAAGCTAAGTGAAAAGCCTTGGAACTGACTAGCTCCTACAAATGCCTTTTTGGTTTTAGTGTTTATATTCGGACATTAATACTAGGATATTCTCCCACTATTAATCCGAGTGGAAAAACCTTGAGCTCTTAACAAGATTGTTAAGAGTAATACTCAATAATTTTCTCACGTGCATTATGGATATTTAAAAATCAAATCTTGTACAATCTCTGAAACAAAACGCAATGGAAGGGCTTCAAGACAGTCTTGAAGGATCTGAAGGCTCTGTTTTCCCTAGGAGAGCAGAAGTGGTGCAGAGGGCTGCGTGCAGATGGGAGGCAGCAGAGGCATGGAGCTGTGTGTCCCCATAGCTGCCTCGTGTGCTCGGGAGCACCCCCACCCCACACAATGCTAATGTATATGTTTTGTGCAGAGAGAGCAAAGAGGCTTCAGTCCCCTGACAAATGTGCTCCTGCTGTGTCACACTGTGCTACACTGTAAGGATTCCACAGGGTTAAATTTCAATGCCTAAACAATTTGTTCACAGTCTTTTCACAGTCTTTTTCTGATTCCTAACAAAGGAAATGATTGCGCAAGGCAAACCTTCAAAGCGATCTGATTGTGTAGAGCACAATCTATATCAGTCCTAGCATAAATACATCTTTACATCTGCTGGGCAGCTCTGGCCTAGGCCAGTGGCTGTTTGGCCTCTTGTGGCAGGATTCCTGGACGATGCCACATCCCATTAGGCTGTGGCAGTGCAAAGTCCTCTCCCACGTAGTTTGAGACCCCCACAGTTAGTTGTTCTTTGCTGGCAGGCTGCTTCTCTGCCTTGCACAAACACCTTGTGGCTGGATGCTTCCTTGGAGCTACGTGTCTACACAAGACAGATCTAGCCCTTTACAGCAGAATTATTGCTAATTTGTATTTTACTAAGGTAACTATGGCAAGAGTTGCTTTTTTTTCCTGTAGTGTTTCACAAGGTGTTTCTTCAGTGTTTCTATTCCATTCTCTCATTTGGTTTAAGTCATCATCTAAAACTATATTAATGTTTGTAATAGCTACTCTGGCAGGCTTCAAGTGTGTATCATCTGTCTCAATTTCATATAATAAAATATAGATTTGTATTTTAAGTTGTTCAAATGCTGTTTTCATGCAAGTGTGTGACTGTGGTGCTAGAGAAGATGAACAGCAGGCTCATTTTGCAGTTTGGCCCTTACATTGCCTATGGATGTTTGTCTCAGCTTACCACTCAGTGGTGCCTACTTTGGAGCTTAGGACATACAGGCATTTCAAGTAAGAGTCCCTCTTCAGAGGTGGCTTATTAAGACACACAAAGAAAATTAAGCCAGTGCTTTGGCAGAAATAAATGTAAGCCCTTAAATCATTTTGCCTGTTCCTTTGACTGCAGCATTGGGACTTTTCAACTCAAGTCTCTAAAGATCTTCTCTGGGGGCCTCAGCCATGATTTTTGTCTGCATTATTACAGTTATTATTACATCTACAGATGTAAACCAGGGCCTTGACAGAACTTGTGGATGTGTAGAACTTTTACCATATTTCATTCAGCGGATGGATTAACTGGCCTACAAAAGCTCCTTTCTTTTTCTGAATGACTGGAAACCTAGAGGATCTGAAAAGGGGAAATTCAAGGAGTTCAACTCTTGTGCATATAATATGTTCTGCATGTCCAGAGGGATTTACCAAGGGATTGCTTTGTCTCATCTGAGGTTATCAAGCTGCTGGAGATCTGCATCTTAACAAACAAATGAACAAAATGTTGAAGGAGTTGAATGGAACTGGTGCAAGAAATTAATCTCATTTTGTGAAGTAAAGCATAAAGTTACTGTAATTAGGAAGTGGATGGAGTGTGAGTAGATCTTCAAGTGTTCTTGGTTTGGTCTAGGGGGTTGTGAATTAGCCTGGCTGAAGGCGCATTTTAATCATGGAAAATGCCATGGGATGCTTTCAACTTTGTTATAAATTGGAGTCCTCTGATTTCTGGGTATGTAGGGGTGACAGACAATTGTCTCACCATGTGAGGAATCTGTGAAAGCATGCTTGCCTCAATTTCTTCCTTAATGGCTGCTTTGTTTTCAGTATCTTGGTTGTTGGAATTTTAGATCTCCCCTTGTGACCGGTGGGGGAAGGAAATATGGAGTAGGACTGGATTGCAAAGCCAGTGGTTCCACTTCTCACACTGACATAGGATTGCTTTTATGGTCTTGGATAATTATTACAAATCCCTGTGATTCATCATCTTCATCTGTGCGGTATCTGTTCTACTCCTTTGTTAACTTACAGAAGTGCTGAGAAAATTAAATTCATATGAGAGATTGATGCAGCAGAACTTAAGTTCTTTTTAACTAATACCATATTCAGAAAGAAATATTGTTCAAGAATTTACAAAAATTTACCTAGGAAATCTTGGAGAAGCTGATTTTTAGAATTGGAGTTGAACTAAGAGTCTGTATTTTGTGAGTTTCCTCATCTGACGCAATTTAAAGGGACCACAGAGAAAGAGGAAATTATTATATCTTGTAACTATACTAAAACTATTGATGTTATTTTTGTATAATACTTAACTGATAATATTGATGCTACTGTGCTTTATTCTGCGGCCAGCTCTGTAATTTAGCTAGTGAAAATACTAATTACGTTATTACCGCTGTACTGTATTTCTAGATACGGCACAAAAGACTGAGTTAGAAAATATGTATAAGCAATGCAAATGCCTATTTTGATGATGAGAATGCCTTTTAAACCAGGAAATGGTTTTGTGCTGCCTTTGACAAGAAGTTACTCCTGCTTGGGTTAAACCCGTTACGTGGCCGTGTCCCTCCCGCCGGGAGATCACATCACGAGGCTCTGAGCGCTCGGCGAGGTGCTGGGGGACTGGGAGCTGCTGCCTGTAGCAGAAGTTGTGTTCACTCCCATGCATCAGCAAGCCGTGGAGAGGAACAGTGCAAGGCTACTAATGTCATCTGTTTAGCATATTTCCACGGAGATTTTGAAGGCTTGCTTTTTCTTCATAAATATATGCTTGTTCTGACTTCCAAATTGAGTTAAATTATAGGTACCCAGATTAACATTAGCTGTTCTGTATTTTATTCCTCTCGTGACAAAAATTAAACTTCAAGAGGTGAGAAAAGTGTATTAATGTATTTCTTTAAAGCAAAGCTTTTAATTACTTTTTTGTGTCAAATTTAGCAGCAAAACTCTTCATAATCTTAGGACAAGATCTGTGCCCTTTGCTCTCAAGGAAAGTTTTGTCTTCACTGATGCAGACTAGTGATGTGTTTTATCCCTCTTGTCCTATTTATAATTAGGTCTGATGCCCTCTGAACACGTTCACCTTTCAATATTAGGTCAGTTTTAAAGCCATTATCAACCTAAAAGGTTGCATTACTATCAGGATCCAGCCTTTGTTGCCCCACAGTGCTATAAATTATATTACAATCTATTGTTAAAAATTAATAATATGCAACATAGAGGTCTGATGGAATCATGTCAATGAGAACACTGAAGCTTCATTCAGTTGCAATATCATTAGAGCTCTGAGACAGGTTTATAGCCTTGTGCAAACTATATTTGTGTTGCTTTAGACACAGTATTTATTTGGTCACACCCAGCCAAATGTTTCCTTACTAAATTAAAATAAATGCTGGTTAGTTCAATGAATTACGAAGATATATAGTGTAATTTCAGGTTCTCAAGTCAGAGAAAATAAGCCTCAACAATAGAAATCAGCAGAGAATCAAAAATGATGGATATACTAGAGTGAATATGAGCAAAGAGGGAGGGGAGTTCACTGGGTTGGGTGCAGTTAATATTTTGTGACTCAAGTAATGTGTAGTTTGGAAATAGCAGCTCCCATTTGTAGTCTGCCCTGGTCTTTATGTAACTCCTCCCTGTGTACACATACGTACACACTTGCAAGCATAGTCAACCAAAATGTTACCCAAATTGTATCTGTCTGCTTTTACAAGACTTGCCTCATCTGTAGGGGCTGGTGGAGAGCAGGTTGTGGGTAGCTCCTCTGCTCACTAATGCCAGCTTTACTAATTTCCATCAGGGCCAGAAGCACACATCTGATTTCCATTGCAGTGAGAATCGGGCACTAGATCTTCATCACCTGAGCTCTGGACAGCTGTGCTTTTTACTGGAAGCAAAGCAGAAGCAAGAAAATGACTCCCCTGCTTTCTTCTCCAACAGTGCTTCAAATAAGGGAATGGTAGGAAAATCTTTCTAGAATTGGGGAATGGCTCATGCTCTGTGTTGGAAACATAACCTGCAGCCATGCAGAGCATGAGATAGAAAGGGAGGTTTGAAGAATCAGTAACATACTGGTGTTGCAGCTCTTACCTGCTTTGGGAAATGGATGTTATGGAAGCTTCAAGTTTCCCATCTCCTTTTGTGAGTAACACCTCCTTGCTGTAGCTGTCCCTGAGTTTGGTCATGGGGCTCTGCCTCCTGCTCTGGGGACAGGCAGTTGCATCAGTGACACCATGGCAGTGCTGCTCATGCTAGCCAAGCATTGGCTCATGATTCATACAGACATTCTTATTTTAGGGAAATGGAAAGGAGGATAATTTAGGTGATTTATAAGCAGTTTAATAGTATGAAACTTTCTTGCTTTCAGGCACTCCAGAGCAAATCCTATACTAGCTTATCTATGAAGGCTACAAGGTCTTGGAGCACACAAGAGAGGGAAATTTGGCAGGGGGAGGCTGAAGAGGGTTCAAGGAGAGTGGGCCTTGAGCTGGTGCTGCTTGTGTGCTGTCACAGCTAGAGGGTGGAAGTGAAATTGGTCTGTCCTTAATTGCGTGGGTCAAGACCCCACGCTACCTTGGACAGAGTATATCCACACCCAGAGCATGTGCCTACAGGGTTCAGAGATTACAGATTCCTCTCCCTGCCTCCATCCCATGTCCACGTGGCATCAGTGCACCAACCTTACCTAGATGGCTCTGGCACAGTGAGGACTTCCACCTCCTCAGGACGTCCCAGGGGTGATGTTCATAATGCTTTGAAGTTGAAAACTGCTATGAGTGCTACGTGCTGTTACTGTTCATCAGTGCCATCAATGTGTAGCTGACCACAACTCATTTTCCTTGGTTAAAATGAAGAAAATGAACTGTTTTGGTGACAATGTTTTAAGAAGCTGCGATTTCAGAAGCTATAGCTGTGCCTGTGATGTATCACCCTGATTGACAGCAAGAGCAGAAACTTGGCTTTCCCTCTGAAGTGTGGAGCTCCAGTTTGGACCACCTACCCTTATTTTTGTGTTTTGTTTTTTTTTTTAATATCAGACATGACCTACTAGAAATAAAATCTGTTAGATTTTTTACCATGGACTCAAATTATCATGAGGTCATGAATCACTACTTTAGGCCTAGCCCTTCCCCTCCTAAGTGTTTTTTTAAATCCACATTTGTGTTTATTCTAATGTAGTTGTGCAATGCGAATGTTTGGTAAAATTGCCATTTAATTTACAATAGAAGATTGCTTTAGCAGCTGTTTTATAGCAGTTTAACTACTCTGACCTAAATGACTGTTCTTAAGAGATTGAAAAGTAATTGAAAATGTAAAAAAGTCCAGGACCATCCTGTTTTTTTTAAAAAAAAATCTTTCAAATGGCTTATAAACAACTTGAATTCCTCTGCAGAATTCAGATTAGAGAGGAAAGAATGTCAGTTTACTGGGAATTGTTCTCTGACCACCTGAGAAAAATGAGTTTTTCCTCCCCTTGAACATCATCTGGAGCTATAATAAAACATGCTCTCAGCTGGATTCCTTCTGTGTGAAAATAGACAGAGCTACATCATTGCACACCTAAAGGAAGCACACAGAACTATAAAAGCAATCTAAAATCTGGATTTTTTTTCTTCTTCTCTGAGGCCACAAGCAATTTTCTGTAATCTCAATGAATATTATTTGAATCTTGAAAGAAGGAGATACCTTTTCCTTCCCCTCAATGTGAGCAGTCCAAATGAACAGAGCTAGACATATTTTATACAGAGTTAAGTCACCTGTCAGGATCATAGTGCGAAAACCCTTAAGGAATAGCTATTGAAGGAAGTGCAAAAATCCACAAAACGAAAAGGTAATTTGTGAAAATCCACAAGTAAGTTAATAAAACTTCAGTGAATGTTCATTCCAATCTGTAGCAGATGAATGAAATGTGGTGCTAGTGGTGTTGGAATCCTGTGGTGATAGACACATGAAGAATAGATAAAAGATGGTTGTTAGTTAGCTAATGGTGCAGACAGGCCATCCTACTTGTCTGGGGAGCTGGTCCTCAAAACCCTCAGCCAGGCAAAAGCTTTTGTTGATCTGAGGGTGACTGGACTGAGGGAACATTCTGGGCTGGGGCATATGGCAGTCAGATGACAATGGTGCAGCTCTCATGATGTGCGCTGGACTGGTGGGATGGTTAGATGACAAAACTCTGCAACTTCACACAAGTGTGGTGTAATTTGAAGCTGTTCTTCAGGGAAACCGTAGGCAGCAAGTACAATTTCTAAGCCTGATATAAATTCCATCCTGTTTAACTGCCACCAGTTCTACTGCTGCAGATGAGCAAACCAAGTGCAAATCAAAGCAATGGAGGGAATTGATCTGGCTTCATACTGCAGTTGAAAAACTCTCCATTAGAAGAGCATTTGCCATAGCCCCAGAAGCACAGAACTCAGGTCTTTGCTGTCATCTGTTGCCATGTTGCTGTAGTGTAAGTGGGCAGCTGGTCCATTTGCTTCCTTCCCTTTCTCCTACAGAGCAAAATAGTGGTTCAGTCACTGTCTTCTGGATTTCCTTCACCTCTTCTCTGTTTCTATTTTTTTACCCTTTCATTTCTTTAACTGAAATTCATTGATGCACGTATCTCCTACATGATTCTTTTTCAATGTGGGAAAAATGCAGGAATCTCAACCTTAGCTCCCTCCAACGTATTCCCAGTCCTCATGTACTCCCTCTGTTCCCTGACTCGAAGTCACGATGCACTTAAATAATTTGTCCCCTGTTTTTGTTTATTTGGCTAATAACTCTTCACATCTTCAGCCCTTCTGAATTACCACTCCACATATTGCTTGTTATAGTTCACACTCCTATTGTTTGACTTTGCTTTATCCAAAGCTGGTTACTGAGTGTTGGCAGAATTGTTACAGCATCTCACAAACAGCTGTTTTTTGCTGTGACAATAGGCTGACGTATGCTCCAGAGTGAACACATAGCCTGCATATTAAATACTTACAGTGTTGTGACAAGCACAACCAAGTTTTGAAATGCTTTAAAAAAAAATAAGATGGAGATTCAAAATAGGAAATAATTGAAAAGAAACAATCCCAAAGTGAGGAGCAAGCATGCTTGAAATGAGACACACAGTATCAGCTGTCAGGTACATCTCAAATAAGATCTCTTGCAGTAAAAGACTTTGAGAGAAACACACCGTGGGCCCCATGATGTCCTGTGCATAGGCAATGCAGTGTGTGGATGCCTGCACAGTTTCTGCTGGATTGTATCTGAGTAAAGGGATCACAGAGCAAATGCAGCTCTTACCCAGCAAGAGAGGATGTTCCTATTTTACAGAATTGATTTATTTCTTCAAATAAACTTTTATCAGACAACTATGTCACGGTCACACTGAGAGGATATTTTAATGACTGCTTTGGTTTAAAGCTGTGGGGAGTACACTGCTGCTTTCATCCTTCTCTCTCCTCTCTGTATCTTTCCTCCACCTTTCCCTTACTTTTCCCCATTAATGTTCGATGCACGCTCTGAGGTATGTCTGTCGGTGGGTATTACTTTCAGCAGCCTTTCCTTGCAGTAGGATGTCTATAAATGGCAGACAGCATCATTCCTAATTACATGTTGCCCCCAGATGCTCCAAGGGCGATGCTGATGGATTGCTGTGTGGGTGGTGTTGAAGGGGCTGGAGGAGGGGAGCTGGGATGCAGCTCCTCTAAGTGGTAGCAGAGATCTCTCTTCGGGCTGGGCTCATCAGTCCTCCCTCGGTAAAGTGAGCTCAAGGATCTCCGAGGTCATGGAACTGGGCATTGGAAAAGGGGACGCAATGCAGGGAAGACTTCAGAGCACAGCCCAAACAACCGGGGAAGTGGGAGGAACAGGGAGAGACGGAGAATTCACCCTTTACCTATCCGTGCAGGAGGCACACAGCGCGGAGAGCTGGCAGAGTACACAGGCTGCTACATCTTGCTTGCCTGATCTCGCTTTCCCAGCTCCGGGTTCCGCGGCGGGCGCGGAGCTCAGCGCGCAGCCGGAGCGCGGCTGCCCCGCGGCTCGGCTCCGTTCCTCAGAGGTGTTTCGGGCACCAGGCACCTGCTGCGTGGGGTCAGAGATCACTGGCGTGGTAGGAGGCAGATTGGGCTTTGGAATTGAATCAGGCCGAGTCTGGCTGCCAAAAGCGTGGCTACGGGACTGGTTGAGCCACTGACTCCTACCAGCTCCGCGGCCGGGCTGCGGAGCAGTCGGCAGAGCCCCGGCAGCCTCTGCCCGCGGAAAGCACCGCCCTTCCCCGGCCCGGGGACGCGCATCCCTGCACCGGCACGCTGAAGAGGAAAAACAGGGTGGTGAGTGGTCCTGGACCTTAACAGTATGCTCACCGAGCCCCAGAGAAATCCAGAGAACGGTGAGGAGGTGAAAGCTGGGATCTCCAGTCAAGTGTTTGTCGGTTTTGAACAGACCTTTACTCTGCAAGGTCTGATAACAGGGAAGGAGGAAGTGAGCACGTGTGCAAAAGCACATCTGCAAGATCTGTTTCCTTCTCTAACTGTTCTGTGGTCCTTGAAAAGGTTTATTATTAGTGTGCCGAGCAGGTCAGCCTGCCAGCTGGGCAGCTCCTAGGAGGACATGGATGGAATATGCAGTACTGGTTTTGACGACTGCAGCAACTGGGCTGCATGGGATTTTACATCTCAGCCTTAGTGCCAGGCTGGGAATTTGCTCCATCACAGTGTGCACTGAAACTGGGAAGTGTCTGGGAATGGTGTGCATAAGCACATTTAAGAATGTAAGACATCAACTGCTGCATCAGATCAGTGGTCCATCCAGGCCTGGGTGTGACAGTGCTGCCTACAGAGAGCAGGTGAGCCTGGCCTCCCTGCACTCCCCCAGCCCCCCCAGTGGCTGGGTTTGGATGTTAGAGGCTCATCACTGCCTAAGCCTTCTAGTGTCTGCTTACAGAGCCATTGCCAACTCACTCAATTTTATGAAGTCCTTCTAGAGTTACTTGCCTGAAAGAACTTTGTGACATACAAACTTAAGGACTTCACTGTGCACTCCCTGTTCAGGTACTCACTGAAAAGGTTGAGTAAAGCCAGTCCCACCATCAATCCCACAGTGTGCAGATCTTGTTGATGCCTGTTTTCCACCCTGAAAAGTGGCTTTTGAGCCTCATCTTTTGCTTCACGTCCTGCCTCCAATTTTCTATCTGCAAAGAGTCTTCTCATGTGCTGAGTTAATTTCTCTAATAAAATACGATTACTTTGATATAGAACCTAATAAAAAGTTGTTTCAGAACTGGACAATTCTGTGTCTGCTGCACCCACTCTCTGTCTTTTCTGATGCACTCTGAGGGCTGTGGTTGGTTGGTGAGTCAGGGTTTCTCTCTGCAGAAGTCACACTGCCTTGTTCCCAAGAGGCCATGTTTATCCTTGTCTACAGTGACTTTATTTTTTCAGACTCTACTGCCATTAGTAAGGATGGATGGCAAACTTCCTGGTCTGCAATTCCCAGGGCCCCTTCTGAAGTCCTTTTATTGGCTGTGAGTTGCAATGGCAGGTTGCCAGCCCTCTGGCAGCCTGGGCTGCCCTCCCCATCCCGTGCAGCCTGAGACTGAGGGGTGTGGATGAATGGTAGTCAGGGGCAAAGTGGAGCTCTGCTCAGGAGTGGAAACTGCCATCCAGAGAAGTGTCAGTAACTAATTTATTTTAACTTCAAAACACATTTGCTGAACTTCTGAAGGGAGTACTTAGGTGCCAGTTATTTCTTCCCCTCTTCCCTCCAGAGGGACAAGGCATTTTACATGGCTTCTCATACAGTGGTCAGCGAAATACAGAGATGTGTAGAGATTAGGTAGAATACAACTTCCATCATGGGTCTCATACCTGCTATTGATATATAATTGGTGCTTGGTGGGATATTCCCTACAGTGTGATGGAAATATCTGTATTGGCTGTATATTGGAGTGAAGGGGGGAGGGAGAGACTATACTCTCAAATCATCTAGATCAGGATTTAACAGAAGGCATGAGCATAAAACTGAATAACATAGCTAAATACAAACCCTTCCAGCTACAGAAACAGCACAATGAAAAGTTTTTGGCTCAAGTATTAAAGCAGGTGTCTTATATGACACCTAATGAGGGACAAATGCTGCTATGGAGCCTCTGAGAGGATCCAGCTTGTGAAAGAGACTGTAAGGCAGCAACACAGTTTTGCAGGCAATGTTCTTTACTTGATCAACACCAAAACAGGAAGAAACGAAAATACAAAAGCAAAAAAGAAATAGCAAACAGTAAATAAAAACACAGGGGGCAGAAGTAAAATGTCAATTTTTTGTTGTCCTCGATATGACTGCCAAGGAGCTTTGTTCTGGAAAGAGAAAGTGCCACAGCAGGATGGGACTGCTTGCATTGGATGGGTTGTCATATCTGTCATCATTATAAACATGGACAGATGATGATGATCTCTCCATTCTGTTTCTAGTTTTTCTTAGTCTCCAGAGATGCTCATCCAGCTGTTTTCACCAGAAAATGTATTCAGCTAATTCGTCCACTTTCCTTTCTTGTTTTCTTACTGTGCTTCTTTCTTCCATCAAGCTGGTAGCATCATCTCTGTGCTCACTGCTGCTTTAAGCCCTTCCTGCTCCTGGAGATGCTGACTACTTTCCAGTGCCTGGAGCTGTGTCAGTCTTCTTCCTTCACTGATTTTTTGGCACAATGTGGCATCCCACACTGCTTGAGGAGGGGGCAAGGTGGGAGAAGAGAAACAGGCGGTGACTGGGGCTCTTTAAGCAGGTCACTTCTCATAGATACAGGTTCCTTCCTCTCCTCTTACACACTCATCCCTCGGGTACTGACCCCACATTTATTTTTTAGCCTGCAGCAGCAGTGTGTCTAAGAGAGCACAGAGAGTTCAACTACTGCTGTAAGATTTTGAAGACAAGCAGGTTTCACGAGGCTGCAGCTTAAGGGAAAGTATATCTAGAAGCCAGTTTCTCTCCAGAGTTTTCACATCTCTCCTTTCCAGAGAAGATGTATATGATCACTGATACTTTCCAGTCTTAGTTTTTGGTGAGTTGAAGAAAGGTACTCTAGGTATTTTTCTTCTTTTTTGTTTCCCCCAAATGATAACTAGGATATAACAATCCTTCCTAGTTATGTAGCTCTCCTCACCCTGAGCTTATCACAGCCTGTGTCTGAGGGGGACCACTTTGAATGAGATTTATGTGCATTTGGTATAATTTGAAACAGACTGAAACTTAATGTCAGGGCATTTCATGACATGCAGAGCCTTAAAATTATGATGGAAGTCATCTGGGCACCTGCATTGGCAGTGTACAGCCCTTCTCACTGGAGTTGTTCCTACCTGCTTACCACAGCCTGCAAAACAAACAGCCACCCATGCAATTGCAGTGCAGAGAAAATGCCACGGTGATGGATGATGTCCAGGTGTGACCTTTCACCTGCTACGGTAGCCAAAAATCTTTGTGGGAGGAGTGCATGATGGAAAATTGCGGGATAATAAAATAAAAAAAAGATCAGTCAGGTGTAGAATTTGGTTGTTAAAAATGTATTAACTATTTTTCAAATACCCAACCATCTGACAGGCCAGGCCACACCTGAAAGGGCGACTGGTTAAAGCCAGGCTGGCTGAAGTGGTTCAGTCCAAGGGGCAGCTACTGCTGGCAGGGGCAGAGCATGTCTTCAGTGAGCTGCTACACTGGATGCAAGAAACTGAGCACACAGTCTCTTATCAAATGCATGGTGGAAACTTGACATTTCAGCAATGTAATGTGCTTGTTTTTCCAGTAGAATGAGACTAATATGCTCCTTTTCTGTGCTTGATGCAGCATCATTCACATCTGAGCAAAATAAATGGCGAAGAAGACAATTTTGGTATCTATTCTAGGCATTGCTAATTTTATAGTGCCTTAGTGGCACTAAGGATAGGGATTTTTTTCCCCCTCTTTTTTTCCTTTTTTTAGAAGAAAACATAACAAAGCACATGAATCTTAGAATAAAAATAATTTTGAAGGCAACATCTCTGCTGGTTCTTTGATATTAGCACCTTGATAGCTGCAGTGCATCCCTTATGTTGTCTGGAATGAAAACCAGCCATCAAACTCTGACACAGAGGAATCATGAAATCCTGCTAGCTTCTCTGAACCCCCAAAGCAAACCAGTGTTTGTGTAGCTGAAATAAATAGAGAATCACCATGAATGAAACCTTCTTAATTCAGTGCCATCAATACAGAGGGTTACATCTCTAGTCTGTGTGCAAGAGGTTTCGAATCCCAATTTTTGAATCAGTCACCTGTCTCTCTTTTGCAGCTCCTCCTTCTACCATTGTGGTAGTTCATAAAAAACCAGATCTGTGTATCGAAGGAAAACAATGGAGAAAGACTTGTGCTTGGCCTAGCTTCTTTGAAATGCATGCAGACATATTTATTTCCCCTATGATATAGCTCCTATTATGTGCTTTGCATCTTTAAATGTGTGAAGCATCATGCCTGCCTGGCAGGACCCTGAGATTGAAGACGGAAGAGAGACAGGCTTTGTTTTCTCTTTCATGGAGATTTTGCTTTTGGTCTTTACCATTGTGTTGGCTTGTTGAGAGAGTTAGTAAAAAACCTATCATGTTTTCTCAGTTTTTTTACATTTTCTGTGCACAAAGAGCAAAATGCACATTTTCCCCCTGCACAGGGAAATGCTAGGGAAAGAAAATGTGCAAAACCTGAGTGCAAGAAGCAGCGTCTCCTCTGCTGCAGAGCCTTCTCACAGCAGACAGGCAGGCTGCACACTCACATTGAAAACTGCAAAACAAAGAAGAGAAACTCACAGGCACACGTTCTGGAGAGCCTAAGGACTATTTCTGTTCCTACCAACCTGCTCCCAGCCGGGACAGCAATGAAGGCATGCTGGTGCAGGAGGCCCCATACATGCCACCACGTTTTGCAGATGGAGCATTTGCCATCGCAGTTTCAGATCCTTTCATTTTTCTGCCTGGTTCATCCATATTCTACAGTACAAGAAAGTAAGAATGCTGTGGAAGTAAATCTTCACTTGTGTTAGATTACTGGTTAAGCTCTGCTCTGATTTTGTAAGTTGTTCCACATGAGCAAGCAGAGGGGCTGCAGCCAGCAGGGAGCAAGGCTTGGCTGCATCTAGTGGGGGTGGCTTTCCTGCAGGGTGACAAGTTTGAGCCCTGAGTTTTTCAAGAATAATTCTCCTTCTCCCCATTCCTATATGGGCTTCAGAAGCTGCATGGTGGCTGTTTTCTGACAGGAGGTGAGTCTAAGCAAGCCAAAGTGAGTGAAGCCACATTAGCATTAGGGCTTGTTTGTATGGTCAGAGGCTTAACCATGCTGTCAGTCCTGATGAGCTCATGAAGAAGTTGTGGCAATTTGTGGGGAGGCCTCCAGGCTTTGGCATGAGGTGTGGACTGAGTGTGGTTGGAGCTGCATTCTTTCTTCCCCCTGTATAAGTGACCTCCTTGGAAAATAAACCCCAGGACTTATGTCAGAGGAGTTTTCCGCATGCATGGAATAGTGACACCGCTGTGGTGTGTGTAGCTGTGTGTGTACATGGAATAGCAGTGCTCATACCAACTTCCTCCCTCCAGAATCCTGTTGCGGGAGGACAGTTATAAATAACCCTTTGGCCACTATAATTGTTCTGCCAGTACAGGCTGCCAGAGAAATACATTGACTCAGCACATGCCTGAACAAGGTCCTCTCCCAGGCAGCACCTCCCACCCTACAAACGTCCCTGCAAAGTCCTGGAGGTGCCTGCTGGGGCAGTGAGCCCCATCTGGCTGCTGCTGCAAGCTGCCATAAACTAGTGCTGAATCAGATTAATGTTTGTAAAACATACTGAAGGCAAAAAAAGCACTGCTTAGGCACTGGTTAATATTATTTCAGTGCCCCCAGTTACAGTTCTGTTGCTGCAGGAACCGCAGGTGCCTTTCCCTGCAGTGATAACTCTGGGTGTTCCCAGTGGAGAAATGGAGGTTCTTCTGCCACTCTCACAGAGCTGCACAGGTCTGTACTGAGCCAAGTAAGATGGCCTGGCATGTGTTCACTGACAAGAGGAACAAAATTGCCCCTTGTGCTAGCATTCTTAACACCCACTGCTGCAATGGCTTTTATGCCTCTTTTGGCTGCCACAGTCTTACCAAAGAAAGCTCCCTGGCCCTGTACCAGGTAGGAGGCTACAGTCAAATTTTTTGCTGTTGTTCCTGAAACGATATGAATTCTTTTTGATAATTACATGGGAGACTCTCTTTCTTATTTTAAAAATTGCTTTCAAAATAGTAATTAGGAAGCTGTCACTGTTCATTTGTTCAAAGCAGGTTCTACATGGAGTAAAGAACCTAGAGATGTGATTTACTTTTTATCACTTGGAGTACCAAAATGGCTATAAATTAATCCAAATGTAATTTTTCTGGGAAAATAATTCCTCTGTTATATAGGCCCTTTTTGCTATACATTTCAGGGCCTGTTTTACCAGTGTAATTTGAAATTATTCAGAGGAAATCCCTGACTTTTTTGTTTGTGCAAGTATTGATTGTGCATTTTTTATTCTGCTAATCTTGTCTTTGAGACTGCTTTTATATTAATGTCTACAAGTAATTGCAACTCTAACTTTCCAACAACCTATTTGAATGTACACAGCATGTTCCCTTGACTGCGTGTCCATATTTAAACCAGTACAATTACTTGGAGGTACACAGGTCTACTAGGTGTTATTTTTACATTGCTGTATCTCTTTCCTGAAATGGTGATGCATCATACCTTTATGTGAGTAAAATTGCATGTACAGTAAATGTTTTACCAGTATAACTACTCTGGCAAAATAAAATTATACCCAGTCTAATTATAATGGAAATACCCAGGGTGTTGACCAAGGCTCACCTGTTAATTCTTTATTACAGTAGGTTTCCAGCTGCAACAGAATTTAAATACCATATTTTCTCTTGTGGGTTATTTTAATTTTTTTCCATAATGTCACGGATTTATTATTTCTGAATGCAATTACAACATCAGTTACAATGGGAACATTTTTATCTTTGCCCTGTGTCCCATAGAGACAAACCTTGAGAAGTCAAACAGTAAGCTTTCAAAAATGAGCTTATCTGTGAGGTTAAACAAGGTGTGGCAACCCTGACATGGGGCTCCTGCATCAAGAAAATGTAATTTTTCTAGGCCCTTGTAGTGGTCCTCTCTCTGTAATGTGAAAATAGTTTTATAGATGCGTATTTACATATTTTTAGCACTGTCATATACTGTGTTTTCAATGGAGATGTTATATTTAGAAGTTTCTCAAAATGTGGAGCATGTGTTAAGTTTTTTTTGCGTAATCCATCAAGACTAATTTGATTTGAGACTGGTGCCTTTTTTTTTCCCCCATCTGTTTGGAAAAGTGCAGTTGTAGAGACATCAGTCATGTAACACTTTCTGTAAAACAGCTTTACTGACAGTTGGGAGTTGTCAGTAACCATGTGGATTTCAAGCTCTCAGTCTGGCTATGATGAGAAAAACCCTCTGACACATAATTTCCACAGAGCCACAGAATTTGAGGCTGGAAAGACCCAGAGTGCTCATCTAGCTGACCTCCCACCTAGATAACCCAGAGGTAAGTCATGTTTCAAGCCTAATAGCTGCAGAAAACATCAGCTTTTGGGACAAACATACACTCAATTTAATAGCATTTACTCACCAGTCACCACTGATTTGATTTTGTATATATGTTTTGTTCGTAACTGTGGCTTGTTTCCTGTTTCAGCCAATCTAGTTTCAACTTCCAAACTTTGGGAAAGCTTTAAGAGATGCTGAGTCTGTGTTCCTTGTCTAAATATGTGGAGACCAAACTCTGTGTTGGGTGAGGGTAGAGCAGGCAGATTCCCCAGGAAAGCAAATTCCTGGAAGCAGGAAAAGAGTTCTGTAGAGGTAAAACCATGTCCCTGCTGCCCATGCCCACAGTCCACTGAGTTTGCTGTCCAGTGCTGGCGCAGAGGCAGGAGCAGGGGCTTGCAGGGCTTAGTACAGGCTTGGTGGGCTTGACATGGGCTTGCAGGGCTCTGCCTTTGTGTAGGAGGTGGTGGAAGACACATCAAAGTGCCCATAAACGCTCTCTTCTTTTCAACTAAGAAGCAGCAAAACTCAGATTTTACCCCTGTGTTGTTGAGATACGTGGGATTGTCTCTCCAGACCAGTGCAGAATTCTCCACTGTGTTCACCTCTAGGACTCTCTCCTGTTCATTTGTGTCCCACTCAGGATGTGGCCTGAACAGAACAGCCCATGAAGGCCGATGTCAGAGGTGACATAACTTACTGCATCATACTTGGCCTATATTGATGTCTTTTCTCTAACCTCTGCTCATCACCATGGGCTCTCTTCTGCCGTGAGTCTTTCATCCTTCTATGTGTTTGAGCTTGCTTTTGGCTGCATTGGAAAGATTATGGTTTCAGTGTGCCCATGCAAATGATCAAATTGACTATTTGGGTTACAATCTTTCCTCCTTATTGCATATTGTTGCACTGATTTTGGAGTTTTCAAAAATATTACTCAGGAATCACTGTATTATATATTTTGTGCAGTGCAAAAATATGAAATCATGCATATTCAGCTACCTTCTTGCAAACTGAAAATTAATTCACCTAATCTTATTTATAATAACATTTTTCTATAATTTCATACCATTATCATTTTATTTAGTTACTTCTAGAATCAAGGAATTCATCTAGGTCAACATTCTGCTTGAAATGGGGCTGTGACCAATAGTGGATGAGGTCAGCCACACTACAGCTAAATCTTGAAACACCTTCAGGAGCAGAAGTTCCACAGGCTCTCTGGGCAGCCAGTTTCAGGGTTACCCTGCCCTCCCAGTGAACATGTCCTGTCCAGACCTCAGCATGTGTCCACTCCTACAGCCTTTAGCACTAAGAAGACAAGTTTGACTCTCTTCTGTATAGCCACCCTGTTCCAGCAGCCCTTAGCCTTCCCTTGATCAGATTAAACAGGCTCAGCTCCCTCAGCCCCTCTCATGTTGCTCCAGGCCTCTGATGATCTCAGCAGCACTTCACTGGACCCTTTCCAAATTGACACATTTGGCCTTATGCCCTCTGTAATCCCCAACTCCTTTTAACCAGGATGGCTCCTCAGCGAGGTGCTTCCCAGCCTGGAACAGATCATATTTTCTTGTTGAACATCATGAGGTGTCTGCTGGCCTGGATCTCAAGTATATAAAGGAGCCTCTGCATGGAAGCTTTGCTGTTTGTCAGTGCAGACAGCTGAAGTCATCAACAAATCTGACTGTATCACCATCAAGGTATCTGATGAAGATACTGAACAGTGTGGATTTTGGTACTGACCCCTTGGGTGCACCTCTGGTTGCTGGTGACCTGTCAGGCATGACCAGTTTCCAGTCCCTCTTTCAACCTGTTTTTTTGGCCCACGCTCTAAGCTTCCAAATGATATTATGTGGAACGGTGTCAAAACCTTATAGGGCATGTTACAGACATCACTTTCATCTTCACACATTCAGCAATTTCAGCTTAGAAAGCAGGCTGGTCAGTCAAATTCAGTTTGCCATAAGTAAGTCCATACTACTTGTTCCCAAATAAGTTTTTGTCCTTTTTGACCTTCCATGTGGACTCCGAGAGGGGGACACAGTCTCTGATCTTCTAGTGACCAAGGTGATTGTGATCAGCAGATAGTTCCCCAGTTTTCTTTCTTGCCTTTCTAAAGATAGATGAGGTGTTAGATTTCTTCCAGACATTGGGGACTTCCCCAGTCTAGACAGCTGTCACAGACAGCAGTGTTACAATCCCACTGGCCAGTTCTTTCACGAAATGGGTACTGTGCCTCATGTCTGTCTCTTGTATGTTCCCTTTTTGCATCTGGTTTCATCAAGAAGATGCTTCTGTAGGCCAATTAAATATTCTCTTGAAATTCCTTCTTCCTGCACAACAGGATCGTTTTTTGCTGAGCTACTCAGTAAGTTGTCTTTAAAAATCATTCAGAACCTCTGGGCACAATTCCACTCCATGGTTGCATCTCAAGGGATTTAATTTAGCAACTCTGTGAGTAAACCGAAGTTTCTTCTTCTGAAATCCAGAGTAATTATTCTGTAGCTTACTGTCCCAGCCTTGTTCTGCAGCCTGAATTTAGTAATGATGACAGAAGATAAATCCAGGCTGATACTGTGACTGTGTTCACCACTGGAAGTTGAGTGTAATCCCTAGCTGTCCCCTCCAGCATTCACATGATGGGATTATCACTTGTGCCGTATAAGGAGCTCCTGGATTGCCTGGTCATTGCTGTGTTACCCTTCCAGCAGATGCCTGGTTTGAAATGCTTTGTAAGAATCAGAGACTAGAAGGACACTCCTGCCAGTTTTCTGTAGGAAGCCCTGTTCACAGGCTCCTCCTGGCTGGACATGCTGTGAGAGGCTGCCCTGTTTCCAGCAGGTCTGTCCCTTCTGCTCCTCACCCAGAGGTTCCTTCCAGTCTCAGCTTTCCTGCTGGAGCTTGGTACAGTCAGGAAACTCCTTAACACAGAGCACAACTCATATTGTTCATGTTTGATTCACTGTGATTCACATCTTCTTGATTGATTTTGAATCCCTTGATTCATATCATTCTTGTTTCCCAATCAAGATGTCACTGATCTCTAACCTTACAGTCAAATGCAGTCAAAGATAAGAAATCTAATTCTTTTTCTTATTATCTGGGCTTGGTATAGAACTGTAATAATAATAATAATAATTACATATATTTCTTTATCCTCAAGCTCTTTGAACCTGACCTGCACAGAATTTAGTGTTCTCCAAGTCAAGCCATCTGGACATGATGACACCAGAAGATGAAGTTCTGTTTGCCATAGGGAACTGCATTTGTGCCCTAGAATGCTACAGCTGGGAAGGTGGAAGGTATTAGAGGGCATGTGAGCAGATCTTTGTGCTAATGAAAGTACTGCACCAACATTAACATCAGGCTGAACAAGCAGAATTTTTTTCTTTATTGGTTAATACCCGAAAGCCCAAAAAATAATGAAAAGGATAGGCTCTTTTGAATGAAAGTCACACATTAACTTTATGGTTTATATTTTCTCCCACACCAGTTTTTTTTTCTTTTTTTTTTTCCCCCATTCATTCATTTGACCAGGGTTTTGTGTAAAAGAGCTGAAGTAAAGTTGGTGGGTTTTTTTTTTGTTTGTTTGTTTGTCTTTTGTGGGGTTTTTGTTGGTGTGGTTTTGTTTTGGTTTTTTGGGGTTTGTTTTTTTTTTTTTGTAAGCAGAAAGCTTGATGCAGACCTTGGGCTGTTCCTGTAGCCAGAAGGTGCAGCAGCCTGGCTGCACGGTGACTCATGGCCCTGTGCCACATTGCAAATAATGCTCTTATTAATCTCTCCGGGCTTTGTTCTGGCCCCCCTCCTGGCGGTGTCTGATTTCACGGTGTGGCGTAGCCAAAGGTCAGATAAACTACATGATGGCCAGAGTTGCTACTGCAGAAGGAAATCAGAAATGCCTCTCCCAGCAGTTTCAGCAATGAGAATGGAGAGAAAAATAATTTCTTTTAGTATTAACCTGCCTGATGCGTCATCTTGTGTTGCTGTTTCAGTAGAGGAAAGCTGTGGTATAGCAGTAACCCAGGGAAGCAGCCAAGCCCAGCTGTGTTGCAAATGCTTCTGGATCTGCCTGGCTTAGTACATTTTTCAGCAAATATGTTCTTTCTTTAGGTGTTTGATCATTTGCAACAAATGACAGTCCCAAGCTAGAAGAGATACTGAGCTTTGTCCCTAACTGAGCTGGTGTCATTGACTGATTCATTAATTACCCACTTTTCCCCAGATTAGATTCAACATACTGTTCACAAAGAGATAACCAGTCACAAATTAGTCAAGCTGAAGTTTGATGTGCTTGGCTACAGGGCCATTTTTTTGTTACCAGTTTCAGATGAGTGATTACTCTTGTGAAACTAGCAAGTGCTTCTTGCAAGTTGTTTCTTTTCCTCCATGGCTACCCAAAGTGTTTTTATTCAAATGAAATGGAGCCCATACGCACTGGGCTGGGTGCTTTGTGAGCAGCTAGCACAGCCAGATCAAACACGTATGCTTGCTGTAAACTGGTGCGTGGTTTTCCTTGCTCTCCTTTGAACCAAGCTCTCTGTGGTTTCTGGTGACTGCTGTCTCCACGCTATAGGCTCTGGTTAATGCTGACACATAGAAGACTAATCTGGAAAAAGATGGGGGAGAACAAGACAGCATCACTTCCTGCACACACAGTCCTGGCCATTTCTATCAAAGGTTGAGACCTCGCTGAGGCTCTTTCCAAGAGAAGCTTCCTGGGTCACATTTAAATGATTTTGGGGGCAACAGAACCTGCTGTTCTGTTCTCTGCAGGAGAGCAATAACATTGCTCTTCTAAAACCCCATAATTTCATGGATGGGCATTGCAATACCAGCTTCAAATGATGACTTTCAAAGTCACACTAGTGCAAGTCTGCAGTGCGTGGGGCTCTGTTTTTCTGTCACATAGAGACACGCTGGCCCTGCTCTCCATTGCTGTGCTTGGGCTTTCCCTTGTGGCAGGGCTCCCACCGCCTGTGTAGGCACAGGGCTCTGCTGGCCAGAGCCAGCAGTTGTATGTTCCCATCTGGAGCAAGTGCCAGTGATCGCATAAAGCACAGAAAAGGGGAGAGACTGATCCAAGTGGTCTGTGTTAAACCTGGCCTCCAAGACCGTCAGGGGCTTTGCACTGAGTCGGCTGCTTCCAAGGGGAGCAGCCCCCAGCTCATCACCCTGTGTTCCAGCTGCCAGCAGCCGCCCTGGGCCGAGGCCCTGTGGGTCCCTTACCCCAGAGCTCACCCTGTTTCTGCACCTCAGCTCACTTGCTGTATCGTGGACCATGGCAGGGACTGAGGAGGTGACAGCCAGGGCCAGCCCTCCTGCCTCAGCGTCCAGTGTCCCCTTTATCACTGCCAGCCCCTGCATGGTCTCAGATTAACCCGATGGCTGGCTGGTGGCAAATTGTGTGGGAGCCCTGCCCTCTCTGGCTCGCTTAGCCAGGGGGGTTTTTTTCGCGGAGTGTGGTTATTACTGCTCTGCTTTTGTTCTTTATCGTCAGTCCTGCCTTATTTTTATGTGCATTAACTGTTAATAATAATGTGAAGCGCTAAGCTTTGGCAGCCAGCTGAGCTCTGCACAAATCCGAGGACAACACGGCCGCTGGCACAAGGCTGCTCTCTGCCACGGCGGGCGGGCAGACACACGGAGCGCTCGGTTTGGCGACCGACAGGACCGGACGCTCCCTGACGTCCTGACGAGGCAGCAGGGAAGGCGGGGAGGGCAGCCCAGCACATGGCGGCACAGGGCTCAGCACTGGCCTGGCTCCTCTTCAGCCCGGGCTTCTCCCAGCACTGCCCCTTGTGCTGCTTCCCACTCTCCCGGGCTCCTCGTCATCCCTCGGGAAGGCGGCGGGAGGAGGGAGGAGCAGGGGGATGGATGAGAGCTGGCTTTACTCACAGATGCTGCTGCTGCAGAGGGAGGCACCACCACGGGAATGTAGACGGACAGGCAGAGGTGATTAATAGTGATACATATTATTTTAATTGAGTCATGTTTGGCCTCTTGCTTTGCCAGTACTCAATTTTTTTGCTATTGTTGTGGTGTGAATTTGGAATTAATTTAAAGTATAATAAGAATCCCCCAGCTGGCAAATGAAGGCAAGACTGAAAATTGAAATGCTATGTAAATCTCACAAGATTAGAGCATAAACTGCAGCAGGCAGTGGAATGGCTGAAGCTTCAAGAAGCTGGAAAAGCCTCTCTCCACATTATTCCTGATAATACAAAATCAATTTACATTGAATGCATTTTTTTTCTAAATAACCATCCACCACATTCTAGTTGATATTACTAATGAATGCAGAAATTGGATCCTAATACATTCCAGGGAAATATTCTGCAGAGGTTTTATTAGTTCTAGAAATACTTGGTGGCATCGCAGCACTTTGTCATTAGAATTGCCAGGTTTTGTGATACAGGTATTGTGGAATTGTAATGAGAATGCTGCGGCGCTGGCATTTTGTTTTGAAATCGCGGGTCCTTTCTGAGGGTGTTTGGAGCACCGTGTATGAGACGCTGCCACCCCCTGCTTCCAGCCGTGCCACAGCTGAGAGCACGGCAGCAGTGAGGCAGGGCGGCGATGGTGCAGGGGACAGGAGAGGTGTCAGCCCGACTCACGGACAGCACTCAGCTCACGGACACCACTCCACCTGGGAGCTGCCTCGTCTTCCCCTGAAGAGAAGGCAACAACAAACAATTTCATGAGTTTCTCCCAGCTGGGATGCGGCGGAGGCTCAGGGCTGCAAAGTCCCACCGTGGCAGAAGCCGCTCACCTCGTGCTTTAGGGGGCTGTAAGGGCAGCAGGCGCTTGTTGAGGCTGCTTCTCCCAGGAATCCCAGCAAGCCCCATCCAAAGGAAGGCATCCAGCACGTGGAGGGCGGGAAATGCCAAAGAGCCTGACAAGGAGGTGAGACCTCCAGCCCTGCAGCGCACCCTGGGCTCACCATTCCTCTCACCACCTGGATGGCTGCTGAGATTGCCGGGAGCTGGCAGTGCGGCTGGACGGCACAGAGGCTGGGGAAATCGCTGCCGAGCCTCTGCGTGCAGGACACCCGCTTCGATCTGCCTCCGGGTAGGAGGGGGTGGAAGTCCCCTGCCTTGGCTGTTGCTTGGAGCTCCATCTGCAGCACTGATGAGGAAAGTGTCATTCCTCCTGCGCGGAAGCCATTAATTCCCAGCTGCGGGAGAGTGATCCGGCATGGGGCAGAGCCCAGCCCTTTGCCTGGAAGAAGGTGCAGCGGAGAGCCTGGGGCTCCCGGCGGGTCTGTGTCACCGCACGCTATTTCTGACCTGCCCAAAAGTGCTGCTTATCTCTGCCGACTAAAGGCAGCCCCAGCGCGGCCCTCCCCTGCAGCCCCTCCCCTCCCCCGGCTCAGCTTCCTCACCTCGGGAACCTGGATAATAATATCTGCCCGTGGGAGCTCCATCACTTACAGCCAGTGGCTGAAATTGTCAAACCAAGTGAGAGAAAAGGGCCGTGCCTTGTTAGGTTTCCCATCAAGATTTTTTCCCCTTCCACAGCCTTTTATTGGTAAAAAAACTACGTGGATTGAAAATGAGATACCTGGAAAAGAAAAAGAACCCCATGGAATCTAAATAAGACTCTGTTTGTGTGAGGCTTTGTACTATCTTTAACTATTCTGTTGTGCATACAGACAACAATGCAGCTCTGGCCCAGAGGAAAGTGAAGATCCCCAAAATGAGGGCTGTTGGGGGCAAAGTGAAGAGATGAGCTACAACTGCAGTATTAATACTTTTTTTGACATCCTTTTCAGACATGGTTGCAGCTCTCATTTATTCTGCTACTGATTAATTTGATCAAACATTGTGAACAAATAGTTTGTATTAAAAATCATTCGAGTTCCACCCTTCCTGTGGTTGGCTTCAGGCAGGTATTTATTGGATAACATAGTCTCAGACTAGTGAATGTTGACATTTAATTAATATGGAAGCTTAGCATTGTGAATATGAAGAACAGAAAAAAGACCCAAGAAAATCCTGTGATAATGAAAGGAGATGACAACCAGATTCTGGTAGTCAGACATTTCTGTTGACATTGAAGGGTCAAATGTAGATATCTGGTGGAGGGCTGCAAATAACGCTGCGGGTCAGGGTTTGCATGCACAAATAGTTCCACACGACGCCTGACATATACTCGAGCTGCTTGCACTTGCTCTGGCTGTGCTAGGGTGGATATTTTTGTCATGATTATACTAGGAAGATACCACCAAAATAGGGAGAGTGGTGTGGTGTACCAGTGCAGTCCTACAGCTGTGAACGCCTGCCATACGACCATGAGATTGCTTTCCACAGAATTAAGAGGTTGAAAACCCCCAAAATTAGGCTAGTAAAATTGAATCCATGTTAGGGGGTTAGGTACTGTGACCAAAAAAAAAGCAAAATTAGGCTAGTAAAACTGCATTTATGTTAGGGGATTAGCCACCACAACCTACACGCCTGTGCCAGCACAACTCTGGAGTATCTCAAAAGTACTTGTATCCTGTCTAACTTGTGATGGGTAACATTCATGCCCAGGAAAAGCAAACTGCAAAAACCTTGACTGTAATAAAAAGAGAGTGTTTTATCATAGAAATGTATGGGAAGTGTTTCTCTTGTCATGCATAAATCAGGAGCGTGGGGTTGCCTGAATTTTCCATTCCATTAACTCTGCACTTTTTGAGTTGAGATGAAAATATCTGGAGAAAGGAAATATTCTCTGTTATACAATGAGGGTATCACAAGGCATGTTAAATTGCCCTGTTACTTTGTTGGGCATTAGCCTGCTACTAACTTCTGTTTATTACATGGTTTACCTTACAAAGTCGTTGTGTTCAGAATCCCGTTTATTGCATGTGCAGGAAGGACATTGTTTTTTCCTTACATTATTGGGATTTATCCCCTATACTTTGATCTACTTCATGCTGAAATTTGACCAAAAAAATGTAAAAAGAGGTGAGAGTGAACATTTATCTCTGTTTCATGTTTAGATTCAACAGAGAGGTTTCTACTTAGTGGAAACAGATATTCCATTAAAAGTCCACTGCTGCTGTATAATTTAAATGCTTTTTCAACACCACAAACTACCTCAAGCCAAACAGCTGGTGTTGACTAAGAACGGTATTTGAGCCTGTTACATGCTGTGATTATTACTTCCCAAACAAGAGTTTATACTTCATTTTCAGTGAAGATTAAATTAATTAGGATTGCAATGTGATACGGGAATAAGGAGGTGAGTGAAATTAACAGTTTTCACCTACTTGGAGATTTATTTAATTAACTATTTTCATTTGGAAGTGGTGGTCTGGGACTATATTTTAGCAGTAATACTTCTTTTTGGGCAAATAGTACACTTCACAGGTCATGCAGGAAAACACAAGCTCATCAGAAAGCTGATCAGTACTTCCATTTTGACTATGCATGACATACTAAGAGAAAAAATCCTACTGAACAAATTTAAAAATCTATCTTTTCATAGCATGTATTGAAAATGAGTAGTATCCTCCCAGTAAGTAGGAAGAATTGTAATGTATGAAGAAATTGTACTCTGCTCTTTTATTATATTTGAAGAAATGCCTTTCTCATGTTGCTGGAAAGTTGTCACACCAGAGAAAGCTACTAATTCCTCCTCTCTCCATTAAAATGTAGTGAGCATTCTCCTAAACCATCAATATTATTGCAATGCTTCTCTCTCCACAGATCAGGGACTATTTCTCTCTCATCAATAATAAAGTATCGTGTTTAAAATCTTATTTTTACATTTATAACGAATTGTTGATAGAAAAGAAAATCTTCACTATCCTTACAGTTGTCTTAAGATTTCATAAGTCATTTAAAAAAGAAATAAAAATGAAAAACATCTGCTTTAGAGACCAACCCCTAAGAATGGGATTCTACAACAACGCTGGTTGCCCTCACATGCCCTTAATGACCACTTATTGGCAGTAACATAACTTAAGGTTTTAATTGATGTTTTAGCCAGGCTTTTGACTTCAGAGTAGTATTTGTAAAGATTCTAATTATCATGATATAGTAGAAATTAGAAGGCAATTTGTAAATGTTTAGATCGACGTGATTAATACAGTAAAACTAGAACAGCCTGCAGAAGTATATAGCTTTACTTGGGAGAGCAGTCTGTGCTTAAAAAAAATACCAACAAATAACTGCAGATTCAGGTCTTAAGAGAGAAAACACCATCAGTCTGACCAGACTTTCATTTCCACAGAAATCTGGTGTGTATTATGACTTGTATTCCACCAATCCCACAAATATAATTTGTATTCCATCAAATATATGAACAAAATTTATCTCTTCTACTGTTTGAATTTCAACCACAAATGCATATTGAGATATCTGAATATATTTGTTATTTTAAAATATATAAGCAGGTAAATCTTAGTGTAAATCTTCATGAGTTTTTAAGAAGCATGTAGACATCTGAGGTATTTTGACTGAACCTTGAGGAATGTTTCTTGCCATGAAACACAGCCCTGGAAATCTGTATTTCTACTATGCGCTGTAGTAAATTCCAGACTCCCCGTCTGTGAAGGTTTTGTCACTTTTGGTTAAAAATTACTGTATCAGTGACAGTCTCACCAAAGCTGGACAGTATTTTGTCCCTCTGAAGCACATTTGAAAACACTGAATACAAAAGGGGGTGTAAACAAACTGAATACAAATTAATTAAATAGCAGAATGGTTTTGTAGTACCATTCTAAGGCATTCTCAGCCTTCTGCCATAACACTCACCATTTAAGACCAATTTAGAGGTTGCATTTGCTGTTCCAAACAAGTGAGAAAAGTTTTAAGTGTGCATTACTTACAGTGGTACAATTCCTTTAAAAATATAGTCCTTTAATATTTCCTGATCATAGCATTTTTGCTCATCTCCTAAACTGTGCCCTTTGCATGCAAAAGCCAGCCATCAGAGTTTAAATAGGCTTCCCCCTACGTGTCTTCTAAAAATTACTTTCCTTTCATAATTTTGGTACAACCTGAGGCACCTTTATTTCATAGAGGCAGGGAGGACAGAAGCAGTTTGTTTCTGGGCAGCACAGAGTACCTGTTTTGAGTTAGCTCTTGCTTGTCTGACTCCCCTGAATGATTCTATTGATTTCAAGGGGTCCTTGCATGAGAAAAGTGAGCAGCAGAGACTGGATGCTCCTTTTATTGTTTCATCCAACACAGATTCATTTTATAGGATCAGTTATTCTGTGTGATGAATGGGAAGTGCAACTAAAAAATTGAGCCTAGAAATTTAATGTTAGCAGTGAGCGTATGAAAGTCTGATTGTGAAATATGATCCAGAACACATTTACTAACAGACAAAACTCAAGACTCATTTCTCACACAGGCAGGACTGCTAAAGTCAGTAATACTTTGCTTTTCCATTACAGCCAACAGGATTTCTGCAGCACAAAGGCTAAGCAAAGCAAAGATAGAAGGATCTGGTGCTTGGACCAGTAATGTTTTCATTTACTAAAACCTCGTGTGTGCAGAAGGTAGAATTAATTTAATTGCAAATAAATGTCAAGATATAAATTAATGAAATAATACTAGATTTTGCTAAGAGAAAATGTTACGGGTAAGCTATTCTTTTGTGTCAGTCTTCCTAAAGAGAGGGAAACAAAGGAAAATGGGTAGGGGGAAAAAAGGCTGTACTGAAAGCACATACAGAAATCAAACACAGGAAAACTGTTGGGGACTTAATAGTGCTAGAGGTAAATTGGCCACTATTCTTTCTATCAGAAAGAGAACAGAGTATTTGATTAAGTTAAACAGGAGCCATTTCTTTGTTCCTGAGAACAGAGAAAGCAGCGTTTCAACCAGACAACTGAGACAGAGAACCCAGAAAAAAAATCTATTAAAGAGATAATAAAGGAGAAAAGCACTTACACTAATTCTGTCAAAACTCATGAAGCATCCTGAGAGGTTGATAAAGGTGATATTCTTCTAAGGCACATTGAAGCTATAGTAGGAATATTTGTGGCAGGTCCAAAGGAATGGTGATTTCTTTACAAGTTGAAGGCCCAGTAATGTCTAAGAAATAAGCTAAAATGATATATTTGTGAGGGTCAACAAAAAAGCACAGCTGTGTGGCTTAAATGTTATAAGTAAAGACAAAAGCTCTCAACCTCTGTAATACTGAAGTTATTTCAAGGGACTCTGTAGAAAGGCAGGCCAGCAGATTTGATTAATATTTTAGTTGTTTTACCCAGAACAGGCAACTCTCACATCCTAAATAAGGGGCCGACACTAGTATTGATATAAATAAGAAGATAAAAAGCTGTGATTTCATGAAGCTGGTCATGTCAAATTAGTATCCTTTTATCTCCATGATAATTTATTATATTTACCAGAGTGTAAAATAAAACAAACACCTCACCTGATCCTATGTTCACTTAAATCAATGTTCACCCTCAAGCAAAAAATAATTCTAGCTGTCTGCTATTATGTATTTGTCAGATTTTCAGATGTGAAGAAATAGTCAGTTATCCTGTAAAAAAAAGTCTAATGTTCCTATTTCTGATGAATTCACACTGAATGTATTTTACAACAGTTCGTGAACTAAACACATTTTGTGCAAGTACAAAGGTATCTTAGTAGGGCTAATTTAGGGTAGATACTGATTTGAGAGCAAAATATGGCCCATCAGCTTCCATATTTAAGTTAATGCAAAGATTTATTAGTCCTCTAGGTAAACATTGACCTTGGCTTCACCTTGGTCAATATTTACTTCTCAAGTTAATAAATCTTTATATTAACTGCAATTGAAGTCACTCTCTGCTTAAAAGATAAAGACCAAACAGGTCCTCATATGAAGACAGCATTCATCAGATAAATACTGCAGCTTGATTTATCTTTTTGCCCACTTGTCTTAAAAAATGGTAATCCATGGATGGTGAAAGATTTTCCTCTCTGGAGGGAAAGAGGTTAGAGGGTTTTTTTGTTTGTTTGTTTGTTTTGGTTTTGTTTTTTTTTTCTTCTTCTTTTTTTAAACGTGTAGATTTGTGATTTTACTTACATTTTAAGGTAATGGCACCAGCGTTTTGTCTTTTGCCCTTAGGAATCTTGAGTTTCCAGGATGTCATTCCAAAGGATGTTACACCCCCACACAATCTATTTACCTATGGGCAAACCTGGAGACTATTTTACTCAGTGGACAGCCCTCTTGGCCACTGACATGGTTGCTACTTGGTTTCAACAAGCTGACAGGTTTAACTTTTTGAAATTCATAGCTATTTTGGAAAAAGGTGCTGACTGGGGGTGATGAGAATGACACTGCAATGAAACACTTACAATAAAAAAATCAACTAACCTGTGAGGACCTTGGAAAAACAGGAAACTTTGAACTTATCGGAAGAGAAAAGACATCAAAGACTTGACTTAATCCAGCTACCAGGAGTGGGAATCTGAATTACTGTAAAATAAATTGTCTCAAGGAGCATTTGGATAAATTGAGGATGAAGTTATAATTAGAGATTTCCCTGAAATTATAAGTGAAAAGGAAAACCAGACAAGAACAGATTTACACATCTTCTCTTTCCATGATTTCAAACATTATTGCACTGATTAAAACCTCACCATGCTGTTTTCTCCACATTTAACTTGTGCTTTTAAAAGCCAAAACAAACAACATATGTTTTGTCCATGAGTCTCTCTGATTGAATCAGGATTGGAGTAGATTATACCATGTATCACTTTTTACTGAGTTCTGAACAATATCAAGCCTTTCTGCTGGCACAAAAAAAATTGAGGACTTGCTGAGAAATACTCAATTACTGAGAAATTAAAAACTGAACTTTCTGAGGAAGAGAATCAAAGTAGCAATAACTTCAGAAACTAAATGGCAAAGCTGTTTCATTTTTAAAAACATATTTAAGATCTCACTTAAATAAACATCAACCACTTCACTTATGCAGGCATTCCCTTTGAAGTCAATGGGATTAGCCATGGATAAAATTCATCCTAAATTCTGTGTAGAAAGACAGGTACAAAGTCAATGAATCACTTAAATCCCACAGAGTCTCAGGCTTAGAAGCTGCAAAGGTTTCTTGTTAGTCCTTTGGACCGGAGTGCTTAAAAATGTGGAAATCTGTTGGGCAGGATTTGTCCTCACTGGAAGATGCTTTAAGTCTCTCCAATTACACTCCTGTCTTCCACTGAGTTGCAGTTTCAGCATCCTCTTGTTTTCTCCATGCAGCGCTGATGAGTTTACAATGATGCTGTGGTGCCTTTCTGCAGGCAGTGCAGGGAAATGTCATGCAAACTCCATTAATAAATCATCCTATTGGCAAAAACTGTTTGAATGGCACAGCCATCTACTAGCAAGACAATGTATTGCATGGTTGTATGTGTGTACAAAAGTATATATACTCATCTTTCAACCCCAAAAATCCTGATCTGTGTTTTTATTTCTTTTTTTCCTCCTCATTGAAAACAGCAGCTTAGTAAATGATGAGGCATACAAAGGGATGCAAGCTGTATAAAGTCAATGGTGACTGGTATAATACACCTCTGACTTCCACTGTAAATGGTGTAACTATTCAGAGCTGTACTTCTCTCTACTCTTTCTTATTTCTAGCTCATGAAATAAAACACAGATATAATTTCAACATAGCTATAAAATCTGCCAGGATTTAAGACGAATTTTTAAAAGAATAAACATGAATAAAGATGGTTTAATTTACTAGCATGAGAACTGAGGGCTGGGAATGTAGCTGTTGGAAGTCTGTACTGCGAGCAAGTGGCAGTCCTCAGAGACGGAAAACGAAACAAATTATGGCTGCTGACTCCCAATATTCCTCTTTAATTGGTGGGGACTGTCCTGGAGAAAGATACATGAGCCTTTCCCGGCGGCAACAGGAATTTGACATATATAAGAACAGGGGCCTATTTGCGTTTGAGTCCTTCACGCACCCGCGTGGGACGTTCGCGCAGGGAGGCGGCCCGTGTGCCGCCGCTGCCGCTCACGCCGCGGTGCCCGCGGGACTCAGAGCCCCGGCTCGGGACTCGGGACCACCCCCGTGCCGGGAGCGCTGCACCGCGGCTGCACCGCACCCCGGCCCGCCCCGCCGGGCGGCTCCGTG